>JAJOZX010000142.1:1350000-1797500 GCA_023014485.1 Bathynomus jamesi | reverse complement strand
AATAGTTTTTCCTTTTCTTGTTTTCCTTCCCTTGTTTTACTTTGTTCTTTGATACGATACTACTACCGTATTTTCATGGGGCGTTTTGATCATCCTCATTTGCAGTGGAGAACACGACAGGACGCGTTTCGAATCTAAGTTTGAGGTGTTGGACGGGAGATTACCCCGGAATGTAATTCCTGTATTAATTATCGTGACTGTAATGCAGAAACGCAAGGGCAAGGTCGGTCATTGCCTTTCTGAACGAAGGAGTGGCGATTTGTGATTGGCGTTTATTTCACCATTAGTTTAATTGCGAAATATTTTTTTTCCGACCTTCAAGCATTCAGTTCGGAAAGTGTCCCCTTTCTTATATGAAGAATAGCTTCCTATTTTTCATATGGAAAGAAGCGCAATTTAGATGCTATTTCTCTTAGCTTGTACAGATAAAGCCTAATATATTTCTTTCGTCAGCAATTTTATTCTTTGTTTGGTTCTCATATTAGGTTCAGGAGGATATATATATATATATATATATATATATATATATATATATATATATATATATATATATATATATATATATATATATATATATATATATACACACACAGGGTGTTTCTAAAGTAACCATCTATTTTGCGAAATAATATGAATTATAAAAAAAACACCTTTAAAACATGAAAATATATATATAATTTGTAAGCTCGGCACACATTGTTGCTCTTCGTGGATAATCTTCTTGTAAGTTGTGGAACACTTGAATGTGGTATGGCTTTTTCTTTAAATCATAACGTAGAATTCTGTAAACCGTTGTTTATGGAATTTCTAATCTGTGGGATGCCCTCCGAATCGATAATTGTGGATCCTCTTCGAATGCTGCTTGAACAGATTCGATTCTTTCGTGAGATCTTCTTGGCCGTCCAGATCTACGCTCGTCATGCACAGATCCAGTCCTCATAAATTTGTTTACTAATTCGCGAATAGCCTGGTCTCTTGGGCCTGTTTTACGAAACCTCTCAAACTTTTCTCTAATTTCATTGCACTTCATGCCTTTTATCCTGCATGTTACTACATAAACCCGTTCTTGCACATTCATCATCAATGATATGGGTCTGAAAATAAAATAAAATAATTAACAAAAAATCGTGTAAAGCAATTGAAATATTATAAATACATGAATTTTGTATAACAATGCACATACCATTATGCCAATATAACAATTGTTTAAAATCCCCCTATTTCACCAAAATAGATGGTTACTTTAGAAACACCCTGTATATATATACAGGGTGTCCCATAAGTCCGGCATCATAGGAGAAATTCATATTTTTCTATTTCTACAAGCCATAATTCATATTTTTCTTATGCTCGGGATGCCAATTTCCCGTCCACCATTCTGTTCAGTGACGAGGCTGTTTTTAATGAAAATGGTGAGGTAAATCGACAGAACACCCGCTACTGGTCTCAAAACAACCCTCACTGGTATACCTCTTCAAAGGAACAAGGTGCATCTCGGGTGATGGTATGATGTGGCATTTGGAAGGATCGCATCATAGGCCCCCTCTTTTTCGATGAACATGTCACTGGAGGCACCTACCTACGTATGCTCAAGGAAGAAGCATTTCCCAGTGTCTTGAACGAAGAAGGAAATTTCCCAACATGGTTCCAGCAAGACGGCGCTCCTGCACATTACAGCACCCAAGTAAGGGAATACCTGTACCAACAATTCTCTGGTTATTGGATAGGACGTCGAGGGCCTGTGGAATGGCCAGCTAGAAGCCCGGATCTCACGCTACTAGATTTTTATCTCGGGGGCCACTTGAAAGCGCTGGTATACGCAGAGAAAATTAGGAGTGTTGAACATTTGCGGCAGCGCATTATTGGGACATATAACACCATTACTCCTGACATCATTCACCGTGTGCTTGCTGACTGGGTATCACGTCTGAATTTGTGTATTGAAAACAATGGTGAACATATTGAGCACGTCCTGTAAATAAAAGCTTTTGTTTTGCCTTTTTTTATTATTTTTCCTATGATGCCGGACTTATGGGACACCCTGTGTGTATATATAATATATATATGTGTGTGTGTAACATAAAAGTTTCTCAGGGAACCATTCTGACTTGTATTATTTATTTATTTACTTATTTATTTATCTGTCGAACAAGGAACCCTTCTGGGATAATTCCACTATAGTCCAAATAAGTAATGATAATTGGCAAATACTAAAGTTTTTTCTTTATGATAGAAACCCAACGTGGGCAACGGGTCACGAGGAAAGAGGCCCCAAAATATAGCTTTCCTAGCTTTGGAACGGAGTCTTAAGGTTTAAAGCTAACTTAGACAACTACAGTATATATATTCAGAAGTTGAAATCAGAACCTCTATATACACAAGGAACTCGTTGACTACAGTGGATTTAATTATTTAATTATCCCAGAAGGGTTCCTTGTTCCATGCACATTAGGTCTGTGTATTCCATGTGCGCCATGTGGACCTCGGTGGTGTAGTGGTTAGCGTCGCTAACTACGAATCCATCGGCCCCGGGATCGAGACCCGGTAACGGCAGGCGGTGCGCAGCAAAACCCAGCTGTTTATCCTTCCACACAATAAAGAAATTAGTAGATAAATGGGTACCCTGGGTAGCCTATTGGTTAAGACGCTGTTCTGCTGGTCGGGCGTGGTTCAGACCACGTTAAATGAAGGACGAGTGACAAGCTTCACCTTCGTCAGAATGAACAATTCGGACAGAAGCAAAAGCCAAAAGGTGTTAACCAAGGTGCGTGTATATATAACCAGGATAGTGGAAACACATTTTCAGTGCTGTAGTTTCTGACGATATCATTATGGGCGTCACCTCATGGGGTGTTGCAAAAGGTTTTTTTTTTTTTTTTTTATAAAAGATTTCAAGATTTTTGGCAGACCACCTGAGCAGTGCTCACAAAAATTTGCAGTTTCGCTTATTCACATCAGGTTAACGGGATTGTACAGACCATCGCCATTGGTTTTACAATTATTGATCTGACATTTGACGTTGCAATTGACATAAGCAAACAAACGCGACTCCACACCGAATGCAGTGCTTGCTATACCAGAATTGACTTCCTCGAATATCATGAAAACTCTCGAGGCAACGATGATATGACGTAATGATAAAAATAAGGATACGGCGTTGCAACTAACATACCGGACGTTTCAGTTCTCATTTTAGGCAAACCATGCTAAATTCATTTATTGTTTTCTTTTTTCTTTTTTTTTTCTTTTAAAGAAAAATATAGCTGTTTGAAAGTGATGTATGACGAAAATTGCTCTCACGCCCGCATTTTTTGCCGGACCCTTAAATGTTATATATCTAGCTAGAGATAAAAGAGCCCAGAGTTGTATAAAACAAATTTCATCAAAATCGGTCATAAAATAAAGATTTTATGGCCACAAACGTGCAATGACTAAAAAAGTGAATTTCCGCGTACAAATTTAATGTTTCTCATTTTAAATTATTTTTTTCACATGCCTAAATAATTTTAATCAATAAAAATGATAATATGCCCTTTTCTAAAGAAGATAAAATATTAATAAAACATTATAGACTTGATAAAAATTATGGCGCAATAAAATTATTACAAGAGTTTCCGAATAAACCATGGTCGAAAGGAGGTTTGGACAAGCTGTTAAGAAAAATCGACGAAACTGAAAGTACTGAAAGGAAACAAGGAAGCGGGAGGCCAAGATCAGTTCGAACCGAAGAAAACATCAGAGATGTGGAACTAAGAATTTGTAGTCAAGAAGGCAGACCAGGGACTCACGTGACACCGTCCAGAATTGCTAATGAGTTGAGCATATCCGAAAGTAGCGTCAGAAACATTATTAAAAACGACCTTGAACTAAAACCTTATAAACGGATACACGGGCAGAAATTAACTGAAATTAACGAACAGAAAAGAGTTGTTTGTTCTGAAAGCATGTTAAGAAATATCACTCCCGAAAAAGTAGACCTCGGCTTTTTTACTGACGAAAAGAAGTTGTCTTATAATTTCGTTTTCTTTGGAAATTGTAAAATTATGACATGTTGTAGTAAAACTTTTATATTTTCTTTAATTTTTGACGTATTGACATGAAATTTGGTACTAACTTAGTTTATTTGTTGCTTATTTGCCTAAAATAAGTTATTTGTCATTGTGTAAAAATAAATGTACAGTAAACATTTTCGTCATGCTCCTTTTTTTTTGGCGGACCCTGTATATTCAGAACATCTATTGAATATGGTGATATTGATTTTCCTTTTTGTGCAGAGTAAATTTTAAAAAAGGATTTTAGTAATTTAAGAAAAGATTCAACTGACTGAAACGGTAGGATCCTGTTTGACTACTACCTTGGTGACAAAAGTCGCTGAGATATGAATTCATGAAGGAAAATGAAAAGACTACAGCAAATGATGAACACGCATGTAGATGAAAAGCAACATTGATAAAACGTAATATTAGAACCATATCACGAACTGCGAGGCTTGAACCGAAGACCGCTGCATCGAAACTATAGTATACTGAAACTACACAATCCAACCAGTGCGAAAGTTTGAATGAAATTGGCGTTGGACAGAATAATGTAAACACTATGGTGTTTATTTCGGGGACTGTTCACCGAGGTACGAGCAATCTCGGCGACTCTTGCCATTAAAGCAGTAACCAAGCAGACTTTTACTTTTTCCAAAGTCGGTTAAATCTTCCCTAAATTCCTAGAATTATATATATATATAATATATATATAATATATATATATATAAACGCCTCGGTGGTGTAGTGGTTAGCGTCGCTGACTACGAATCCATCGGCCCCGAGTTCGAGACCCGATGGCAGCCGGCGCGCAGCAAAACCCAGCTGTTCATCCTTCCACACAATAAAGAATGGTTGGTAGATAAATGGGTACCCTAGGTGGCCTAGTGGTTAAGACGCTGTGCTGCTGATGGGGCGTGGTTCGGATTCCACGTTAAACTAGGTCAGGTGGAGTGAAAAGCTTGACCCTCGTCAGAATGAACAATTCGGACGGAAGCTAACCGAAGGTTATATATATATATATATATATAATATATATATATATATATATATATATATAGGGTGTCCCATAAGTCCGGCATCATAGGGAAAAAAAATAAAAAAAGGGAAAACAAAAGCTCTTATTTACAGAACGTGCTCAATATGTCCACCATTGTTTTCAATATACAAATTCAGACGTGATACCCAGTCAGCAAGCACGGTGAATGATGTCAGGAGTAATGGTGTTACATGCCCCAATAATGCGCTGCCGCAAATGTTCAACACTCCTAATTTTCTCTGCGTATACCAGCGCTTTCAAGTGACCCCAGAGATAAAAATCTAGTGGCGTGAGATCCGGGCTTCTACAGTAGCTGGCCATTCCACAGGCCCTCGACGTCCTATCCAATGACCAGGGAATTGTTGGTACAGGTATTCCCTTACTTGGGTGCTGTAATGTGCAGGAGCGCCGTCTTGCTGGAACCATGTTGGGAAATTTCCTTCTTCGTTCAAGACACTGGGAAATGCTTCTTCCTTGAGCATACGTAGGTAGGTGCCTCCAGTGACATGTTCATCGAAAAAGAGGGGGCCTATGATGCGATCCTTCCAAATACCACACCATACCATCACCCGAGATGCACCTTGTTCCTTTGAAGAGGTATACCAGTGAGGTTGTTTTGAGACCAGTAGCGGGTGTTCTGTCGATTTACCTCACCATTTCCATAAAAAACAGCCTCGTCACTGAACAGAATGGTGGACGGGAAATTGACATCCCGAACATATGAATTATGGTTTGTAGAAATAGAAAAATATGAATTTCTCCTATGATGCCGGACTTATGGGACACCCTGTATATATATTACTGTGCAAAAGTCTTAGGCACCCTTGTACAGTTGGGTTTTTTCTTCTTTTTAAATTATGTTGAATATTTCAACATGTTAGTGTTGTTTTATTATACGAGGGCCACTCATTATAGTTTGCCCCCACCTTTTTTTTTTCTTTCCAAGTTTCCTTGCAAGTTCGAAAAATTTTGTACACAAGTAGTTACCTACCTTTTTTACAAGTTTTTATTTTTCCACATGGTCTCCATTCTTTTCTACGGCTTTCCTCCACCTCGAAAAAAAGGCCTTTATTCCTTGCTGGTAAAAGTTCGCTGGGTTCCGCTGGAGCCACCTCTTAACCTCCTCAACAACCTCATCGTCACACTGAAACTTTCTTCCACGAATACCATCCTTCATTGGCCCAAACAAATGCAAGTCTGAAGATGCCAGATCTGGGCTGTATGGAGGGTGGGTTAACGCAGTCAAGCGCATTTTTGTGATGGCCTCTCTTCTTTGGAAACTGTTGTGTGGTCTTGCGTTATCGTGCCAAAGAAGGATGTCTTCCAGTTTTCTCTCCGGTCGAACTCTCTTTATACGTCTCAGGAGTCTCTGTAGGGTAGCTATATATGCCTCCGAGTTGATTGTTTGTCCTTTCTTAATAATGTCCACCAGAATCACCCCTTTCATGTCCCACAAGATGGTGGCCATAACCTTTCCTGCAGAGAGGACCATTTTGAGCTCTTTCTTGCGTGGGGAGTCTGCGTGATGCCACTCCATGGATTGGCGTTTTGTTTCAGATTTAAAGTGGTGTACCCAAGTCTCATCCTCAGTCACAATTCGTGAAAGGAAGTCATCCCCTTCTGTCTCGTATCGAACCAACGACTCAGAAGCAATTTCTTTTCTTTGGGCTTTGTGATCTTCAGTCAGTTGGCGAGGAGCAAACCGTGAACACACTTTTGAGTATCCCAGTTGCTGAATTTTCGTATTCACACTTCCTTCACTAATTCCTAGCTCCTTGTATGTGACGCGCCGATTTGATCGAATGATGCTGTTAGCACGTTGTACAGTGTGAGATGTCACAGCCAATGCCGGGCGACCGCTGCGTGGCTCATCATCGAGGCTGGCTCTCCCTCTCTCCGATGATCTCGCACGTTTAGACCAGCGTCCAACTGTGCTTCGATCAACAAAAGCATTTCCGTGAATGTTTTGTAGACGTTTGTGAATATTTCCAACTGTTTCCTTCTCTGCCGTTAAGAACTCGATAACAGCTCTCTGTTTACGACGCACATCACTGTCAGACGCCATTTTCGAAACTGCGTTAACCATCGGTTTATACAAGGAGGGGAGGTTCAAACTGGAAAAATCCTGTTATGTGAATCGCAGAAAGTGCAATCTTATGGTCCAAAAGACATTTCAGCCCCATGGCCTAGTAAATATAAATTATAATGTATAGCCATTGTCAATAATCTGTTGTTAGGCAGTTTAACGAAGAAAACGGATGTTTCATCAAAATATGCCCATGCTGGAGATAGAACGGAATTTAACACAAAGCTTCTAGGTACTGTTTTCCAAGATATTCTTAGCGCATTCAATAATAGTTTATTCACAGAACTTCTATTGAATGTTTTTGTAATTGTTTAATCCTCCTAACTAAATGAAATTTAATATTTTTTAATAAAATTTCTTAATTGTTAATTTTCTCTCTTTCCAGATAAAGGCATAAACTTTTACATTGGTTAAACAATGGCTGAAATATCCATTTCAACTGGACACCGGGTGGTATTATTGCACGAGCAGGGTTAATCTCAATCAGAAATATTGCGACAAACTGGGGTATCAAGATGTGGTATTCAAGCAATTTTGAAGAAACAGCACGAAACAGGCAAAGTTGAAGATCGAAAACGCCGTGGAAGGACAAGGAAATTTTCTAAAAACGATGATAGACCTTACGCTAACATCTCAGAAAAAGACGAAAATCCAGTGCAGAACTTTCGACAGAACTTGCCCAGACCTCAGGATTACGAGTCCACTCTTCCACCGTGAGGAGATCACTCATCAGAAATAGTCTTAATGGTCGAGTGGCAATCAGAGAGCCATTTCTCGGGAAAGGAAACCAGTCAAAGAGGTTCAAATGTGCTCAAAAGCACAAGAATTGGAATGCTGACCAGTGGAAAAGGGTCCTCTGGAGTGACGAGTCAAAATTTGAAATTTTTGGCACAAAGAGAAGACAGTATGTGAGAAGAAAAAACGGAGAACAAGTTAAGGAAACGTGTTTGCAGCCAACAACTAAGCATGGTGGAGAATCTATCCAAGTTTGGGGCTGCATTTCAGCAAATGGTGTTTGGGGATCTTATCAAAATTGATGGAATACTGAATGCAGAAAGATACAGACAGATCCTAATTCGTCATGCTGTGCCATCAGGTCGGAGATTAATTGGGCAAAATTTTATTTTTCAGCACGACAGTGACCCTAACTAAGCATACTGCCAATGTAGTCAAAACCTATTTGGAGAATAAAAAAGAACGTAGAGACACGCAACTGATGGAGTGGCCTCCCCACAGCCCTGATTTAAATATTATTGAGGTTATTTGGGATTATTTAGACAGAAATAAGAGAGTAAAGCAGCCAAAATCGAGAGAAGAGCAATGGCAGGTCCTTTTAGATGCATGGAACAACAATCCAGCGGATTTCTTACAAAAACTCCAAGATAGCATTCCAAATCGAATGGCAGCAGTTTTGCAGGAAAAGGGCGGTCATACAAAATACTGACTTTCGACAATTGTTTGTAACTTTTCAGTACTTATGGTGAAGGTTCTCTAATAAATGATAGATCTTGAAGCTAATACATGTATTTTAACTTTTGAAATTGAGAAAATTTATCAATACAAGATTTTTTCAGACCTGCCTAAGACTTTTTGCATATAAAACCTTTGGTTAGCTTCCGCCCGAATTGTTCATTCTGACAGTCGTCAAGCTTTTCACTCCACCTTAGACCTACAGTTTAACGTGGAATCCGAACCACGCCCCATCAGCAGCACAACGTCTTAACCACTAGGCCACCTAGGGTACCCATTTATCTACCAACCACTTTATTTTATTGTGTGGAAGGATGAACAGCTGGGTTTTGCTGCGCGCCGGCTGCCGTCGGGTCTCGAACCCGGGGCCGATGAATTCGTAGTCAGCGACGCTAACCACTACACCACCGAGGCGTGTGTGTGTAATATATATATATATATATATATATTATATATATATACACACACACACATTCTGCCCCCTCCCCGCGGGCGGTCTTTCTGGGGTGGATCGCCCGCGGGCTCCTGCCTCCATGTGGCGAGGGGGGTCAGCCGCGGCTGGGGGCCCTGCCGGGTCCCCCGCCCGGTTGCGAAGTAGACTTTTAACATACCCTGCTATCCTACAGCCCCCTCTTTCCTGTCTTCCCCTCTTTCCCCTCTTCCTTGCCCCCTCTTTTTTTTTCTGCTTTTCTTTTCACTTCGCGCGCCCGTGGGCTGCCGGGGCTGGTCGCTGGGGGTCTCGCTCCCATGGCCGGGGCCGGACTAAGTTGGCTGGTAGGGTGCCCGGGCCTGGGACCCTGGGGGGCCTTGGTCTTTGCTGCCGGCGGGGGAGAACTCTCGATGCTGCAAGGGCCCCTTTTGAAACGGGGGTACCCGCATGGGACGAGGCACCCCCCCCCCCCCCCCCCCCCCCCCCCCCCCCCCCGGCGTGCGCTTGGTCCCCTTGGGCCCCGGGTAATCGGTTCCCCGCGGCCCCGGGCGCGAAACAACAATAAAATTTTTTGTATGGAAACATTTACAAATCTAATGGACCTCGTTGACGACCCGGCTTGTGCATATGACCTCCCTCTGACTACCTCTTTGGACCGTGGGTCTGGTAAGGGCAGTCGGCAGCCCTCGCCCACCCCGTCTGCTCTTCTTGCCGACACCTCCTCTCCCTCTCTTCCCCAGGCTCGTGGCGCCGCTGCCCGACCCCCGCCAGTAGCGGATGGACCTGCAGTGGACCCCCCTACCCCTGGATCCCCCCATATTCCACGTCCCGATAGGGACCCACCTGCTTTTTCGCCCTCAGGTGGGAAGCCCGCGGCCCCGGTCGCCTCCCACTCCGGTCGGGCCTCATCGCCCCCGGCCCCCTCGGCCCCTGGGGGACGTGGGACCCGACGTCGCCGTCCGCCTTTCTCGTCTTCCCGCCCCCTCGAGGTTCCGGTGGTGTTTGGCCAGACGGCTTCACTCGGCCTTAGGACGATGGACAAGTTCCTCGTCCTCCGCCCTTCCTCCTCCAAGCCCCTCCCCACTAACCACGAACGCCTCTTTCGAGCGATCCATGGGAAGACGGGGACGGCGCGTTTTGACCTTCGGCCTCAGAGGGATGGCTCCATTTTGATAAGGTCGCGTTCCTCTGCCGAAACCTCCTCTCTGCTCGCTATCCCCGGTGTCCTGGGCTGCGGGATCACGGTGACTCCACCCCCCCGCCTCAATCAGTGCCAGGGCACGATCTACGCTGCTCGTCTTCTACCCATCCCGGTGGAGGACCTCCAGACTGACCTCGCCTCCCAGGGTGTGGTGAGAATATACCGTTTTCCCGACAGATCGCGATCCCCATCCGTCCCTTCTCCTCGCCTTCTCCTTACTTTTGACTCACTGGTGCCCCCCGTTTTGGTATTCTGGGGCTTTGGTGAGAGACGAGCATGCGAATTCTCGGTTCGGCCATACGTGCCAGATCCTACGCGCTGTTTTCAGTGCAATAGGTTTGGCCACGTGAGTAGTTCCTGCCGTCAGCCGGCCTCGTTGTGTGTCCGCTGCGGCGGCCCTCCCCACCCCTTGCCCTGTACTGCTCCGCCTTCCTGCACCAACTGTCATGGACCGCACCCTGCTTCATCCCGCTCTTGCCCGTCCTTCCTCTTTGAGAGGGAGGTTCGGGCCCTCTGTTCATCAGAATTCCTCAGCGCTCGGGAGGCGCGGGACCGGTTGCTTGGCCGCGAGGCCCGGCGTGGTACCTCGTACGCCGAGGCTCTCCGTCCCCGGCCGCCGCCGGCCCAGACCCCGTCCTCACCGGCGGTTCCCGACGCGCCTCCACCCACCGTGTCCGCTACTCCCTGTCTATCCTCTGCCGCCCAGCGGACTCCCGCCGCGGCTCCCTGTACTATCAGCGCGTCCCCACGTGCTCCCTCCGCGAACGCCGATGCTTCGTCGGCAACCCCCCCTGCCCCTTCTACGCCCTCTCCACCGGCGCTTTCGGCCACCCCCATTCCGGACCGTGACCCGCCGTCACCCATGCGGGCCGCACGACGGAGGGGAACGGGCCGCAAGCGCCATAGGCCTCGCATCACCTTCCTCTCCCAGACACAAACGCCCCCTTCGCCCTACCATCCCGGTGTCCTCACCGTCCCCGCTGCGCAACCGTTATGGACGCTCCCCCCTGGGGTCCCCGACGACCCTCGTGGTGGGGGCGGAGATACATCCCTCACCGGTTCGGTCGATGGACCCACTGGAGGGGGAACTCGCCCGCCTGGTCGGCGTGGGTGGGATGTGCACGCCCCCCCGCGTGACCTGCCCCACCTCTCTCCTTGACCTGCCTATGCATCCGGGTGAGGTATCCTTTTCCACTCCCCCTTGTAGTCCAGCCTCCCCTGCACCTCCGGTGAAGGGAGGGGCCTTCTGGATACCCCTCACGTCCCCTTCTCTGCATCGCTCTCCCCCGGGCGTCCGGGTGACTCCTCTTCAGGAGGATTTGCCGGCGTCAGGTTCCACATCGCCCCCCCGTCGGGGTGACCCTCGCCTTCGCCCACGTTCGGCGTCCCCCGCTGGGCCCCGGTGCTTTCCAATCCCCTTGTTAATCTCGGGCCGCCCGGTCGGCCCACCCACCCCATAACCATCCGTTTCGCAGACTTTCCTACCCCTCCATATACTTCGCTCCTGCAGTGGAACATCCGCGGGCTCCTGGTAGGCCTCGAGAGTCTCTCTTCTCTCCTGGCCTCCAGGTGTCCGGCGTGTTTCTGCCTTCAGGAGACGATACTGGGCTCCCGTTCCCTCCCTCGAGTGTCCGGCTACTGCGGGCTCCCTTCCCCGCCTCTCGATGGGGCGGGTAGGGGGGGGCTCCGCGGTCTTCGTGCACCGCTCCGTACTGTCTTGCAAGCTGTGGCCGTGCGCCTTTCTTTGTGGCGTCAGCTCACGGTCTGCTCTCTTTACCTCTCCCCTAACGTACGCCCTCCACCCGATTCTCTCCGTGACCTAATTCTGCAGCTTCCCCGCCCTTTCCTGCTTCTCGGGGACTTCAACAGTCGGGACCCGGCCTGGGGGGACGTTTGCTCCACCTTTCTCTCCGGGACCCTTCTCTCCCTTATGGACGAGCTAGAGTTCACCTTTCTGAACGATGGCTCCCCAACCTGCCTCCACTCGGCCCATGACAGTTTCACCTGTATTGATCTTTCCCTGGTTTCCCTCGATATCGTGACGGAGTTCACCTGGGAGGTCCTGCCGGATTCTTCCGGCAGTGACCATTTCCCTGTGTGTCTTACCCCAACCCGTCTCCTCCCCTCCACCTCTGTCCGCCCGAGCGAAATGGGCCTCATACACGAGGTGCACGGCGATCTCGCCGTCCATTCCTGCCTTTCCCTCCGTTAGTGAGGCCCTCGCCTTTCTCGAAAGCAAGATCCTCTCGGCTGCCACCAGTTGCATCCCCCGTACCTCAGGCTCCCCCAGGCCGCGCAGCGTCCCATGGTGGACCCCAGAGTGCTCCCGTGCCGTTCAGGAGCGGCGCCGTGCTGGCCGTCGCTTCTACCGGACCCGCCAGCCGGAGCATAAGATGGCGTTTCAGCGCCTGAAGGCAGTGGCCCGTCGGGTCTTGAAACTAGCCCGGCGTACCTCCTGGCGGAGTTACGTGTCCGGGATCTCCTCCTCGACCGCCCCCTCGACTGTTTGGCGCAAGGTGCGTAGCTTTGAGGGGACCCGTGTCCCCCCTCGACCCCCGGTGCTTCGGGTCGGGGACGACGAGTTCGTGTCCGATCCGGAGGCCGTCGCGAACGCACTCGCTGCGCACTTCGCAGCCATCTCCGGTTCCGATTCCCCCCACTCCCGCCGCGACCCACCGGAATTTCCACCTCATAGGGATGACCCCTATAATCACCTCTTCCACATGACAGAGCTTCGGGAGGCCCTCCGCCCCCGGCCCCGATAATATCCCCTATGACTTGTTACAGCACCTCCACCCCTCTGCTCAGCTTTCTACTGGACCTCTATAACCGGATTTGGTTGGAGGGTTCATTTCCGGACCGGTGGCGTGAGTCCATCGTCGTCCCCATCCCGAAGCCCGATAAAGACCCCTCACTCCCGTCGAACTATCGCCCCATTTCCCTAACATGCTGTGCCTGCAAGGTGATGGAGGCGATGGTCGCCTCGCGGCTGTCCTTTACCTTGGAGGCGAGTGACCAGTACCCTGCTACCCAGGCTGGTTTCCGGCGCTTCCGGTCTACCACCGACCCCCTCCTTCTCCTTAGCCATGACGTGCAGGAGGCTTTCTCCCGGCGTCAATTTGTACTCGCCGTCTTTTTCGACCTCCAGAAGGCCTACGATACCACCCGGCGGAGCGCGGTCTTCGACTGCTTACGCTCCCTGGGTTTCGTAGGCTTTCTCCCTTCCTTTATTTATAACTTCTTGTCCGCCCGTTCTTTCCGCGTCCGCATCGGTTCTACCCTCTCTGACCGCTTTCCGTTGGAGGAGGGTGTCCCTCAGGGTAGTGTCCTTAACGTCTTGTGTTTCTCACTCGTGATGCACACAGTCGCTACGGTCCTGCCTACATCCGTTCGTAGCTCCCTCTATGCCGATGACCTGGCTATCTATTGCTCTGGCCGCCTCCCGTCTTTGGCTGAACGTCGGCTCCAGCTAGCCATCAACGCGGTGGTTCGCTGGGCGTCCTCGGTTGGCTATGCTTTCTCACCCTCTAAGTCTTCCAGTATGCTTTTCCGTCCTCGGCGCCTCCGTCTGTCGCATACCTTCGCCCTTACCCTTGCCGGCACTCCTCTTCCCCTCGTCCTATCCGTTAGATTCCTGGGTATGACCCTCGACGGATTTTTCGGTTGGGTTCCACACCTTAGGCGGTTGCGGCAAACATCTCGCCGCACCCTCTCCCTTTTGGGTCATCTGTCCCACACGACCTGGGGGGCGGACAGGCGTACTCTGCTGCGCCTGTACACCTCCCTGGTGCAATCCCGTGTCGACTACGGCTGTGTGGTCTACAGCTCCGCCTCCTCTCCGGCACTCCGTATGCTGGATCCTCTTCTCCACCGTGGCCTTCGCCTGGCGTCGGGTGCCTTCCGCTCGTCCCCTGTCGCTAGTCTTCAGGTGGACTGTGGACACCCCCCCCCCCTGCCCCTTCGCCGGGGCCTTCTCATGGCGAAGTGTTACCTTCGCATCTGCCGCCTTCCGATGTCCCTACTCTTCTCCGCGATCTCCCAGGCGCTACCCCGGCCTGACACGTGGCATTTCGCTGCCTCTCTGGCCGAGATTTTCTCGTCCCTGGGGATCCCCCCACCCTCTATTCTGCCGTTCTCCTTCGATCTGTCGCCCCCCTGGCGGACCACCCCTATCTGCCGTTGCCAGGCGCTCCGTGGCCTGCGTAAGGAGTCTCCTCCTGCCGTCCTCCGGTCTTCTTTTCTGGCCCATCTTCCCGTCCATTCGGACGACGTTCCCGTCTACACCAACGGCTCGCGCTCCCTGCAGGTGTCGCGGCCGCCGTCTTCTCTCCGTCATTGTCACCTACCTCCCGGGGTATCCCCCTGCCGGTTCAGGCCTCCATCTTTTCCGCGGAGCTCTTTGCTCTTCTGGAAGCCCTCCGTCTGGTATCGGGTTGTTCGCGGTCCTCCTGTACCATTTTTTCGGACTCGCTGAGCGCCCTCAGGCGCTCGAGCGCTATGATTCCCCGGACCCCCTCGTACGCCTTATTCAACAGGAGTACCATGTCCTGCACACCGTTCACCGGATCCGGGTCACCTTCTGCTGGGTTCCCGCCCATGTTGGTGTTTCCGGTAATGAGGCGGCGGACCGCATAGCCCGGTCCGCCGCCTCGCTGCCTCCCCTCCCCCGCCCGCTCCCCTTCTCAGACTATGTGCAGGTCTTTCGTTCCTTTTACGACCGCATGTGGCAACAGTCCTGGGACGATGCCACCGGAAATAAACTCTGGTCCATCCGCCCCCGTCTGTCATATTGGGTGTCCTCTTTCCACCGCTCCAGCCACAAAGAGGTCGTCCTTGCGCGGCTTCGCATCGGCCATACGCGCCTCACGCACGGCTATCTTATGTTCCGGCAGGAGGCTCCTCGTTGCGCCTCCTGCCAGTCGCCCCTCACCGTCTCTCACATACTTGTGGAATGCCCCACCCTGTCGTCAGTACGTCGTCGCGCCTTCCCGTTCCTTTCTGATTTCCCCCTCCCCGAACGTTTACGCCTTATGCTCGCTGAGAGCCCTCTCTTCTCGCTTGACCGTCTTTTCCTCTTCCTCTCCCAATCTCGCATCCTATCTGAGCTTTAGGTGACTTCTCACCTGTAGTCCGCTGTTCTCCCTTTTCTAGTGCCTTTTCTCCGTCTCCGTTTCTCTTTCTCGTATTCCGCCTCGCCATGATATCCGCTACCATATAGCGGGAAGTGGCGGTAAACGCCCCAATACAAAAAAAAAAAATATATATATATATATTCTGCACGTACATGAAAACCAACATCAGCATATTAAAACAGTTTTCTCATACGCATTCATATATGGATTTAATAATAAAGTAGATGACACCCCTGGAGGAATAATATTGGAAAATAAAGCAACGAAAATGCGGGTGTTTGTTATTCTGACCAACCTCCGTATTCTGTATATAATTCGCGCAGGCAGCAAGGCATAAGTGAGGGCGAGTGTATGATAATCCACAGATGAAGTTGGGTAATGTTTTTGTGTAATATAACACTTTTGGTGCCTCGGAATATTAAAAAAATTATAAAAATAATATCCTCGGAACCATTTTACTGTTGAAAAATGTATATGTTGGTCCTGATTAGGTTGTTAGTTAAGGTTAGGCTAGCCTAATACCCCACTAAATGACAACAAAAAACACCGTTAGATCCTTCAATTGCGTCCAAAACCTTTACCATGCCTTCTCGGTTCAATGGCACTAAGGTTAGATTAGGTTAGATTTTAGATATATGGATTTAATTAATAATAATAATAATAAAGTCAGTACTTTGTTTATGCTTGTGTGTGTGTGTGTGTATGTGTGTACACATCATTACACCATATGAAAATTTTTGGATGGGACTTGTACAAAGGGTTGACAAAAGTAATTAGACATCTTCGGCTTTTCCATAGTTCTTTGATTGGACAATGAAAGGCAAAAAGTAATAATAAATTTATTGAATGAATATATTTAGAATAGTGTTTTTTTCCCTTTTTTTCCCTTTTGCATTATGTAAAGCTGACGCACGTCCTCGCATTTTATTGAAGAGCTTTGCTATTTCCTCATGAGGGTATTGCAGCCCATTGTTCTTTTATGGCTTTGTCGAGGCTTTTCCTGGATGTAGGGTCCGTTTGCTGCTTAATGACCTATCTAGTATGTGCTATACTCGTTCTATTGGAATCACATCTGGGGATTGACCTAGCCATGGAGAACGTTCAATTCCATGGCTGTCATGCCACCTCTACATAGCACGAGTGCTATAAGCTGGGACACCATCTTTCACGAATACACTTTTGTGCAGATACATTTTCATTGGAATGAATGGGGAGCAGCCCCTCTTCCAGGCTCTTTACATATTTGGCTGAATTAACAATTCCTGTGCCAGACCACCAGCCAGCTTCTTCTTAACAAATTTAAGGACAATCTCCCTGGTGACTACTTACTTTTGTCACCCTTTTGTATAGTGTTTAACTTTCTTCCTTCTTCCTTTCTGGTGCATTACCACACTCTTACTGTAAATTATTAGTTCTTTCCTCGCAGAACGTGACTAGTTGGGAGATTAATATTATTAGCTTAGTCTTAGTGCCATCATATTAAACGTTGTTTTCCTTCAAGCAACTTTATTTTGTATAACATTTTTGCTTATTTTAGTTATTAATTATCTTATTTTTTGTTTTTCAGTTCGTACACCAACTCCAGCGGAGAGAGAGTGGGTTCCGTTAACCCAACCTAATCGAAGTAGACCCGCTTGTAAGTATTACTTTCTTCCTGTTGGGTGTACGTGCATTTCCTTCTTCTTTACTCTTTTCTCAAACCATTTGTTCCTCGTTCCTTTTCTGAACGTGCGTAATTTGTCAGTGTGAAACTCGATATCAAAAACTTAGCATCATGTTCTCTATTTGCCTCGTATGGGTATGTTTATTTATGGGTATGTTTATTTAACACTTGAAAATTATTTTAATTTAAAATGTGTTTAATTGGTAATATTTGCATTTTGGCCTAATTGGTATTAGGCCGAAATGTAATTTAGTATTTTGTTAAAAATATTGAAATGACAATTTATTATTTGTAAACTAATGGCTGTCATCAAGTCGAAGTTTATCCATTTAAGACGTATTGTTATTATTTTGCTTCTCAGGTATCTTCACTGTCATGTGTTACAATGTCCTCTGTGACAAATACGCCACTCGGCAGATGTACGGCTATTGCCCCCCGTGGGCCCTGGAGTGGACCTACAGGAAAAAGGGCATCATGGACGAAATCCGCCGATACGCGTCAGATATTATCACATTGCAGGTGAGGGTCGATGAGGTCACGCCATTCAAAGCAGTTGCTTTACCTGTGCTATTAAAGGTGTATCATGCAAGTCATTCGTATGCAGCACATCTCGAAATAATAAATATACCTGTGGAAAAAAAATATTTATTTTATTTATTTATTTATTCTTTGTTTTTGATCGATCGTGAACTTCGATTTCAATGAAATCCGGGTATAGTTGGTATATTATAAATATGGTTTTCCTTAACCAATGGATGGGTAACCATTTACTTAGAGAGAAATCTCAACACAAAAAATGAATTTGCTTATGCGATTGTTGGTGTTAATCTTAGTTATTTTTCAGACTAAAATATCTAACAGGATTACGGAGAGATTTCTAATTTCAGTCCATCTCTTTCAAGTGAAGGTTTCATGTTTTTTTTCTTTTTCTTTTTGGCGCCAATTGAGAATGAACATTAAAGTTTTTGTATGGATTTTTGAGGCTATCGTCGCGTTTTGTTTATTTCAATTCATGATCGTTAACATTTTTATGGAACTTTGTCGAGTTGTAAAGCCATTTTTAATGTCATGTACGTGGAGAAGTACTCGGGTTTAAGTGGAGCCGTGAAAGCGTATATGAAAGGCTGGATCCATGACGTCATTCAAATAGTTTCGATTAAAATTGCGCAACGCTTCATTTGAAAGTCTTGGTGACGTCATTGAAGTAAATTCGGTTTAAATATTAAATTAAGTTCAATTAAGAACTATAGATTTATAAAGAACAATTTCTTAAAATATTGCCACTAACCACGATGCAAATAATTACTGTTGTTTGTGAATAATTTTATATAGACTCGTTTCGTGATTGCGTAAATGGCAATTGAAACCAGAATTATGAGTACGCAAAACTGGTAAGAGATTCTTTAAAGCTGATTTAAAAAAAAAAAAATCTGTTTGTAAAGGTGGGAGACGTCCACATGAAGAAATCGAACGCCGTTTGCTTAGAAAATTGTTAGTAATTTATGCTATTCTTTAAAACATTCTGGTTATCCTTGAGAGTAAAACTGATTATTGTTGTTGTTGTTGTTGTTGCTCAGCCCTCGTAGTATGCGTTTTGGGTGGGCGATTTCGAACTCGGGTCTGAGCCCGAGCGATCCATTTGAAACTTTTTAATTTTACTTTTCTTTTAAATATGAAGCAAAGGAAAAATAAACAAATGACTTAAAAATCCGATCTTAAGAGCTTTCTCGTTCACACCCGCTAAAAGTTACGTTTGCTCTTATTTGTTTCTATCTTTTGTATCACTTTCATCTCGCACGGAAAATAGCTACTACTTTGTTGTAGATGTTATTTGGAGTTCAATTTAGGTTAGGTTAAGTTAGGTTAATCTAACGTAACCTAAAACAAAAAACTGGGTGCGTAAAATCCTGAGGTAGCATGAAGTAGTAGTAATTTGATTTAGAGTTTTTTAAAATTAAAATCCGAACGCGGTGAAATTCGAAAAAAATAATCATTATATACGATAAAAAAAAAACGCGCGCACCAAATATTTTAATGTGGCCCCCCACCTTACCTCAACGCGAGCGTAAGTGATTAAACATTTGAAAAAAATAATAGACCACATGTAGGAGCTAATATAACTTCAGTGATCATGGACGAATATGTAGGAGGAATTTGGCGAATTAGAATATATACCGGGTGATTACCAGACATGCGGTCTATTACTGGGTTTCTATTACTGTTACTTTTGATTTCTTATATTACTATTACTTTATTTTTCATCTTTTACTATTACTATGTGGGGTACTTCACTCATTTGAAAAGGATCTTTGTCTATTTAAATGTAATTAGAAGCAGTGCGTTAACAAATATTTGTTTCAACCAAATCATTACAATTTCAGAGGCTGTACGTCTTCATAAATTTTACTTTATTGAAGGAAAAATTCGCCACAATATTAGTTCACATATATGTTTATTTTAGTTTAGAGTAGATTTAGTTCATTTTTTCAGTTCTTTGTTCACACAATATGTCCATTGCCACTAATAGAAAAGTAATAGACTATTATCTATTATTTTGCCTTCTATTACTATTATAGCCAAAACATTATGATCTATTACTTGAAAGATCCTGTAATAGTCTATTACTATTACCATATGTCTGGTGATTACGAATGATCTTCCTGATTTTAAACATTTATTATGAAAAAACTAACAAAGTTACAGCGAAAAGCCAAATATACAAATAAAGAACTCGAAAAAATTTATTTACGAGCTATTGAAGTTCAATATAAGCTGCTTTTGTGGCTCTGCAAACATCAAAGCGGTATTCTGTTTCCCTCCATGCATTTTGTAGCATATCATACTGAACTTTTCTAACAGTCTCGCGTATATTTTCCTTCAAATGTTCCAAAGTTGTTGCCATTAGTAGAACAAAAACTTCGTTTTTGACATAGCCCCAGAGGAAGAAGTCAAGGGGGGTTAGGTCGGGTGAGGAAAAGGCGGAGGCCTTTTCCTCATCAGTGTAACTCATTTCTATATTAGCCATTGCGTGTTATTCTACCGGTACTGAATAGGGGCCTCCAGCCTCCAAGCGGAATGCAATTACCTCCCTCCCTCTCGCCCTCCGACGGGGTTTGCTCCTCATGAGGACATACCTTCGTCCGCAGAGACTACTCTCTTCGCTTCTATGCGAACTTCCACCCCAGGGACGAAGCTGGCACTTCACTGAAGCGTTCCGCTCTTTCCTGGACCTTTCCATCATGCCCGCCCCCTCAGTTATCCCCATCTCATACAACATCCACCATTCCTGGCTCCTCACCCAAATCAAGTTTTTCAGGGACCTGTGTGGCCTACTAAAGACTACCACGATCGCTACGGTATACAGGTCACTCTGAGAACACTCAACCCAACACCCGGACACTGTCCCCATTTATACAGATGGTTCCCGCTCAAAGGCTGGTATGGCCGCCGCAGTTGTGATATTGGCCTACCTGCTTTCTCGAGGCGTCAGCCTGCCCCGCGAGGCCTCTGTTTCTCAGCGGAACTCTTCGCGATTATGGAGGCCCTCGACATTGTGCGCACCCACCCTGCCAGCTCTTTCATTTATTCAGACTCTCAAAGCGCACTTCTCTCCCTCGAAAGATTTAATCCCCCCACCCGTTCGTCCGCACCATCCAGCAAACCTTCCAGCTGGGTCCCGGCACATGTTGGCATCCAGGGTAACGAGGAGGCGCACCGCACGGCATAAATGGCCTACTTACTGCCCCCCGCCTCCCGGCCGCTCCCTTTCTCAGACTTTTTCCAAACTCTCCGCTACTACTTCCGCTCCATCTGGCAACGGGAATGGGACCAGGACACACACAACAAACTCCACAAGATCAAACCACAACTAGGTTACTGCGCCTCTTCATTCCACCGGTCCCGCCATAAAGAAGTGATTTTATCCCGTCTCCGCCTGGGACACACACGCATTACACATGATCAGCTTATGTCTAAATCGCCAGCCCTGCTCTCTGCCCTACCTGCCATACCTCTACCACCGTCGTACACCTCCTGGTCGAATGCCCGAACCTGTCTTTGTCGCAGGTGTTTCCCTCTCTTGTCCAGTATTTCCATACCTGAGCGTCTACAATCCATACTCGCCGAAGGCCCCCACTTCTCAGCGGAAGCGATTTTCTTCTTCCTCACCCATTCCCATCTGCTTCATCGCACCTAAGTCCATACCCCTCCTACCGCCTATCCAGCAAACGAACCTTACTAACCCCCTAGTCTACCACCCCCAACTCAGTTACACCACCCACCACTGTCTCGCTGAGATTTGTACCACTCTCCCTTGGTACGAGTCGGCGGTGAAATAGAGGAACGGAAAAATTTTTTATATATATATTGTATATGAAATAAGTGAAATATTATTACTGGTTTCCAGTAAATGTGGTTTGAGTTAACGCTAATGCTCTATTATTATATTTGAATTATTAAAAAAGTTTCACATTATAAATTTAAAAAAATATTGATTTTCCAGTTATATTTAGAATTGTTTCCCATCTTCGCTAGATTATTATAATGGAATGTCAAAATTCTACTGTTAGACCTCAGTTGTTTCTTGTTAACCGACCCAAGGTCGAAATAACTATCGTACAATCCTTTTTATCGTTGGGGTTGTCGTTGTCTTAAACTTAAACCATTCTAATTTTTGCATAAATCGAAAGCATTTGCTTTTTGTAGTTGCTGCACAGTTTTTAACACTGAAGATACTCCTTTTTTTGCAGTTGCTTATATTGGAACTTTCAATTATTTTTCAGCATATATATATATATATATGCTGAAAAATATATATAATATTACAGTCAATGTCTAAAATCGGGCAATTTGTAAATTGACTGAAATTTTAGGCAATGTGTCAAATTGATGATACACACAAAACCTAACCAACCCTAACCTTTCTGGTAATGCTGCATATGCATGCCCACTGGCTGGTATTTCCCAATATGCTGCCTAAAAATTTATTAGATTAGGTTTTGTGTGTATCATCAATTTGACACATTGCCTAAAATTTCAGTCAATTTACAAATTGCCTGATTTTAGACATTAACTAATATATATATATACACACACACACACACACACACACACACACACACACACACACACACACGAGGAGTGATCAAAAAGTATCGATAATTTTATCGCTATAGACAAATGAATTCAAATAAGAAATAACCGTCTACATATGCGAGTCTTCCTGCCCTCTGGCGTCTGCACTCTGAAGCAAAATCTGCTACCATGTGTCAATAGTTGGTTGGAGCGCTTAAAAGGAGGGTGTGTTTTTGCAGTACGTATAAATCTCTGAAATGGAACAACGCGCGTTCGGAGACGAACGAAATTATTAAAACAGCTTTTGGAATTGATGCTCTCAGTGTAGCTAACGTTTACAAATGGCACAAAAAGTTTAAAAATGGAGAAACATTTGCTCGTACCAGAAATCGAATATGTTGGACATTTTCGTCCGTCTGAGAAGTGGAAGGGCGGCCACTGCGTTCCTTGTCTTGAAGCGAACGTTAGCTCTCTCTCTATATACACTATATGATCAAAAGTATTCGGACACCCCGGAAAATCCGCATTTCTGCAAATATCACCTTCGCCGAAAGGTATGCTGGGAAAAAGCGTGGCGAAACTATAATGCTGAGGTGTCCTGTTAAGTTATCAGTAACTGTTGTGAAGCCATGCCGCGCGGACGTGAACTCTCCGAGTTCCAACGTGGACTCGTCATCGGATGTTATTTAAGTAACGTTTCTATACGAAACATTGCAGCCAAACAGGATATACCAAAGTCGACTGTAGCGGATGTTATCATGAGATGGAAGCCCGACGGTGCAACTAACGCGAAAAAACGTCCCGGACGACCACGCAAACTGACGGAACGTGATAGAAGAAGTCTGGTACGACATGTCAAGAAGTCCCGCACGTCCTCTGCCGCTTCCATCGCTGAGGAGGTAGGAAGAGCATCCGGTACCTCCGTTAGTACTGTAACTATCCGCAGAGAGATGCACAGACTCGGTTATTATGGTAGAGCAGCTGTACACAAGCCACTGATTACAAAAGTTAATGCCACGCGTCGTTTGGCCTGGTGTGTCTCCCGTCGTTCCTGGACCGTGGAGGACTGGAAAACTGTTCTTTGGAGCGACGAGTCGCGGTATTTACTCTTCCAGTCTGATGGGCGTGTTTGGGTGTGGCGACAGCCCGGAGAACGGCTTCTTCCTGACTGTGTACGTCCAACGGTGAAGTTCGGTGGAGGGTCCATCATGGTATGGGGTTGTTTTTCCTGGCTAGGGCTCGGCCCGTTGGTTGTTATACCCACTACCATGAACGCTGACGTTTATCTCGACGTTCTGGACAATTCGGCCCTGGCTACACTGTGGCAATACTACGGAGATGGCCATTGTTTGTTTCAACAGGATCGAGCTCCCTGCCATACTGCAAGGCGTGTGCAGGACTGGTTTCGTGAAAATAAGGTGGATTTGTTAGACTGGCCTGCTCAGAGCCCCGATCTCAACCCAATCGAGCACATGTGGGACGAACTGGAGCGACGGATACGAAACCGCACACCACGCCCGGCTTCACTTGCATCTCTTGCATCAGCTCTGCAAGAGGAATGGCGAGCCATTCCTGCACAGACTTACCGAAAACTGGTGGAAAGTATGCCTCGACGTGTTGACGCTGTAATAAAAGCAAAGGGTGGACCTACTGGTTACTAAATGCCATAATAAAACCATTTTTCCCAAAACCATGCGGTGTCCGAATACTTTTGATCATATAGTGTGTGTGTGTATATATATATATATATATATATATATATATATATGTATGTATGTTAGTGATGTAGCGGTTGTCATTTTTCATAGCTCTGCGGTTGCGGAGCTTACAAATTGAGCTCCGCGCGGTTGCGGTTATGTACCCTATAACATCATAATATTACCTTAGAATAAACAACACAATAAAATATCGCGTTTTAGCCACACTTTTCACAGTCTACAATATAATGACTATAATCTAAACTGTAAAAAGTGTCTCCAGGATGCGGGACGAGGACCCAACGCATTTTGCATCCCACCAACCACTTTCCCCAACCACCTCCCATTCGAAAGTGGTGTATATAATTATAATATATATATACACACTGTTTAATCCTTATATTTAAATTGAATTGCTGCGAGGACTGTACTTCAAAAATAAAAGTTTTTCAGCTTTGTCCCCCTTCAGCCTATTCCTTTTTTCATCGTAGATGATCTCTGCTCCACTAAATAATTGTTCACTAGGAACACTTGAGGGAGGACATCCAAGGTATGTCCGAGCCAGTTTGCTTAAATGTTTGTATTTCTTTTGATTTGACTTCCACCAAACCAAAGCATCATCATGATGTTCAATCCTTTTCTCTTTCTGCTATTTCTCGATCATTTTTTGCGAGTCTGCTTGACTCAGTTTCGGTCTCGTCATCACTACTGGAAGCCAATAGAGCACTCATTGAGTCCATTATTGTTATTGATTTACTCGTAGAAGCTGATGTCTGGCTTAAATCAATCATTGGTTTCTTTGCCGGTGGTTCACTGGCTGTCTCTGAGTCCGATGATGTTTTGAGTCTTGTCCGTTTCATCACAGATATCCCAATTTTTCCTGAACACCTTTTGTGACGTGAAGCGGCAAAAATTTTTGCTTTGTTCCTTGAATCCAAATAGGTAGCCAAAGAATACATGTCATTTGCTTCTAAGCCATCAACCCTTCTTGCTATCTCTCTGCGCATTATCTCCATTTTTTGATTCCACGATCAGCTTCAGAATTACCACTTTGAGGTTGCAGCACATTTTTCAAGGAAATGACGAGGAGAATAACCTCGGATATGGAAGAGGTGGAACTACTCAATCTTTTTTGTGATATCATCGAATGGTTCCAGCACAGCCACACAGTTTGACAAGAGAGTGAAGTCGACGTTAGTGAGTTGTTGCATTTTGGAGTTAGCAGCGCTATATAGACTCAGTAGTTCCTTCAACTTCAGTGTTCTCTGCATCATGTGACAAGTGCTGTTCCGCTGTGTGGCGACATCATGAATGACTGTAAGTTCAGGTTGATCTAAGCGTTTCTGAATTTTTTTTTAACTTATTCTGCGCCATCGTAGAATGGTTGAAATGAGTAGCGATGGATCGAAGTTTAGCTAACAAGTCAGAGAGTTTTGTGAGGATAATCCACGTTTGATTACAAGTTGCAGTTTATGAACAGTGCAATCGATATTATGGACGCCAGTGAGAAACAAAGCTTTTATCATGTTTGCTCCTGAGTCGCGCATTATACAATGGATGGATGAATGGGCAATATCCCACTTCTGAAACATCTGCTCAAATTTTTCTGACAAGTATTCTCCAGTGTGGCGATCTTCAAGTGGCATTACGCTGAGCAACAAATTAGGTCTCTTGAAGTCTTGATTCACTGCATGGCATGTCAAAGAGAGTAAAGACACTCCAGCAGACGTGTCTGACCATGCATCCGTTGTCAATGATACTTTCGAATCTTTTAGAGGCTCAAGAATTTTGAACACTTTCTTTGAAACAAAGTCATAGATATCGTTGCTCACAAGATCAAGATCAGTGTAGAACTGACGCTGTTTCACTTTATACTGTGGAGCTGTTTCAGCCACGAATCTCATGAAACCTAAGTCCTCAACGTGACTGAATGGCAAGTCATCCATTATTTTCATTTCGGCTATGCGATAGTCCAGTGATTTTGATTTGGAATGATTCGCATCCAAAATTTTTACTTTTTTGAAGCAACTTTGTCGTTTGATTCTTTTCTTTCACTGCACACTTCGTTTCCTGTAGAGATGTTAGAGACACTTTTGATTCCTTTTTCTTCTTTGACTGTTCATTAGCTTCATTTTCACTAGATATCACTTCATTATATTCCTTCTTGTGCATTGAACGTAGCTGGTTTTTTAAGTTAGCTGTACTCCTTCCCTTTCGTGAATAGTTCTTATTACATAAGACACTTCCCAACATCGTTTGACACACTCGAGAAGTACTTCCACACTGCACCCGTTGATCGCTCCATGATGGTTGGTTGCACCACAGTCTAACACTTTGCTAATGGGTTGAAGCACTTAACGTTACAAAGGTAGAGACGGAGAGCTAGCGCAACACAACCACCTCCTCACTCGTGTCTGAACAGATACTGAAGTTGGTGCTTTAGTTTAGTTTGTAACTTGGTAGTGAAGGTTGCATAATTTCTAATAAAAAAATTTTTTCTTTCTTTTATCAACAGTAATTATACATCATCATTGCTTTATTAAATATAATTAAAATAATGCTTTTCTAGCCACTGAGCGTTGATAAATGTAAGTATTACATAATGCATCTCTCCGTCCAGTTCAAGTAGCAATTCTGGACATGTCGCAATTAGGGCGGAGCAAACTTTTACTTTTTTGCACCCTTGAGTGAAGGCATGAGGCATGACAGGAAAAACATTTGGCGACGTTTATAGCATTTATAACCATTACACTAGCATTTATAGCATTTCGTAGCCCTAGTAAAAAGATATCCTCAAACAAAACCGCAATAACCGCACTGATAAATGCGGTTGCGGACAACCGCTACATCACTTTATATATATATATATATATATATACAGGGTGTCCCATAAGTCCGGCATCATAGGAGAAATTCATATTTTTCTATTTCTACAAACCATAATTTATGCTCGGGATGCCAATTTCCCGTCCACCATTCTGTTCAGTGACGAGGCTGTTTTTTATGGAAATGGTGAGGTAAATCGACAGAACACCCGCTACTGGTCTCAAAACAACCCTCACTGGTATACCTCTTCAAAGGAACAAGGTGCATCTCGGGTGATGGTATGGTGTGGCATTTGGAAGGATCGCATCATAGGCCCCCTCTTTTTCGATGAACATGTCACTGGAGGCACCTACCTACGTACGCTCAAGGAAGAAGCATTTCCCAGTGTCTTGAACGAAGAAGGAAATTTCCCAACATGGTTCCAGCAAGACGGCGCTCCTGGACATTACAGCACCCAAGTAAGGGAATACCTGTACCAACAATTCCCTGGTCATTGGATAGGACGTCGAGGGCCTGTGGAATGGCCAGCTAGAAGCCCGGATCTCACGCCACTAGATTTTTATCTCTGTGGTCACTTGAAAGCGCTGGTATACGCAGAGAAAATTAGGAGAGTTGAACATTTGCGGCAGCGCATTATTGGGGCATGTAACACCATTACTCCTGACATCATTCACCGTGTGCTTGCTGACTGGGTATCACGTCTGAATTTGAGTATTGAAAACAGTGGTGGACATATTGAGCACGTTCTGTAAATAAAAGCTTTTGTTTTGCCTTTTTTTTTATTATTTTTCCTATGATGCCGGACTTATGGGACACCCTGTACACACACACACACACACACACACACACACACACACACACAGGGGTAGAAATTCCCCATTTTCAAGTCGCCAGCTGGGCTAGTAGAACTGAAAATTTACTTGACCTTAAATTTTTTTTTAAATTATGAACATTAGTATTTACTGGGTATATAGAAAGTTCTGTTTACTTTGTTACTTTAATTCAAAGTAGAAGCCATGATATTAATGTTCAAATTGCAAACATTGGTATTCACCAAATATATGGATAATCTGTTTACTTTTTTACTTTAATTAGTAGCAGAAACTATATAAAACTTACACCAATTCCTCATTGTCAAGCAGTATCACCACACTTTGTCACAAATGTGTATTTATCAAATCTACATGTAGCTCTTATACACTGCGGGTCTGACATGCTAGTCGCCCGCCGGGCGATCAAAAACCAGCAAAATCCTAAGATCTACTCAGCCTTCTGATATTTTGGTCGCCTCGGGCGACCGAGCGTATGAGAGTTTCTACCCCTGATATATATATTATATATATATATATATATATAATATATATATATATATATATATGTGTGTGTGTGTGTGTGTGTGTGTGAATAACGTACATGAAGTTGCGAATGTATCATTCAAATTATTGCATAATTCGAAGACACTTCCATTATATGATGATCATGCAAACTTTTCAAAAATTGATGATAGGTTTTTCTGCAGTTTAATAAAAAATTTGTTTGGAACTGATTTTTTTAAGATTACGTGTAAATATAAGAATCAGGTTATTTATTGCATATCCTGAAAGTTTTATTATAATAGTGTTAATGTACGCTTTCGATCGGTGAACCCATCTTGACGGCCTTCTAGTTCAAAACTGGTAGGAAAATATTTGTCTGTTTACTCCTTATTGTACTAAAGATAATCCAACCTACGCCAGCTTCTTGTTTAACCGTCCGGTCAGTACAAGCTTTGAAATTATTTACTGGTTAAATGAAAGGGAATTCTAGCTTCCGAGTGGTCAGAAAATTTGATGGGGGTAAATATTTCACAGGTTTCTTTGCATCAAACGGTTACTGGTAACATCATCTGCACTGGTGCTACAACTTTCCTGTCGGAAAAATGGCGCTTCTACTCATCACTTTTTTGTTTTTTTTTGTATTGTAAATAATACGCATTTATTTTTTCTTTTTGCAGGAGGTGGAGACAGATCAGTTCTTCAATTTTTTTTTACCTGAATTAAAAAAAGATGGATATGAGGGTATTTTCTCCCCCAAGTCGAGAGCAAAGCACATGTCAGAGAGCGAAAGAAAATACGTTGACGGTTGTGCCATCTTCTGGAGAACAAACAAGTACGTTCAGTCGCCACTTTCGGACGCTTTCTACCATGTGTAACACACACACACACGTACGTACGTACGTACATTTGGGTTCCCTAGAGAACGGCGACATTTTCACTCTTTCTCGTATGTAATTCTGAACCAAAAGAGAGATTGGGCGTTAGAAAGCCTCGTCCTTTCTTAAAAGCGTAAAGAAAATGCAGAATGAAACCTCGTTACTTATTTTAAAAGTAGAAATTTTGTATTAAGTTCATATTATATTAGCTGAAGCTCATTGAGAGGAAAAATCCGTTGTCGGTTTCTTAACTTCTGTAAATCGTAAACTGAGAACAAATAAATATCGAAATTGTGGAACAAACCGTACATACAAATTGTAGAAAACGAACTAATTCTTATCAAAGAAAAACGAACAAAGTTTGATAGAAAACTTTAGTGTACTTTATTTACTTATGAAGCAAAATGTCTGCGTTTCAGGTTTACTTTGGTCAAAGAGCACCTAATAGAGTTCAATCAACTTGCGATGGCAAATCACGACGGGTCAGAGGACATGCTTAATAGGGTCATGACGAAAGACAACATCGGATTGGCCGCGCTGCTTCATACCACAGAGGCTGCTTGGGGAGGTAATAAACCTTCTTTTCGTAGTTTAGAAATTATAAATCTTAACTGAAAATACTGTAATTATTTAGTGCTGAAAACACTTGAATTAACTAACATAAATACGTGCAGTACATCCATTCCCATAAAGGAAACGTTACACGAAATCTAATATGATAATTTCTGAACCTGTTCCATTATTAACAATATTGGTTTAAATAATTTATAAACTCATAGATTAAGATGGTTGAAGGGATCTGATTTGGAAAATGGACCTTAATACTTTTATTTTTCTATCAGATAACATCCCTGACAAGTCTCAACTATGTCAGCCCATCTTAGTTTGCACAGCTCACATTCACTGGGATCCCGAATTCTGTGACGTGAAACTAATTCAGGTAACATTAGGCAAATAGTAGGAGAATGATTTCATAGATACAGTATGTAAATTTTGTAAAGTTCAACAAGTATTTTCATTAGTAAACGTGAATAAACGACGAGTTGATATAAATGTCCCACAAAAGTTAATGAAAAACGGGGAGGAACAGAATTGGTTTGTGGTAAATGGAGACCCGTTTCATCCAACGTATCACCAAAGGTTCTACTACAAACTTTTCGTGAAAGGTAACAATGGATCTCAGAAGTTGAGGTAGTACCTTATTCCCGATGATGATCTTGTGTTTGTATTGCATGATGATCTTGTGTTTGTATTGCATTCTCTCTTTCCGATCTTAAGTTCAATCATTGCCAACCTCAACCTACACCCCTTTTCTCCCCATGGCAGATAGGAAATGGGTTTTCAGATAAAGTCAGCATGTAACTTATAAGAGCTTTTATATTAAATTTTCCTTTGACCCTTAAATTGCGACTTAAATCAGCTATATTTCGAGTCTACAACCTAATAATGGCGAAGTTGAAAGAAGTGCCTCACTGAAGTTACCGATTTTTTCAGGATTCCGGGTACGCTTTGCAGGATCAGTTAATATTCATATAGTCCTAACCAATAAATAGAAACCGGGCCCACAATTGAAAGTGTATTTTGTTGTGCTCGTTTACTTTTTCAATTTGGTTTTATTTCATTATTGTAATTAAGTTACTGACATTTTACTCGAGTTCAGAAATTAAATTTCTCCGTTTTTTTTAATACGGTTTACTTCATATGACAGTGATTTAGGTAGAATTGGAAACCGCGAGTAGTACAAATATTGAAGAAACGCGATTGTAGTCTTGAAGGCTAATTATAATTACCAGCAATTATGAAGCAAATTTAAAAATTTTACATACCTCAGAATATTTTTGTCTTTACCATGAGGGAGAATAATGGCTCATTCGCGACGTTAATCATTCAAAATTATTAATAACTGATTGACAGCTAAAGAAAAGGTCTGAAGTATTTGCCCGAATGGAATGAAAACAATTTTTGAAAGAGCGGTTTTTCCGTCATTATTATTAGAATATTTCCTCGTCTCAGCCTTAGAAAATGCTTGAAATATGAACCATTTTTCATTTCTCCCCAGACCATTATGTTGATGAGTGAGGTGCGTGGTGTAGTCAACCAAATCATTGAAGAGTCCCGAGCGAGGGGAGGACCCAAATTAGATATTCATGATATACATCTCATGCTTTGCGGCGACTTAAATTCTCTACCCGATTCAGGTACGTTTAATACTGAGGAATACTTGGCTTCCTAAGCCTGAATAAAATCGTCTGGCCTTAGCCAGAATCAAATAGCCAAATTGTTAGTGTTCTTTTTTTTGCACTGCAAACCTCATCTTTGAGATTGGAAGTGGTACTTTATTTCTGCGAAGTATTAAATAATTATAGTTGTAACTGGATTGTTTATTTGTAGTCAGGAATTGAATGGTCTGCCCGACCCTTCAGGATTTGGAAGTAGACTTTTTTACTGTACAGATTTATAAAATGGTGTTACTGAATTCTTAAAACATTGAAAACAAATGTTTGAAATGTCTGAAAAGACTTGAATATATTAACTTAGTTCATTTTTTAATTTCATCCAAATACTTTCCTTCGCCTTTAACCGCTTCACATGTTGCCGTTGAACTGCAAAGCGATTTCATATAGATTTGCATTAAAATAAGATGTGCGTGTTGAGGATTTCAGTAAACGACATTTGAAAGTCTAGTCCAAGACTACGCGATCTTTGCAAAGAGTAAGCGATGCTAGACTTTCAGTAAATTACTTTTGCCACACATTATATAAAGTAAAACTGCCAAAAAAAAATTGCGTTTCTAAAATTTTTCCATTTTAGGCGTAGTTGAATTTCTTACGAAAGGAAGCGTCTCGATGGATCACACCGACTTCAAAGGTCTCGGATACAAGACACCGCTTCAGAAGATTGCCCTCTCCAAGAGTCACAATTCAGGATTGGTGAACACTACCGCTAATTTATACACACACAATTTTAGACTGGCAGCTACTTATGATTTCAGCATTATGCCCTACACTAATTATACGTAAGTTAAATTTTATAGAATCGACATGGTTTAAAAAAAGATTAATTTGTGAAGAGATTAATGATGATCGTTGATTGCTCTTGACTGCTACTCCCAAATACAGTAACAGAAATGTTTATTCACAAAGATAAGTTTAGAATGAATATGTTCGCTAAAGAACTATTATGGTTGCCGATTACATTAAAAATATTAATTTCCTTTGCAGGTATGAATTCAAGGGTATCATAGATTACATCTTCCACAGCTGCAATGGAATGAGAACTTTAGGGGTATTAGGGCCCGTAGACCCCGAGTGGTTTAGTAGTAATAAGGTGGTAGGGTGCCCACATCCTCATATTCCTTCTGGTGAGACTTCATTCACAGTAATAGTTTCACGTTTGTTTTGAACAACAGTCGTTATCTCGATAGAATAGGGAAACGCTGAATCTTATTCCGGACAATGATGCGCGTAAAGTAATTACAATGACGGTATTTGGTCTGGATGGCGCTCAAGCGTTGCTGCTCTGTCCTCGCGTCAGATGCGTGTTTGATAGTGTGAATCCACAAAGTATTCTCATCATTAAAGCTGTGAAAACAGTTTAAAAAAAGTCTTTAAGATCCCCCAGATTGATTCACATACTTTTTAACTGAAAAGTTTTACTTCTCAGTTCATAGTGTAGTTTTACTTGAGCAGGGCAAGCACTGTGTGTCCTCTACTTTGTGTAGAAGGTGCACTTCATATACAGGGTGGGCCACGAAAAGATTACTTTTTCTCTCGTTGCAGGTGAACTGGAAATTTGAATTGGAAAAATATAGTTGTTGAAAACAAGAAAGTACTGTTTGGAAAGAAAAATTTCGCTAACCCTTCAGACATGGGTGATAAGAGTCGTTTGACTACAAAGCCAAAAAGAAAAGTGTTGGTACTGCCAGGGCCGGATTAAGGCCAACTGATGCCCTAAGCACAGCCCAACAATGGTTCCCCCTCGACCCTTCCATTGTCTAACTGACAAGACATTAAGACTCAATAAGTGCTGAATGTGAAATAATAGATTAAAAATTCAGTTTTCTTCCAGGCCAGACCCCAGGCCAGACCCCACAACTATATTAAATATAACCTGTTTTTTAATTTTATTTATTAATTTTATTTTATTAAAACTCTGTGGTGCCCTAAGCACGTGCTTATTTTGCTTAATGGTTAATCCAGGCCTGGGTACTGCATGTGCAGAATTACAGAATGTAACTCGAATGCAGAGGCGTTTTAGGGCTCACTTTGGGGCAAGGTAGGCACCGTGCAGGAACGCAATTTTGAGGTTAACGAACAATTTGAAAAACTGGTACTGTGCTTGAATCAAGAAGGCCATGCTAACCATCAGTACGGACCCCTGACAATGTCAAAGCACTTCATGTTATAATGTCGAGAAGCCCAACAAAATCAACCCGGAAAAGCAAGTCAGCAATTGAGAATTTCCAGGACATCCATTGGCCAAATGTTAAAAATGGACTTGCATTTGTTCCTCTATAAAATTCAGATTGTTCAGGCTTTGTAAGAGATAAATAAGGGGCGTCGAATGCAGTTTGCAGACATTGGAATATTGGAAGGCATCCAGAAATCTTGCATAGCACATGGTTTTTTATGTAGGAAGCAGGGACCAAGAGTGTCCGCAAATCCCCCCCCCCCTCCAATATAGAAGAGGAGGAGAGCCAAAATCAAGGTCCAAGGTCTTCAGATGCCTGGACACTGCGGGGGGAAAGATGGATTAAGGAAGGTTGTTCCAGAGTTCACCGGTTGAGTAGACGAAAGATTGAAAATACCGATTAACCCTTGCATTAGAGAGTTAGACAGAAAATGAATGAGAGCGGTGTTCGTTATGATAGCGATACTAAAGAGAGAGGTAGGGAAGCCTTTGATTCCACCCGGTCAAGTTCGTATGGCTCTGTGGGTTGAGCCACCCCACACATGAGAAGCATACTCCATATAGCGACGGACGAGACCCCTCTACAGAGACAGCAACTAAGTGGGATAAAGAAAATGCGGAGCCGGTACAGCACACCTCGTAAAAGCTGTTTTAGAAAGAGTGTACGTGATCTTTCCAGAAAAGATTACGAGAAAAGGAAACGCCAAGTATCTTAAGAAAAGAGGAAGGATTGAGTTGTGTATTGTTAAAGGTAAGGGATAGTCGTGTGAAACATTGTGACGAGTAGACAGATGGTGGAACAGAGTTTTTGAGGCATTGAAAGCCACACAAGGTTTTCTCTGCCCCAGTCAGAGATAGTAAAAAGATCAGAGGTCAGGTGCATCATAGCCGTCCCACGCGAAGCATGGAGTGACTGTTGAGAGGGACACTTTGGGAAGCGGGTGGAGAAGTGAAGAATGGAGTCATCGGTGTAGGAGTGGATAGGACAGGAAGTGCGACTTAATAGATCATTGATAAATAGAAGGAAGAGTGGATGACAGGACAGAGCCCTGAGGGAATACCACTATTAATGGTCGTAGGAGAAGAGCAGTGGCTGTCTACAACCACAGCTATAGATAAGCCAGAAATGAAATTAGAGATGAAGGCATAGATAGGATAGAAACCAAAGGAGGGCAGTTTGGAAATTAAAGATTTGTGCCAGACTCTATCAAAAGCTTTTGATATGTCTAGCGCAATAGTGAAAGTTTCACCGAAATCTCGAAAGGAGGATGACCAAGAGTCAGAGAGATAGGCAAGAAGATCGGCAGTAGAGCGTCCCCTTGCGGAACCCATACTGACGACCTGAAATAAAATTGTGAGAAGAGAGGCGTTTAAGAATCTTCCTATTAAGGATAGATTAAAAAACTATAGAAAGGTAAGAAATCAAAGCTGTGAATAAACAGAATATCCGATTTGGGGACAGAAAAACTCCGTGAAACGCAGGAATCACATCTGCATGGTCAAAAGGTAACGATCTGGTGTGCTCTCTCAAGTCATGGACTGATTGGTCCCATTTTTTGCCCCAAAGTGAACCCAAAAACGCCTCTGCACTCGTCACACTTTTGAGTTCTACATACAGTACCAGCACTTTTCTTCTTTGCTCTGTAATCAAACGATTCTTATCTATCACCCATGTCTGAAAAGTTAGTGAAATCTTTCTTTCCAGACAGTACTTTATTTTCAACCACTATTTTTTTTTTCCCCCCCACTTCCAATTTCCAGCTCACCCGCAACAAAAGAAAAACCATTATTTCGTGGCCCACCCTGTATATAAGAACGTAGTTTTATGGAAATTATTATTGGTTTAAGATTTTGGATGCGTTGCGTTAATGTATTACATATTAAATTCAGTTGCAATTTTTATAATTCAGCCAAGAATATTTAACTTTTAATTTTCGATGACTCCTTCCGAAATGCTTTTTTATCGTTTTTTTTCTTTAGATCATTTTCCATTGATGGTTGAATTGGAGTTACAGCCGCCTAATTCGTCGCATCCGAATGGATTACTGCACAGGTAGCTAATCCAACCTGAGTTCAAAGATGAATTATGCTGTTTCCCCTGAACCCTCACCATCATCATCACGTGACCCTTCTGCTCCTAACTCCCTCCTATGGAGGCGTCTAAACCTTTGTCGAATAAACTGCCTGAAAGCAAAAACGTCAACTAAGGCGGGTTGTACCCACCTTCCCTCCACACCCCGCTCTGGAGCGCCATTTTGAAAAGCTGTTAACGATCTCATCATCATACCAAGCATGATAGAAAAACCTTCAGCCGAAAAACCTGTTTTCGTCCGACCGATTACTTCCGGTTTTACCAGCATCTGCACTCTTAATTACATCTTGCGTTATCCTCTTTCTCTCTCTCTTTCTTTTTTATTTTTCTTTCTCCCTCTTTCTTTCTCCCTCTTTCTTTCTCCTTTCTTTCTTTCTTTCTCCTTTCTTTCTTTCTTTCTCCTTTCTTTCTTTCTCCTTTCTTTCTTTCTCCTCCTTTTTCTTTCTCCTCCTTTTTCTTTCTCCTCCTTTTTCTTTCTCCTCCTTTCTTTCTTTCTCCTCCTTTCTTTCTTTTTCTCCTCCTTTCTTTCTTTCTTTCTCCTCCTTTCTTTCTTTTTCTCCTCCTTTCTTTCTTTCTTTCTCCTCCTTTCTTTCTTTTTCTCCTTTTTCTTTCTCCTTTCTTTCTTTCTCCTCCTTTCTTTCTTTCTCCTCCTTTCTTTCTTTCTCCTCCTTTCTTTCTTTTTCTTTCTCCTCCTTTCTTTCTTTCTTTCTCCTTTCTTTCTTTCTTTCTCCTTCTTTCTTTCTTTCTCCTTCTTTCTTTCTTTCTCCTTCTTTCTTTCTTTCTCCTTCTTTCTTTCTTTCTCCTTCTTTCTTTCTTTTTCTCCCTCTTTCTCCATTTCTGATCCAAAAAGAAAAACATCATTCCAAATGTATTATCAGAGAAGTTGCTTTCCTATTATTTATTCGACTCATTCTTCGAATTGTCCATGATTGTATATACTTCATTTAACAAGTAAATACCTCAACGAAAAATAAACTGTAAAAAAGAAATTATTTAATAAAAGGGCTTTTTTTTGTGTGCGCGTGTTTTGCTTTTGTTCATGAAATTTTTTCATCGTAATTATCATTATTACCTACCGTAAATCATTCATTAAAAATGTTGCCAGTTTAATTTTGCTGAAACACATTGATTTTGTATCCAGTCAATTGGTCATCGTTTTAGAGTAAAGAATACGAAAATTTTATTATTATTGTTATTATTATTATTATTATTATTATTATTATTATTATTATTATTAGCAAAAAAATTTTATGATTAGAATCTCGTTTCCTAAATTTGGATTTTGTATGGTTTATAAATATTGGAAATCCCTCCTCCTAATGAAATTCAATAAAGTAATATATATATATATATATATATTGAAAGTATGTAATATAATTGTTATTACTGTATGGATTCACATTTTCCACCTAACAAAATAAAATTAATACACTATCATAATATGTATGAAAATGTAATTATTACTGGTATTATAATTATTTTTTCATAGTTGTGATGTAAAACTTTCTTTTAGTCTAGTAAAATTGTGATATTTTTTACAATATGTGTAAGTCCATAAGTGATTTCTTCATACATATACAATAAGGCTTTTTAATTATATATATATTTTTTTTAAGTAATTATTGTGGGGTGATTTTGATCACGTATTTTTTTTATTTAATAATTATTTTAATTTGTGGCTTTAATAAATATTTTAATATTTTTGGTTATATGGATGTCATTATAGGATAAAAGATTAATTAACTTTTAAATTTTTTCTCTAAGTTAAAGAAAGGAATTTTTTTTTTTATTTATTTTTAAGTCATTATCTCTCGCTGAATGTTATTAATGTAAATAATGTTAAAAAAAGACTTAGCTTTTAACAAGCAGTTGATTTTTTCATGTTACTCACCGAAAATCATTTTTACCCACTCTCAGAATTTAGCATTTGAACTTAGGCTAAAAAAAAAGATTTACCTGAACTTAACAATTTAGGCTTTAGAGTTCAAACTTTTTTAAACTTTAACTCATCGAAAGAACAGCGCACCATTTTAAAATTAAGCAAAATTAATGCTGTATGGAGACAACTCATCACTGTTAATGTGTATTCACCAATTTCATTTCATCAGTCCAAAAGATGATTGGATTTCAATTTGCTGTAATTCTTGTAAGTGTCATTATTGCTACTTTATTCAAGATAAATTTTATCGCAATCTTACTGAAATTCGGCTTATAATAATCTATTTTAAGTTTAATGAACTTAAATCGGTCGTAAACTGTAAAAAACTGTAATTAAAACAAACGATATAAAATTAAATATAAAAATGACTTTTGTATTTGTAATATCTCGTAAATTGTTGCAACAATATTTAATGACAAATAATGACACAGGCATATTTTGAGCTTTCAGTGATATTGAATTTGTGCTTAACCGTGTTTGATCATGTTTAATAATGTTTCAATTTTTCTTCCGTTCTTCGTCAGTTGCGGTAAATTTCTTTCGAAATAATTTGTGTTAAGAACGTTAATGTGTACTGTAATATCTTCTTCATTGAATTTCATTGGATTAATTAAATTGTATTTTTTATTTGAGCTTCATTGGAGTTTCACTAAAAATTTTAACTTTAATTTCACTTCGAAATTTAAATGTAATTCCGTTTTTCCAACACCAGATTTAAAATTTAATTTTCATTCACGATATAAGTTTTTGTTTAACTAAGAATTCATTTGGAATGTACGAGGAATTTCTTTGAGAATTATTTATTTAGTTTCGGTTGGAATTTTATTTTGATTCTCATAAGAAATACGAGTTTCTTCGAAATTAATTTTCATTTTTATTTATGCACACCAGATATTAGGTTCATAGTTGAGATAGATTTCAAAGATTATTTCATCTTAGATTTGTAAATACATTTTTTGAAAGTGTTAAATTTTCTATCCGCATTCGTAGTGTAAAATGGAAAAGGATTTGTAATGAATTATAAAAGTTAAGTCTATTTTTTAGTGAATTATAATCTTTGGAAATGGAATGAAGTAATTTGTATAATTCATGGAATTAGAGTTACAAGTTTTAATGTTAAATTGACCTCTCAAATGGATAGCCAGAATTAAGATAATATTTTTATAAACCAATTCTAAAATATTTTAATTGCTGGCGTATCTGCTTGAAAAGTCGTTTCAAAACAGGCTACAAATGAAATCTTTAGGGGAAAAATTAAAAGATGTTAAATGCATACAAATTCTGTTAATTTTCGCTGCATTTGCTAATCTCTTCCAGGTTCACATTTAGAGGTTTAAGTAAAAAGAATTTTTATTTTTTATTTGGCTAAAATAAATAAATAACTGTCTTTTTGGGTATTCTACATTTTTTTATTTATTATTACCCGTATATTTTCAAAGCTTATTGTGATTCTGCGGGCCCTTGTTTTAGGAGCATCAAGATACATTGATTAAAAGGCGTTCTGAACAAAGTTTTTGCTATTTATTTGTAGCCTCTTTATTTTTCTTTTGTACAGCATAATGTAGGGTAACTTAATTTAAGCGGACCGCAATGTTTAATTGTCTTTTTTAGTGTTCTTCAGAAAGGGTTTCTCAATTCCACTCGGTTTCTGATTCATTCATTTAGTAGTTTGCGTAGAACGTTCGATGAAAACTGAAATACATATTGGATCTCATTAGTTCATAATAAGTCATTGGAACTGTAAAGTGAGTCATGTGCAATACATTACATACATAGTTTCTAATTGAGGAAATTGAGCACGTGGAATTGAGCGCCTCTTGTTGGAGTTGTCAGTCTTCAAAAGATTTTGAGACAGGATACGCTACCCAAGTCGGTCCCAAGCAGTACAAAGTGTTTGTGCCGTGTTTGGTCTCTCTAATTGTCCACCCTTGACCACATGAGCACGCGCATCTAGCCCGTATTTTAGGTATAGAGCAACCTTTAATAAAGTATATTGCAAAGAACTTAGTTTTCATTATCCTTCTCATTGCTAAGAGATACTTGGGACTGGCAGGTAAGTTGTTGCACTAACTTCATGTAGGTTTTGAATAATGGAAACTGTTGTACAAAAATAATTTACGAAAGAATTTATATATGAACGATGATACGCTAAATACTGGGGATTATTTCTGTAAATTTTGTGGACGTAGAAATTAGTGTGATAACAGTAATTTGACTTTGTGACTAATGTTTTCGGGAAGGGATTGACTCTCTCCAGCTTAATTTATATGATGGTTTGGTTGTGTAGTATCTCGAGAAGATATCTTCTGGTCATTTCTGCCATGAAATTTTTTCTTGCCGAGGAAAATAAATGGAGGTCCTTGTCCCATTCATTTCAGGGAAAGCAACATGGAACCCATTTTAATCTTTCGATTATAGCAGAGGCAACGAATGAGGAAATTTAGTAATAAGAAATTTATAGTTTGTCAAGACAAACTCCTTTTCGTCTAAAGCATCAATTTTATGAATTTTTGATGTGCGAGAGTACACCATGATTTTTTTTTTAACTGCTCATAGAGTCAAAAGTTAGAAAACTGCGTTAAAAACTTCTAAGAGTGAATTTTATCGAAATAATTTGATTATTTTTGCTGCTGCTGTTTTAGAATTTAGTCTGCGTTTGGCGCAACACCTGGGATATAGCACGGAGGAGACCCATAGTTTAACGTGGAGCCCGAACTACATCTCTTAAAAAAAAAAAAAAAAAAAAAAAAAAAAAAATAATGGAGGAAGCACCTTAAACACAAAGTTTAAGGTTGAGACTTGAACCCAGAACCTTCAGATTTACAGGCCAGCATTGTATCCACGAGGGTGCTCTTGCGCCAATCCCTATTTTTGTAACTGAACCTCAAAAAGTAAACTCACAATTTCGAGATCATTGTTAATCCAAAGGAATTTTGAACAACAGACTCCCTATCTCCCCACCGCATTTCTCAAGAATGACTTTGAGACAGCCCATGAGTTGCTGCAGATTTTTGCTAAGAGTGGAAAATTAAAAGCTATAAATTTAAAGTGAATTTAGAGTAAATTTAAAAGCTGGTCTGTATTCGTGTACAATCGATTACATAAAAATTTGAAGTCTCTGAATTTAATCTACGTTACAAGAGAAAATATAAAAATTCTTAAATATGAAAGTACATTGTGTCTTCGCTTGAACTGCAACACGAAGCTACAACTAATCTATCACTAATGTGTGTATGTATATATATACATATATATATATGATGAATAAAACCACGAAGGAAAGGAAACAGAATGGTGCTCAAGCGCTTTCGTCTAATGACATCCTCAGGAACACTCATTAGACGAAAGCGCTTGAACACCATTCTGTGTTTCCTTTCCTTCGTGGTTTTATTCATCATAAATATTTTTCGCGTGTTACTTTCGTAAAATAATTTTTATATATATATATATACATTCTAACTGCAAACACGCAGTGTTTGCAGTTAGAATGTATATAATGTACGGCATGCCGGAGGTGCCCCCTTGGGGCATTGGTTTCTGCGCGTATGTAGAGGAATTACGGCATTTGATCGAGTGAGGCCCGTGGTGTAATGGTTATCATATCTGACCGGCAATCGGAAGATCCCGGGTTCGATTCCAGGGTGGTTACCTCATTTTTTCATTTGTTTCGTTCTCTCTCTCTCATCTTGCGCGGAATATTCTCCTATACAAGCGTCGTTCTTTACATATATATATATATATATATATATATCGAAAACCTTGGAAGGGATCGTTTATATGTTAAGCTCTGACGAAACTTTTAAATTAGATTTTATTTCGTTTCCTCAATTATTTTTTGTTAGTAAAAGATGAATTGCGTTTTTAACTTAAACCATTGCACAATATCTGTAATGTGCATGCATAGTACTGGTTGGTTGGTTGGTTGGTTAATCCCTTAATTCCTCAATTACAGTGACTCATGTAGATGGAGCACTAATTACTTTAATGTCTGTTTTGAAAAGTTTTTCAATGTTTTTGCACTCATGCGTATGTTCACTTACTTTAACTGGACATCTGATTGGAAAGAATTGATTCCTGTTAATTTACCCCAGGTGCAACGACTTTAAATGGATATTCTATTTGTAGGACTATGTTCACTGTTTTTATGATCTTTCTTTATTTGCAACGGAATGAATTGTTGAACTTCGAACGTTTGCAACGCAGAAGCGTTGAAACAAGAGAGAAGAAAATTAATTGTATCTGCCAGGGTATAATGTTAATCTTACTGTATTTTATTATTATTATTATTATTATTATTATTTCTTATTTTTCTCCTCTATAAATTCCCCGACTCCCAAGCTTAGTTACGATTCGCATTCGTTCTTAATGATCATCATCTGTTTATCTGTCATATGCGTGAGTCAAGTTTCGCAAATGCAGGCTGATATTTCTTAATTACTGCAAATGATGTCAGCATAAAGATCACAGTTGGCCAGTTATTTTATACCACATTTATTTATTACATACATTCCGAGGAAGTATAATGGTTGGTGAATGAGATGGATTAATTTTCGTCTCTTATTTCTTGTGAATTTCCCCTTCATCCACAAATACATGAATACATCTGGGTGGGAACAACGCTTGAACTTGTGAAAACAGTGTTGACAGACGACACTTACAGTAAGTGTGAGGCCATGTTCGGAGGGAAGATTAAGTAGGATTACTTCATCAGAATTTCCAGCTCAGATACATCCACAAGGAAATGTTTCTGAAATATAACTCTTATCATTAAGTCGCTAATAATTTCATAACAATTAACCCGAAAATATCGAGGTATTCACTCCACTGCCGAAAAATTGAGAGTAAAAATTAAATATTTATGGTATTATTTGTACGAGTACCTTACAGTTCATATTCTCCTTTCCAAATATAACGCGAGGATTTTGAGTTCAGGCGCAACTAATGATGATGTTTGTGTGTTATTTTCTATTATGTAGATTGGTAAGGTAGTATGTTTCACCCTCTTCAACCAAGAAGGGTCAGTAAGACGAAAAGTAACGCCACCAACCGAAAAAAGGCCCTAGCGTTAGAAAATCGTGTTAGAACCAAAGAAATTAGGAATAACAAGCTTGTTCCTATTTTTCCGGGCGTTCAGCTGCTGGGAAAACAGAATTAATCCCGAAAATGAGAAAATTATGGTACCAAGGGACTCTAGATTTGATCTTAGTAGTTATTATAATTAAGGTGACCACTTTACCTACTACGTACATGGCAATGAGGGACACCTCGCTGACGGATGAATGGGGATGGGTGGAATTATTACTATTTTTTAAATGTTCTAACTACAACTTTTTACTTATCAAAATTTCTTCTCTTTGTCGGTATTGGCACAGATTTGATCCACTTGTATTTATTTTCCCAGTTTTTTATAAGAGCATGCGCATTTCTTAATTTTTTATTCCGTAACTTATACAATTAATAATAATTATTAAAATTTAATGTTTAATATTTCTTTTGAAAACTCGGTTTTTAAAAAATGGCCATCAACTTGGAATGGACATTTTTGCAATTTTTGTTCGATTTTTGCTGGACGCGGAACACACGTTGAAAATGTGGGACGTGTCGTCAACCTTCGTTATAATTAACCAGAATAATTGTGATGCTTCATCTCAGTAACTCTTCGTGATTGTAAGACGTTAGACGAATATAATGATCATGGAATTCTAACGTTTTGTCTCTTGTTAAATAAGTGTTCATTTTGTTCCGGCGGCCTGAGGTGCTCCAAAACGTTGTACTGCTCAGCATTAGTTAAGTCAACAATAATCAATACATCTTTTTGGTACAATAAACACTCCACTTTATTGATTGGAGAAATGACATGTGATTATTTTTGGACTGAATAAACTAATCTCTGTTCGAAAATGGTTTATGAATAGACATTAAATAAAACCCAATCTCAAAACTTTTAATTAAAATTACATTATTGAATGCGAGTTAATGTCAAATTGTCATAACGAAAGAAAACGTTAAAAGGAACGAATTAAAATAATTTTTAAATTAGTGAATTTATGATTAGCTTCTTGATATATTCCAACAAAGTGTTACTTTTTTCTAATACTATGGCCTAATATAATAATACAAATCTAACACTATTTATTGTTGATTCTAAGTTGTAACTGAAAACCTATAATTGAATAATGTTTCATTAAGTAAACAAATTGATTAACTCGAGAATATGTATTAATTTAACTAAAAAAAAAAAAACCCTAATCTGAGGCTCAATTATTTTCTTTGAGGACAACTAATCTCCATTTCGACGCCGTAGTAAAGATCTTAGTGTAAATACTTTCAGTGACTTGACGTTTCATGGTAACGTGTAAATATTAATTAAATTAACAATTTCACTTAAGTTACTATTGAGGTTCACGTACACCATTCAACGTAACTATATGTAATCCTTTTGCTCTTCTGGTATAAACAAAATTTTGAAGTCGAACCTATAACTTTTTTACTTAAATTATATACTGTTTGCAGTGAGGGGACTGCTGGGTTTATTTACATAATGGTGCCATCTTTCAGTGTCTCAAACCTTCTTCAGGGCATATATATACAGTGGCAGCTTTGAAAGAAAATGCCAGTCAAGGCCAACTAGCCCTGCTTACAAGAAGGTCGAAAAAGTTGTGTGTTTTAGTTGAGCGTTCAATGTGTAAAAAGATTACCGTGTAATTAAACTGATTATGGATAAATAAAGCAACTTTAATAACGATTTTATTATAAAGTGTTTATTACTTCATTCGTTAATATTATTATTATTATGATTATAATCATCATTATTATTATTATTATAATTATCGCACTTTAACTACAAATAGTGTTAAGTAAGACTTACTACTAATAAAATATGATTCCTAAAACTGTAAATGAAAAGGGTTCACCCTTTTTAATTTTCTTTTTTATTGCTTTATGCCTTTTTCCGGCGTCCCTAAGTTCTCAGGAGCATCCTTCAACCGCGTTTAAATGTCGCACGTTAAATCTTACGTCTGGGAAAACTTTACTTCCTTTTCTCAATTTTCAAAATGAAATTAATGATGGCATGTCAAATGGCACATTACGGAGAGGAAAACGAAACATTCACACCCAGATACAAACAGCTTCGTCTAAAAAGATCGAAACAACATCCACGACTCGCTTGGCATCCTCTTTTTCACAAGGTTATATTGACCTAGGGTCAAGAGATCCCCGAGAGGAAGGGGCGGCCACTTTGGCATTCATATTTGATACCACAGGGTCAATGTATGATGATCTCAGACAGGTCATCGATGGTGCTGGCAAAATACTGCGAACAGTGTTGGAAAAATTTGAGAGACCTATTAACGATTATGTCCTCGTTCCTTTCAACGATCCCGGTAGGTAAAATTAAGTTTAATTTAAGAGATTTCGAGACTAAACCTGTCTTGTCAGAAAGGCTGACAAAGTATATAAAATTATAAATACAACTATTTCAAACTTTCTTACAAAGTAATCTTTTACTTGAACTAATATGTCCAACGTATATAAGAAAGAAAGCAGAACTTTGTTGATAAAATAAATATTTTTACATAAGACAGATTTCGTTGAATTTATTTAACGCATTAGGACCTCAAGCTTTTGGATTTACATTAAGTAAAAATAAGGTAATAGATATAATTTTATTATTATTGTTATTATTGTTATTATTATTATTATTATTATTTTTAGTAGTAGTAGTAGTATGAATGCCACTTTCGGCAATTATTAACATCATACTTATGATCTGTCATTTTAATAATAACATAATGATAATTATTAATTAATCAGTATTACCATTATTACGAGTGTAGCAAAATAACGTTTTTCATCATAAATAAAAGGTGTCGACACATAAAAACAATACAAAAACAATTAAAATTAGGGTATTGAGATCCAATAATACATCGAATATCATTAATATCGTAATTAATATTATCGTAACACGAGGTAATAATTAAATTATTAGTAAAATATTAAAAATCAAATAAGTAATGCAGTATATACTCATACTTGCCAACCCTACCGATTTAGGCGGTAGGCTACAGATTTGAAGGCTATTCTACCGAACAACATGTAAATAATATCAGACGTTTTATGCTCAGAATGCACTAGGATGCATCATTTAAAGCTAGATTTTTAAAAAATTTCCGAGGGGGGGGGGGGCATGTTCCCGGACCTCGTGGCATTGATTACAAATCCTACCGGTTTTGTTTTTAAAAATGTTGGCAAATATGCATACTGTGCACTAAATCATAATGACATTTACACGAAGACTTAATATACGTATTCATTTATTAATAGAGATCTCAACTTATTTTTAAACGCAGTTACATTGGAGCAAGTGAATTTACGTCACCATGACGCAAAAGGGGACACAAACTACACTAGGTCAAAGTTGGGGAACGTAAACTACACTAGGATCTTCAGGAGACATTTTTCAAATGAATCCATCAAATAAAATGTTAAAACTAACGAAAATATTACGACTTAACCTAACCAATCGTCAATATATATATAAAAAAATATATATATAAATTGACGATTGGTTAGGTTAAGTCATAATATTTTCGTTAGTTTTAACGTTTTATTTCATTAGGTATACGCGGACAAAGTTGGGGAACGTAAACTACACTTGCTTCGTTACAGTAAAAAAAAAAAACCATAAGATCAACGCCAAAATGATTCCATGATTAATTTTAATCCCAGAAAAATAGGTGATGCTTTGTGGGGAATATAATAACCTTCCTAGTTCTACTCATCGTCGGATGAATTAGTTAGCTTTATAAGGCTAACTAACGAAAATATCACGACCTAACCTAACCAATCGTCAAGGACGTACAATTGACTTAACGATTGGTTAGGTTAGGTCGTGATATTTTCGTTAGCTAGCATAAAGCTAACTAAAAAAGGCTTGAGTGACGGATCTTCAGGTGATCCCTCGCTTTTGCTTACTAACAAAGTTGAAGACGTCATTAGCACAGTTTTCGTTTGAAAGTATTTAGTACATTACGTAAGAAAGAATGAGAAGTTTGATACAGCATTAATAAAATAGGTTTAGGAACTACATATTTAAGTTTAAATATTATTACAACGCTGTTAGAGATCTTTTTTTAGAGATACAGTATAATAACTTTAGTAAGTTATTGTGAAGTTTAGCTCTCAGGAATTTTGTTACTTCACATTTTTTACAGAAGTCGATCCAACATTTAATTCACCCAAATTTACATTATAATTCATTGGAGGTTAGTCAGTCCAAAATTTTGGTAAATTCGGTTGAGTTCTGCATTTTACTGTATTAAGATCTTCGCAAAAAAAAAAAAAATTGCAGTGTACTACTTTTGCCGATTTGATGGTACAATCTCTGTACATAAAATCGACAGTTTTGGCAATGTTCTGACAATTTATGAAACCACTTCAACCTCAACGACTGTCCATGATTATCTGACAGTGACGTTAGAAATGGACATTGCCTATTTATAGCGACATTTCGGGTGGTTTAGTTGCTTTTTATAACAACAAAACTTCATGTCAAATGATATGAAATTAGAATACAGTGTGGCCCAAAAGTCAAAACACAAGGGAAATAATGTTTCACGCAGTATGTTGGTTATTCATAATAAATGCTCAAACGGATACCCATTAACCTCGATACATTTCTCAATTCTTCTGAGTGACATCCTCACATATCTAAACATAACAGGCGAAAATTTTGGAACATTAAGCTTTGCTGATTAAATTCTCCTGCGACACTTCTGTACGTGCTTCCATCTTTTGCGTACACAAATACCAACTTCACTCGCTTATCTTTCGTTAATTTTCCATCCATGTCTCAACTGGAACAGAGAAAATAAACAGTATTAATATAAATCAATCTCTTCTGTGTGTTCTGACTTTTAGACACCCTGTACATCAACAGTTCCATACATTTACTTATCTGTTTTCAAATGCAGTACACTCTGTATTAGCCAGAGAATTTTGAACTCAAACTTAGTAACTTTCTCCACTTTTCGAGGAATAATCGAAGAAAAATTGGGCCGAGAACGAGCATTGTTGAGTATCTTGCACTACTATATGTTTTAGAAATTTCAACTAGTCATGGAGGAGTTAGCTGATACGGAAGCGAGATTGTTTTTTTTACATAATTATCAAATCACTTCATCCACCATTATGTTGCAAAATTATTAAATCTCCTGCACATAACTTTTGCCACAAACGAGTTCACGCATAATCCGGAATCATTCCGGAGGAGTTCTGATGTACAGTGTGTCCGTAAAGTCATGGTGGGATTTTAAATAGCTATATTATTGCAACGAAACATAATAATGAGATGAAAAAAAGGCAAATTGAAGAACAACTCTAAAAGAATAACTTTATTTAACGTAGTTCGATATGGGCTCCTCTGGTAGCCCTGCAGACATCTAGGCGGTGATGTATGTCCGTAAAGTCATGGTGGGATTTTAAATAGCTATATTATTGCAACGAAACATGATAATGAGATGAAACAATGCCAAATTTAAGAACTCTCAAAGTTGTATCTTGTAGTTAGTCTAGGCTAAGCTTAACCTTTATCTCGTAGTTAGTCTAGGCTGTCCACATGCCTATGTTGAACATGAGCGTAATAGCCCGAAAGTTAATGTGTGGTGTGCTCTAGCACGAGATCGAGTGATTGGCCCATTTTTCTTCGCGGAACCCACTGTGACGTCACACAACTACCTCGCTATGTTGGAACATTTTGCAGTACCCCAATTTATTGACAATAATGTCATCTTTCAGCAAGATGGTGCTCCTCCGCACTATGCCAACGTTGTTCGAGAATTCCTTAATGAAAAATTTCCACAGAGATGGATAGGAAGAGGAGGATGGAAGCCATGGCCTCCACGCTCTCCGGACCTGACACCTTTGGACTTTTATTTGTGGGGTTACGTCAAGCAAAGCGTGTACAGTGTACCCATTAGGGATATTCATCACTTGCACGAGCGAATCACGGAAGCTATCGCATCTGTCACTCCTGATGTTCTTGGGCGTGTGTGGCTGGAATTGAATCACCGCCTAGATGTCTGCAGGGCTACCAGAGGAGCCCATATCGAACTACGTTAAATAAAGTTATTCTTTTAGAGTTGTTCTTCAATTTGCCCTTTTTTCATATCATTATCATGTTTCGTTGCAATAATATAGCTATTTAAAATCCCACCATGACTTTACGGACACACTGTACTGTATATGCGATATTTTTCACTTTAGATTCTTGGGAATGTTTTCACAGGTTTTTAAAATATATACCAAGTATCGCACTCGCATCTCTCTGCGGAAAAGAGTAGTTTAAACCTTGAATAAAGAAACTCTTTTATTATTGGAAAATCAGTTTTACGACTTGAACGAAAAACAAATGACAGGGAAAATGTTTAACGAACACTATAATTAATTTACAGTTCGTTTATGTTGAAGGTTTGGAATTAAATTTTTGGGTATCTGAATGGGGCAGGAATCTTCATGCTGGTCATCTTCCCATATATATACATATATATATACACACAGTGTATATATACACTAATGATTGGGGTTGTTTAACCTCCTTCGCAACATCTAAGGTCATATGAGGGAGGGGACCTACAGCTTTACGTGGGATCCGAACCATGGGTCGCTACGTAATCTGGACGCGGAGGACAGTCTCCCACCCAACTACTACCCAGACCCAATGTCGCTTAACTTCGCTGATCAACGGGAAGCAGTGTTACGACATTGGCTACGACGTTACATTTTAGCTACATTTTAGTAATGGATATTTGTCAGTAAAAACACCCACTTACTTTATAATTGGCTTTTACAGGGGAATGATTCAGCCATTTAACCCTTTCACTTCGGGTGTGGCATATAAACTACACGTCCAATTTGCGCTCAGATCCGGGTGTGGTAAATAAACCAACTCCTAATCTTTTCTGAACTCCGGGTGTAGTTTATAAACCAAGGGTATATCCCTCTCTTTCCACTATCTGGGGTTGAAAATGGGGGCGATATACTGTATGTATTATAATTCGAATTCATATAATTCTCTTCAAAGCTATGCCCGTAGTGAAAGGGTTAAAGTAAATTTCTAAAGCCAACAAAAATAATCAAGATATAGAATACATATCCCATATATATATATATATATTATATATATATATATATATATATATCCCACACATATATATATAAATAATAATTAATATCAATTAAAATTAATTAAAAACTGGAATTAAAACATAACGGCACTTAACCCTTTACTGCCCAAAAGGACAAATTTATAACCTTTCAAATACACACATTCGTAACTTAACCCTACAAAATATTTGGGTGGTAAAGGGTTAAATTTGAAATATTTTCAAAATTTTCTTTACTTTAAGAATATACAGTACTCACGCAGTTATCCGTGATTCATTCAACAGTGAATTGAGTTAACCGTGATTTATTGTGACCATTGTGCACTTATTTGTGATCATGACACCGAGTTAACCGTGATTTGGCGCGTTGTTGAAATCCCGCTACACCAGCACAACGTGACTCAGTCAGTGTCTCTTCGCGCTACCAAAGACAATTAATATTAGTAATATTAGCTACAATATTCGTGAGCGGATGATCTTCGTCTTGTTGTGGGTACAAACTAGTTAACTGTATATTATATTGTAACAGAATAATACTGTGCGTGGTGGTGTGGGAGATCAGTCAGGGTGGCGGGCAGCAGCGGGGTATACCGAGTTAACCGTGAAATCGGGTTATCCGTGATTATGGGCAACTTCAATCACGGATAAATGAGTGAATACTGTATCTCCTCATCATATTTAAGTTAAGAAAAGACCATTAGTCAAATGTCTTTTACTTTTAGTTCGAAGTAGTAGACTTTTAGGTTTTATGCTCTAATGTTTATACACTTAATCCACATTAACACGCGTTTTTACTTGCTTTAGCTCATTGGTTCCCAACTTTTTTGAAGCCACCGCCCCCTTTCACCAAATAGTATTTTTGGGTGTAAAACTTAGCAAATAATACAATGATTAGTGAATATAACTGTATTTAAAAAATAATCACAATACAATGAATACATTCATATACATTTATTGCTCTAAGAATCTAATTTTACATTGCAATTGCTACAGAGTTAAAAGTTAAGTATACCACTCTCGTTGGGAACCACTGCTTTAATTTGAAGTTTAAGTTTATTCCTAGAGTTCCTTATAATGCTTATTAAAAAAGTGACTAATAGATTCGAAGAGGTCGATGCAGCATAACTTCTTAAATATTTTGAATACAATTCATGATGTTGAAACTCGTATGTGAAAGTAATAAAACTCAGCCGCTGAGAAGCATTTACGATTAGATGATGTATCAAGGATATCACAAAGACAAAAATTATTGGCTGCAAAGCCCATGTCAATAATACAATAAATTTCATTGTATTAAAGGGACTAAGATCGTGAATGGGATTAACCCTTCAACGCCGGAATTGTTTGTAGGGTTAAGTTATGAATGAGTGTATTTGAAAGGTTCCAATATGTAGCGGTCGTCCTTTTAGGGTTAACATTAAAGAGGTTTTGAATTTAGGTAAAAATATGGTGCTAAATCGTCAGAAGTACAGTTCCGTAATTAATTAAATGATAATAATATTATTTTAGCTTTTGTAATCGTGTTAATATTATTATTACAACGGAAAAATATGTTCCATTCTTTAAGTAGTATTTTAACATTTCAAGGAAATTCTTTATCTAAAAGATGATAGTACGTTGGTTAGTTGATCTGCTTAACGTTCTTAAACCAATAAAATTGATTTTAAGAGGAATTAATTCTTTTTGCATTTATTACATTAATTATATACTTAATTAAAGCAGAAACGCAATCCAATACTTTAATTAGGAGGATTTAACATTGAAAATTCTGCGTTGGGAAAGTTGCCACATGAAATCAGACGCCAATTCTTCTCATTAAGACTGGCGTATTTAAAACACCAAGAGTGGACTATATTATTATATTGATACTGCGAAGATAATTATAATGCCCGGGTGACTGTGGGATATATTGTTGGCTCCCGTTTACGACCTTCAACCATACGTGGGGAAGTATCATTGAGAAGGAATTTTGTTGACTTAATAGTGTGTGTGTGTGTGTAGGCATTTTCGAATGACCGCCAAATTGATTAGTTTGGCTGGTTGATATTTTTCATTCGAATTCTCTTGAGAGAAGAGAGAAGTGATTTTACTCTCTGCCATTCTCTTTACTTTCGCTCTCGAAGGATCTTTTAAAAAGAATTATGGCGACTTTTTAAACGGCTCGTTCGTGTACTTGTTTCAGTTTTTCATATTCATTAAAGAAAATTATTGTTCTTTTATTTTTTATTTGTTCATTTATGTATTTATTACAAACAAATTACTAAAATCCCCCCAAAATTATGAAGCAAAACTTGAAACACGTATTTTGAAATATTATTTTTAAATATAAAACAGAAATGGAGGAAATTCTTATGGTGATGATGATAATGATAAGCTTTATTTTAAGTAATTAAAATAAATATTTAAGTACACTCGCACACTTCGAAGTATCATTTATCTCCATTTTTAGTGTACTTTGATAAGTGAATTTGTTTCATTTTATTCACATCTAAAGAAAATTTTTCGACCCTTTGGTTTTGATTAATGAAAATACTTCACTATTTTTGTATGGCCTTCTTACACTTACTTCCGACTTCTGAACTGATCGAGTGTGGATCTTGTTTTTTTTGTTGTCTAAAAATCTGCGTCTCATATTTAAATGCTCTTGAATGACATTTAAATGCTCTTGAATGATATCTATTTCATTCAGTTTCCTAATTTTCAATAAACCTATTTCTAGAGTAAGGATTTTATGACTGATATTATGTCACCGATCTTAATCATGATAATAATAAAAATAATAATAATAAAGAAATTTTCAGAAATTTATAAAAAATATACAATCCATATTATATAAAAATTTGAATTTTCGTTGGTTAAAAGCATTTCAAAACCTTAAAATACATTAAATAGTGTAGACTGTAGAGTAATGTTGGTGTGAATGATTGCTTGTGAAATAAAATTAATTCATATAAATTTAATGTGAATCATCAAAGATTTATCTGTACGAAAATTGTTACGAAGAATTGCTTTCAAAATAGTTTTTCAATTTCCCTCGCAAGAACCTTTGAATTACGGGGTTTTTCAAATTTTTGTTACCATTTATATGGCGCTAATATGTCATTGCTTACCACTTATACTCGTAGTTTGGGTGGTTTTTGTTTAAGTGGTAAGCAATGACATATTAGCGCCATATAAGTGGTAACATTTTTTGAAGCACTCTGTATTTTAAATAATTCGTTAAAATTACTCAAGTTACTTCATTTACTTTGATAATCAAAGTAAATTAGAGGTTGGGACACATTTTTTCAGATGGGAAAAGGGACGTCCAAAACTGAAATTTCTGCAAAGATCAATCATGGTCGTAAAAGGAAAGTCATGGTTACAAATCACCTTCATTACGTTTGTATTCATTTAAAATTTATCTTCAAAATTTACCTCTTTTGAGCCCTTCGTCTTGGTTGGTTCCTTGTTAATAAAATTTTCTTTACATTTCACTGACAATTTTCCTATTGCAAATTGTGTCTGTAAAATAGAGTTTAGCTTTATGTGGTATTGTCCTAAAATTATAAGTGTTTCAAACATAATTTCACTTACCCCTAATGCGAAGTGTATCTTTTATCTGGCGTTTCCCCTAAAGTTGAGTGCATTTGCTAAAATTATTCTCATCTTATTTTCTATATGATGACCTTCAAAATAGTTTAATCATCATTCAGGAGGATATTCATTTCTCTTCTCTCATAACAGTGAAAAACATTAAATACAATTTCCAAGTAATGAAATGAAAATAAAAGAATGAAAAATAAAAGGGTTCTTTTGCATTATCCTCCCAACATTAATTTTTTTATATGATGTTGGTTTGGTTTTGGTTATGGTACTTTATTTTCCTTCCATTATAAAAAAAATTAGCGTTGGTATTAGGTTAGGTTAGGTTACGGTAAAAACAGCCTGCCGCAGGCGTTAGCCGTTATAAAAAAAAATTAGTGTTGGGAGGATAATGCAAAAGTACCAATAAAAGTCTTTCAGGATTCTTTTTAGTTTAAATAATTTCATTTTAAAAATAAATAAAAGGAAAAAGATAATATCGAAACAAACAAAAAACTACCTCTTCAATAAAATTTATTCCGGAAATATCCAACGCCTTTTACGAGAACAAAGGAATGCCGAATGCTATTCATTATACAAGTAGTTTCGAACCCCTTAATTGTAAACTGAAAAGGAATTTATACCTATGTGAGGGTTATGTTTATACATTAAACTAATAAAGAATAATTGGGCCATTACTGTCACTGTCAAAGTACGTGAAAATGGTTTTCAATGAAAGGATAAAGATGTCGTTGTTGTTGGTTTTATTTTGTCGAGAGTTTAACAATGTTTTCATGGGTATTTTTTATTCTTGGTTTATTTGGTTTTGAAAATACCTTTTATATTCTTCTCTGTTCGTGTAAAAACAACAAACTTTTTTTTTAAATAAGGATAATCCTCAGATACACTGCTTCTATCTTCGCCTTAATCTTTCGCATCTTTTAGTCCCCATATGAAGGATAAAAATAAGTATGATAAATGTTTGTTAATGTGCTAACATTGCAAAAACTCGTGCAAAATTAGCGAATAGTGAAGATCAAAAAACAAAATAATCGCAACAAATAATATTTTCTATCCTTCTGTTATCATTTATATAATTGTCCTTCGTGCATACAACTGTCAACAAAGATTTCGTTGTTTATTTCTTAGAATTGCGGCTATATATAGATGTTCTTGGACAATTCATCTTTTATTCAGATTTGATTCTGCTCAGAAACAGTTGCGGTTGCCAAGTTGAAACCTCACTTCCGGTTATCTCATGAACGAGGTTATGTGTTTTGTATTAACTACATTGCATCCTTTAATCCTCAAACACCTACATCAAATAAATAATTCAAATAATTTTTGTTCAAAATCTACAAAATTCGTGGAATAATTGTGTAATAATAATATAATAATAATAATAATGACAATTAACTCGTGATTAAAATAGCTTCCTCGTTCAGCTCCTATCTAAAGTAAATAATATATACTAAATCTATTCGCTATAAAGCATAATAGCGAAACCAGATTGAATTAAGCTGTTTTTGCTATTCAGACTTAATATAAAGATAACATGTTTACACTTCTTCATCTTTATTAGGCGAGTCCATTTCCTTAATCTATTTATTACATTTTTACATTACTTACACTCGTGCATCGCGTATGGCCTGTAATAAAGTTTAGTTGTTTGGTCTTTTAAATTCTTAATATTTCATTTTAGAAGTTATGAAAGAGTGTTGTTGTAGCTGCAGTTATTAGAAGAAAAAAAAAATCTTAATGAGAATTACACCATATACGAGTCTCATTCATATTATAAAAGACATGATGGTTTAACGTTTATGGATATTTAAATCTTGTGTACTTATCTTTTATATCTGCATAATTACAGTTAGTATCTTTACGAACAGTTGAACTATTGTACGAGTACTGTATACTTAATATGCAGTAGTCTTTGGAGTTGAATGACCTCCTTCGTAACCTACGGGACCTATTAAGTAGAATCCGAACCATCTATGTAAGGGTCGCAACAACATTTGAACGGAGAGGATGGCCACTTATTCAGTTACTGAACAGACCCAACGTTGCTTAACCTCGCTGATCTAATAGTTAATATGCATATAGAGTTAAGTATTTTCTGAACTGAAACATTAGAGTATGAAATAATCAGATCATAATATTTTACTGATTTCATTCTTGTGTTTCTTTCTTTGAACAAAAAATTTAAAACCACGACATAATATCAGCTTATAAAAAAGTTAATTTTGTTCTTAAAATTCAGGCTCTCACTTTATATCGAACTCTAAATGTAACAGTGCGTACTGTTGTTAATACCCTTGGTGTGTCCCAGTAGTATAATTGCAAGAAAAATTATTTCTGTGAAAGAGTAATTAAGTGTATATATAATAAATAATAAATTCAGAGCTGGGCACTTGCGTTTTTTGCGCGTTTTTTTGCGGTACTGCGGTACTGCGGTACTACTACCGCACTACCAAACCGGAACCGCATAACGCAGTACCGCAAAGGATCGCTGAAAGTACAGCAGTACCGCTACTGCATTCAAATTTCCCGCGGTACTTTCCGCGGTACCGACCAACACGGTAGTACCGCAGTACCGCAGTACCGCAAAAAAAACCGCAAGTGCCCAGCTCTGATTATATATAACTTTGGTTAACCATGGTTTTGCTTCCACCCGAATTGTTCATTCTGACAAAGGTCAAGCTTGTCACTCCACCTTAGACCTACAGTTTAACATGGAACCCGAACCACGTCCCACAAGCAGCCCAGCGTCTTAACCACTAGGATGCCCAGGTACCCATTTATCTACCAATCAATTTTTTTATTTTGTGGAAGGATGAACAGCTGGGTTTTGCTGCGCCCCGCCTGCCATCACCGGATCTCAATCCCGGGGCCGATGGATTCGTAGTCAGCGACGCTAACCACTATACCACCGATGCGCATAGCATATATATATATACACAGTATATATATATATTATAGTAATAGATCGACGGACTATGTATGTATGTAAAAATGACGAATGAAGATCTAGAAATATTAAATTTAACTTAAATAGCATATTTTGCGTGTGCTTGGTTAGTTTTTAATTAAAACTGTTACTCATCTTCAGAAAGAAAATTTCATTATAAAAATTCATTATCATAATACAGGGTGTACATAAAGTCAGGATCTATTTTTGTGAAGCACTTGGAAATTATATGGAATTCAATCATAAAATGATAGTGGTAACATTTATTAAATAATTAAGAGTAGGATTCGACGTGACGCCCATCAGTATCCCTGCACAGCTCAAATCGTTCCGCAGCATTTCTAAACACATTCTGGAGCATTTGCAGGGTTATGTTATCTGCAGCAGTTCGTATACGTGTACGTAAGTTTTCAAGACTCGTAATCTTCGTCTGATAGACGTGCGATTTGATAAAGCCCCATGCAAAGAAATCTAAAGGGGTTAAATCTGGTGATCTCGCTGGCCAAGGTCTGTTGCTTCCGCATCCGATCCAGCGATTTGGAAAACGTCCATTTAGATAATCCTGAACAATTTTGGCGTAGTGACAAGGAGCACCATCATGTTGATAGACGACGGTACTAACAATCCTATCCCCGTCGTCTATCAACATGATGGTGCTCCTTGTCACTACGCCAAAATTGTTCAGGATTATCTAAATGGACGCTTTCCAAATCGCTGGATCGGACGCGGAGCAACAGACCTTCTCCAGCGAGATCACCAGATTAACCCCTTTAGATTTCTTTGCATGGGGCTTTATCAAATCGCACGTCTATCAGACGAAGATTACGAGTCTTGAAAACTTACGTACACGTATACGAACTGCTGCAGATAACATAACCCTGCAAATGCTCCAGAATGTGTTTAGAAATGCTGCGGAACGATTTGAGCTGTGCAGGGATACTGATGGGCGTCACGTCGAATCCTACTCTTAATTATTTAATAAATGTTACCACTTTATCATTTTATGATTGAATTCCATATAATTTCCAAGTGCTTCACAAAAATAGATCCTGACTTTATGTACACCCTGTACTTTCAAATTTAAAGGGATACATTTATGATGTAATATATGAAACTTAGGTAATCTTGGAGCACATAAACAAAGTAATTTTTCATTTAAAACTAAAAGTTAAAATAGTCCGTCAGCTCGTCCGGAAACTGGCACAGCTCTCAATCCAAACTCATGCGGCTCATTGCGCTAGCTCGTAGGCTGGATGGGCTATTATTTTAAATAAAATATATAAAAATTGTTGGTAAAAATAGATAATACAATATCAAATTTTTTGAAGTATAGGGTATCCACACGGCCTTGTCACCCCAGGAAAATACTAAGTGATTTTCATTTTTCTTTCAGACCCATTTATCATTTAGATGGTCTGCCAGTTCTTGGTTTATCGTTTATAGTTCTTGTTATGAACAGTTTCTTTTCGCATCTCAACAGAGTCCTTTTCGGAGGAGCTGCACGATTGAATCGGTCCTGGAAGTCTGCAAGAATATTTTCAATGGTTTTGCCATTACGTGGTCGCTCATAGACCCAGGTACTAGCCAATATACGTTGTTCAATCGTATAGTTGCTGCTATGACACATTTCAAATTAGTATTTTACTGGGGTGACAAAAACATTGTGGATACCCTATATTACAGTAATTTTGACATGGAGCATACAGTTGTCAATTGTACTGGTGATATTTAGTTATTTATTTTTAAGTTGGCCCTTAAGCTTTAAGCTTTACTGGACATCCTCGGAAACTTAGAGGAAATAATAATCTCTCAAGAGGGCCAGAAACTGGTACAGCACGGAGCTCAGGCCAACTAATGCGGTCCATTACTCTAACTCCTATACTATCATGCAACAGCACCGGGATTCAAAGTTTCGAACCTCTGACCTCAGTGTCTTCACTTCGTTTATAGGGAAACCGTGTCACCCACTGAGTTACGGATGCTGATAAAACTAGAGGTAGGTTGAGTAATATTTAATTTGATCTTTAGTCAAACAGTACAGTAGTTATACAAGTTTCTTCCAAATTTATTATTAATCCGCACCGTGAATTTTTTTGGGTTAAAATTTTACACACTTTTACTTTGTGTGTATCGATGTTTTTCCAATTGTATTTTAGAAATAATTATGAGCTGGTCTCTTCCAACTCGGTGTCATTCCCATTTCCTGCCTCAGCCAACAGTTAGAAGTCCATGAGTGAGGATCTCAAAGGAGGCAATTCTCAAATCGATTCACTTCCACATCCACTGTAAGATTTTCAACTTTAAGTTAGATTCTTTCATAAAAAAAATGTCCTTCGAAATGACATTGAGTAGAAAATAACTGGTGATCTTTCGCTTTAGAAGTTATTTGAATTCAGTACAAATTCAGCTTATAACAACATTCTCTTGTGTACCTCGAACCGAGTAGAGATCGAAACCAACTATGAAAAAGTTTTACTTTATCGTCGTTGTTGACATTGTCGTTGGCATAAATTTTTCTTTCATGAAAGTAGGTGAAATATTTTCTTTACCATTCTACTTTTTTTTTATTTTCTGAATAATGAGATAAGAAATGAGATAGGAAAATTTCTACATCATATCGACAGAGAATCATTATTTTCAACAATGTTTTGACAAATCAGACCGCGACACAGAACAGTTCATAAAACCATTTCATCTTCGGGCGAATCGACAAATTCACATGACAATGATTCCAGGGAAGGACAATGCTTATTTATATATCGACATTTTAGGCGATTTTCGTCAATTCACATAACTACAAATTTAATATTAAATAACACGGAGTTATTGCACTCGTACATCAAAATTTATAAGTTTATTTAACAGTTTTCAATATTATATATATATATATATATATATATGTAATTATATATATATTTATATATAATTATATATATATATATATATATATTATATATATATATATATAATTATATATATATATATATACATATACATATACAGGGTGTCCCATAAGTCTGGCATCATAGGAGAAATTCATATTTTTCTATTTCTACAAACCATAATTCATATGAGGCCATAATGTCTGTGAGCAAGGAAGAACGAATCCAGATAATTCTACTCATAGGAAATCGGAGTCAAAGAGAGGCCGCTGCTGAATTTAACAGACTGCATCCAGACCGCGAGCCAATAACAGAGTTGTGTTAGCAGACTTGTTGCAAAGTTTAAGGAAACAGGATCCATAGAAGATAAACCACGCAGTGGACCTTCAAGGAGGTCCACTGACGATGATACAGCCACTGCTATCCTGGCTCATTTTAACAGAAGTCCCAATAAGTCTCTTCGGCGATTGTCCGCCGAGACAGGAGTGTCGAAAAGTAGCATCCATCGCATTCTTCAGGCTCACAAATGGCATCCATATAAACTTCAGATCCTACAGAAATTAAGCGAAGATGATCCCGACCGGCGGATGGAATTTTGTGAATGGGCTACGGAACAATATGCTCGGGATGCCAATTTCCCGTCCATCCACCATTCTGTTCAGTGACGAGGCTGTTTTTAATGGAAATGGTGAGGTAAATCGACAGAACATCCGCTACTGGTCTCAAAACAACCCTCACTGGTATACCTCTTCAAAGGAACAAAGTGCATCTCGGGTGATGGTATGGTGTGGCATTTGGAAGGATCGCATCATAGGCCCCCTCTTTTTCGATGAACATGTCACTGGAGGCACCTACCTACGTATGCTCAAGGAAGAAGCTTTTCCCAGTGTCTTGAACGAAGAAGGAAATTTCCCAACATGGTTCCAGCAAGACGGCGCTCCTGCACATTACAGCACCCAAGTAAGGGAATACCTGTACCAACCCAACAATTCCCTGGTCATTGGATAGGACGTCGAGGGCCTGTGGAATGGCCAGCTAGAAGCCCGGATCTCACGCCACTAGATTTTTTATCTCTGGGACCACTTGAAAGCGCTGGTATACGCAGAGAAAATTAGGAGCGTTGAACATTTGCGGCAGCGCATTATTGGGGCATGTAACACCATTACTCCTGACATCATTCACCGTGTGCTTGCTGACTGGGTATCACGTCTGAATTTGTGTACTGAAAACAATGGTGGACATATTGAGCACGTTCTGTAAATAAAAGCTTTTGTTTTGCCTTTTTTATTATTTTTCCTATGATGCCGGAATTATGGGACACCCTATATATATATATATAATATATATATATATATATATATATATATATATATATATATATATATATATATATATATATATATTATATATATATATATACCGTCTGCCCAAAAAAAAGGTTCACTCTAAAAACATCCATGGAATCAACAATTTTCAAACAATCAGTATGAAACTTATACACGTAAACAATACATAAAACATCTACCTATAAACCAAATTTCAGTTCGAAGCTATCAAAAATAACGATTTATTAAATATTTCTCTAATAATACTACAAATGATGCTCGACAAACTAATCAAGAATCCTTTATTTCCATTTTCACTTTTGTAAATTCTAATATTCAATTTTTTTTTTGCAGGGTTATAAAATATAGTGAATATGCCATTTTCAGAGGAAGATAAGATTATAATTAAGCATTATAGACTAGAAAAGGGATATGGACGAACGAAACTACTATCCGAATTCCCCAACAAAGGATGGACTCTTGGTGGTTTGGGGAAGCTTCGAAAGAAAATTGACGAGACTGGGGGGATATCAAAAGAAGAGAGGGAAGTGGGCGACCAAAAACTGTTAGCATACAAGACAATATTGACAATGTCGAAGAACATATATAAAGTGAGGAAAACCAGCCAGGAACCCAAATGACATCAGCTCGCATATCAAAAGAGTTACAATTATCAGAAACTAGTGTGAGACGCATAATTAAACAAGATCTTCAACTAAAACCTTTCAAAAGAGTGCACGGGCAAAAGATTACTCAAACTGATGAGCAGAAACGAGTTAAAACATCAAAACAAATCTTATGACGCATTTCCTGAGCTCTCTGATTTTGCATCTACTTTTGTATATTGCTGAGAATTTTACTTTGGATAGTTTTTGAATTTTATATACTTTCGTTTAAATTTACATTGTTATAGTTAAGTAATTGAATATTAGTGGTTTTTAGCGATTTAGAAGTTTTCATAGCGTGCCGGCTTAATTTAACTTATACCTGCGACGGTTTAAATTTTTAACTCCGCGATGCCGTCGCAGAAAGCGTCGTGTGTTAGGTGTCGGGTTAACCGGTGGTATTCGGAATTTAAGGATTATAACGGCGGTCCAGTGGCGATTACCGATAGATCAGTTTGTTTCTTTTGCGAGTTCATGGAGGAATTAGTGGACATAAAACGTAGTGTACGTGAGGTAGCGGATAGACTTGCAACGCTTGATGATGGCAGGGTTAGGGTTACGGTTGACGGAAGCCGAACCAATATTAACGTTGAAGACGTTAGTAATTTGAAGGGTGAGGTGCGTAACTTAGTTTCTAGTTTAGGTAGCTTGTCGGGAAGGTTAGATAGAGTTGAGGAAGAGGTTAAGGTTAGTCCGAGAGTAGTAGATAGCGAGGGATTTAGAGAGGTTAAGGGTGGAGCTAGGCCGCGTACATTAGGTGATAGGAATCCCCCCTATCGAGGTTTCGAACCCTTTCGCCCATTTGGAAAGGGACGTGAATGAGGGGGAAACTATTTTAATTGGGGATTCTTTAGTGCGCCACATGGACAAAGAATTCGTTAAACGGAATCCAACCAAGAGGAGGAGGGTCTGTCTCCCAGGGGCCAGGGTTGACAGAGTTAGAGACGAAGTGGATAGGGTTGACGTTGCTTCCCGTCACTCAATGTTGGTGACGATGGTAGGAGGCAACGACTCGTATAGGCCCGATACGAGAGTGCCTGACCTTTTGGAGAGATATAGGGGGTTAATTAGGTCCCTGAAGGCGAGGTCAGATAGGTCTTTAGTTCTAGGTATTACCCCTAGGCACGGGTTGGGTCTTAGAATTACATCCAAAACAATATTTTTGAATAATAAATTAGAAGAGATTTGTGCTGAGGAAAGTGTACCCTTCGTAAAGCTGTGGTCCGAATTCAATGATCCTAGCCTTTTTATAAAAGATGGGGTGCATTTTAATGAAATAGGTAATGCTAGGCTAGGTAGGTTAATAGACGAAAGCGTGCGAAAGCTGTATAGGTCGAAGCCTTCTTTAAACGTTGTGGGTCCGGGAAACGGGGGCCCGACGTGATAAATAGTTTAAAACGCGGGCCCGTGGTAAAAAATAACTTAAACGTTTTTTATTGCAACGCGCGTAGTATTAGAAATAAATTAAATGAATTTAAGGCGGTAATTTATTCCGGCAACTATGATATAGTTGCTATCACTGAAACTTGGTTAAATACCGTGACTCTGGACTTGTTGAGGGAACTTGAGATACCGGGTTTTAAACTCTTTACTAATGATAGGTTACATAGATTTGGAGGCGGCGTTTTGCTGTACATTCGTAATTCCCTTAGGGCTATCGAGGTTAAGTTAGATTTTCCGGCAGCAATTAATGCGATCTGTGTTGAAGTTAGGGCGCGTAGTATTAGTTTTATTTTTGTTGTTGTTTATAGACTCCCGTTCAACCCCTCGATATAGATACTAGATTTTACTCACTTCTTGGTAATTTTATTGACAATCGGAATAGTATAATTGTCGGAGACTTTAACTGCCCTAATGTTAATTACGAGAATTTTACGGGTAATGAAGAGGGTTTGAGATTGGTTGAGTTTATGGACGATAACTTTTTACGACAGATAGTTACCGAACCAACGCGCGGTGATAATATTTTAGATTTGGTGATGACGAACGGCGAGAATATAGTCGAAGGTTTAGAAGTAGGCGAGAGTTTAGGATGTAGCGATCATCAAATTCTTAGGTTTAAGTTATTAATAGAAAACACTCAGGATAGTAACGTAATAGAAGTCCCTGATTTTCGTAGGGCTAATTTTGATAGTTTCGCGGATAGGATGAGAGTAGTGGACTGGGATAACTTATTTATGGGTAATGACACAAATTTGCGTTGGGTGGCGTTTAAAGAAAGTTTTAGGAATATTGAAAGGGAGTTTATTCCTCGTAGGCCCAAGCGCGCTAGTAATCGTGGTAGACCGAAGTGGTGGAGTAGGGAAATAGGAGAGTTTATAAACGAGCGTAATAGAGCGTATAGACTTAGTAAGCGTAATGGCCAGGTAGCTAACTTTAATAGATATATCGAGCTTAGACGTCAGGTTGAAAGATCAGTTAGGAATGCCAAGCGTAATTTAGAGATACTTATAGCTGCGGAGAGTAAACATAATCCAAAAAGTTTTTTGAATACGTTAATAATCGTAAGCCGGTAAAAAATAACATAGGCCCTCTAGTGGATGTTAATGGCGCTTTGGCTTCTGACGCTCAGGCGATGGCGGGTATTTTCAATAACTTTTTTGCGACAGTTTTTACCGTAGAAGACGTAAATAATGTCCCCGACGTGGATGATATCGTTCATTTAGTAGCGAGACTATTTTGGAAGAAATAACTGTTTACGAGGCTGAGATTGCGCATTATATCGATAGGCTAAAAGTTAGCAAGGCTCCAGGCCCTGACGCTTTTTATCCCAGACATTTGAAAGATTTGAAAGAAGTTATCGTAGGCCCCATAACGAAGATCTTTAATCAGTCACTCGAAACGGGGATTATTCCTGAAGACTTTAAATTAGCTAACGTCACGCCTATTTTTAAAAAAGGCGACCGCGCGGTAGCTAGCAATTATAGGCCCATTAGCTTAACGTCAATTGTAGGTAAACTTTTGGAATCCGTAGTTAGGGATCGTATTATCGATCACTTAGAAAGTAGGGATTTGATTAATAGTAGTCAGCATGGGTTTCGACGCCATAGGTCTTGTTTAACTAATTTGTTAGAATTTGATAACGAAATAGTGCGCGAATACGATAGGCATAGAGCAGCTGACGTTATTTATTTATATTTTAAAAAGGCGTTCGATACAGTTCCGCATAGGAGACTAATTGCGAAGGTTAAAGCGCACGGTATACGCGGTCAGGTAGCTAACTGGTTAGAAGAATGGCTTCGTGCTAGGAGACAGAGGGTCGTAGTTAATGGTAGTGAATCAGGGTGGTTAGATGTAGGTAGCGGTGTCCCACAGGGTTCAGTGTTAGGCCCATTGCTATTCGTAATTTACATTAACGACATAGATGTAGGATTGACTAGTAACGTGTCAAAATTCGCGGACGATACTAAAATAGGGTAAGGTTGTTAACGAGGACGATAGAAATAGGATTCAAGACGATGTAAATAGGATTATGGAGTGGACAGATAAGTGGCAGATGCAATTTAACGTAGACAAATGTAAAGTTTTGCATATAGGTTCTCGCAACAATAATTACGCGTATACGATGGATGATAGGGAGTTAGCGAGCGTTGACGAGGAAGTAGATTTAGGCGTACGCGTATCTAAGGATTTAAAGGTTAGGAACCAGTGCCTGGAGTCTTGCGCAAAAGCTAATAGGATGTTAGGTTTCATAGCGCGTAATTTCGAATTTAAATCGAAGGATATTATATTGCCCCTTTACAAGTCCCTAGTCAGGCCTCATTTAGAATATGCCGTTCAGTTTTGGTGCCCGTACTTGCGTGAGGATATTGATAGGTTAGAAAGGGTTCAGCGTCGTGCCACGAAACTTATTCCGTCATTGCGCAACAAGCCTTATGAAGATAGGATTAAAGTGTTAGACTTGTATTCACTCGAAACTAGGAGATTAAGGGGGGAGCTTATTGAAGTTTTCAAAATCGTTAATAACATCGATAACGTAAATTTTGACAAATTGTTCACTTTCGATAATAGTAATACTCGCAATAACGGATTCAAGTTGCGTGGCAGACGTTTCATTACTAATATCGCTAAAAACTTCTTTACGTTTAAAGTAATTGATAAATGGAATAATCTTCCCGCGTCAGTCGTTCATTCTACCAGCGTTAATGTGTTTAAGAACTGTCTTGACAGACATTTTAAAAATATTAACGTTGTTTAAAATTAAAAAGAAAGTTAACAACAGGAGCTCTGGTGGTGGTGCTCGAGGATGAGTCTGTTGACGATGAATGCCAGCTTGTGACATGCCAGCGTGTGATGCCAGCAATTAATTATTAAAAAATAAAAAAAAATAAAAAATTAGACTAACACGAACGTAGATGTAGCTCGTAGCGTAAACTAACCCACTTTTTGTTTAACTGTACCTACTTTTTTTTTTTTTTCTCCTTTCTTGCATGTCTGTAACTCTCTCTACTTGCATGTTTGTAGTTTGCATGGTATGACAGTGAGTTAAGACTGTGTTTGCATGGTTTGTAAGCGTTCTTATTTTACTTCTTTTCATCTTTCACCCCTCTCCTATTTTCTCCGACTATTTTTATGACTTGTCGGCAGTGGCCGGCGGATGATGATGGTGAGACCTTTTTCCTCTTTTTCTGAATGAATGTTAACCCACGAATGATAGGTGTTGCTCCTTATTTAACCCCTTCTTCTCTTCTCTTAACCCCCTACTCTTTCCTTTCTCTCGGGCTAGCCTTAGAGTGGATCTTAGGGTCTTTGTTAGCCTTAGCTTCTGTAGATCTGTAGAATATGTGATAAACTTTCAAAGGCTTTTTACACTGATGAAAAGAGATTCACTGTGGAGCTACCTCGGAACAGTCAAAATGACAGTTTACTCGCACGTCCAATGTAAGAATGAAATACCTGATAGCAGACTTTTTGCAACCAAAAGTCATTTCTCAGCTACTGTCATAGTGTCAGTTGGCATATCAAAGTTAGGAAAACGTCCATTCATTTTATTGAGCCTGGTGTAAAAGTCAATGCCGAGTACTATCGAAATACTCTGATGCGAAACATACTTCCCGAAATGCAAAATCTGGCCAACGGTGGTTATCATCTTTTTCAGCAAGACAGAGCAACGTCCCATACAGCAATAGCAACTGTGGAATATTTAAAAAATAATGTCCCAGAATTACTTGAACCCCCAAAATTGGCCACCTAACAGTCCTGACTTGAACCCTGTTGACTATGGAATCTGGGAAAATTTGGCACAGAGAGTTTACGGGAGCAGGTTGAGAAATGTTGATCACTTGCGTCAACTTCTTGTGGAGAAGTACGAAGAGATATCACAGGAGCAGATCGATCGAACCATTGATGAATTTCGCCCAAGATTGAAGAAAGATTGTTGAAACAGAAGGGAAACACATTGAACAATTTTTTTTTTAATTGGAATTCCAAAAGAGTAAAATGTTAATTTGATTTTTTTTTTTGTAAACTTAGGATTTAAGTTCTGTTTCGAAATTCAAAATCCTGTTTTTATTTTCATGGTTTTTTAATGGAGGCATTTCCTATATTTTATAAATCTTATGATGTATTTTAACTAAAATGAGAATAAAAATTTTATTACCAAGGTTTTACCGCCTTTGTGGACTCCCAGAATTCAAAACTGGAGCGATGTTCACCAACAAAATTTGTTGAACATAAACAATCCTCATTAAATCATTAATTTTGAATATAATAATCTGAAAATTGGTGTACATATATACTGTTTACATAGTTTTGCTCTGTATGAGTTTTATTATGATTGGTTAATAAATGTTGATTTCATGGTTGTTTTTAGAGTGAACTCGTTCTTTTGGGTAGACGGTATATATATATATATATATATATATATATCCGGGGTGGCCATGCTATCAGTCCACCACGACATACATGACGTGGAGTAAAGGTTGTATCGAGAAAATTGCAAGGAGCAGTGACATTGTTAAAGGATTATACTCATCAACCCTAAATTTGCTTTATAGCAGATCTTTTAAAGATTGTTGAATAAGTTACTGAAAGATGCTCAGCTTCGCAAATGCTCGTTAACCACAATGTCTTGAGCCTTTTGGAGCTAACAAGACGTACTTAATAAAGTCTAATGCAACTTATTAAAAGCTCCGACAATCTAACTATCCAAGCTATTCACCAGTCCTGCTTTGTCTTCAAAAGTAAAGACTTCATGATGAAAATGTGTTTCTGCAGTTCCACTTAGCACCTAGATTGGTATTTTCATCACTTGTATTTTTTCAGTCCTACCTTTGCTTTTATTAATTATTTCATTACTTGTATTTTTATATTTAGCTTTTTATTTGTTTTTATTTTTTTATTATTACTACCCTGACTATATTATGGACGTTATTTTCTCTTTTTCTTCCAATAAATGTTTCATTTCATTACAGCTATGAATATCTTTGCATGTTCACAGGTGTGACATACTGATATTCATTATCTGGGGGTGTTGTTTTTGTGTTTTTTCTTGAGACATGTCGGGTTTTGAGTTCATTTTTCTAGGTAATTTTTAGCTATGACCCATTTTCTGGTTTCATGAGTTCGAACACCTTTCGTAGGAAAATTAAAGAGTGCCAGATCAATTATTGTGTTTTGCACCACGAAGCATCCTGAGTAGGCTGACCATATTTCCTTGAGACAAAAACGGGACATTGGGATGGCAAAAAAGGGACGGGGTTATGTAATATTCTGTATTCATGAAAAAGTAAGTACATAAACCGGGACAAAATTGACATTTTTATTAAAACGACGAAACGCCAGGAAATATAAAACAAACGGTACTGTCCCGTTCAAAACGGTACGTATGGTCAGCCTAATCCTGAGTAAATTATTGAGAGAATGAGGAATAAAAAAAAATATGTACCGGTGTTGAAAGAAAAGTTGTTGCCCGAAAAATGGACCCGAAAAATGGTTGTTTCAACAAGATTTGATACTATGTCATAAAGGAAATGTTGTGAAAGTTTTTCTTTGAAAGGAAAACGGCATTTTGAAGTATTAGATTTGCGTGGAAATTCACCAGATCTGAATTCAATCGAAAATTTTTGGTAAATTTTGAAGAGTTTGATGCTAAAGGAAGACATTTCAACTAAAGAAAAGCTTGAAATGCCCTCGTGCGTGCTGGCTGAGTGATCCAGAAATTACCAACATTTATAATATTTGTCGATGCCAAGACGAGCTGAAGATGTTTTAAAAGCAAAGGGAGTCAAACAGAGTAATAGAAAAAATGCTTCCCTGGCATACTTTTATTTCAGTTTTAAATATACTGAAATATATTTCTCAAATTTCCATTGCATTATAACATAAAAGCAGTGTCCCATTTTTTCTGGCTAGTAGTAATATATACTGTACATAATGTAAGACATTCTAATTTTTTATAGGAAATATATGTATATTTCTCTTTAATTAATTATTGTTTAATTTAGGACTACACATGCATTGCATATAAAATAAAATCTTTGTAATAAATATTTTGCCCATCGTATAAACTTGCATGGAAAAATGCAATGAGAAAGTGCCCTAGGTTATTCAGTGAATTCCTTTGAACTCGGCTGTAGAACCTTCAGACTTTAGGCTTACCTTTTTATTTTGAAAGTAGCGTTAGACGTCCGCCTTCAGAGCATGAAAGGAGTGAAATGAAAAGATTCTGGTCAGTTCGACCTTATGGGTTAATTGTTAATGAGCTTTTGCAGTCGTCGACTTTGAGTTACTGCTACCGGAGGGCTCGAGTTTATGGCTTAGCGCCTTTGCCTCTAACTCTGATTCCGAGTTTGATTTGTCTCAGAGGTTCCCCTGTTAAGTTAGAACTTCTTGAAAGTTAATCATATTGATTAAATAAACCTATGTTCTATGTAATTAATTTATAGAATAATTATTGACTTGTATGATTCCTAAGACTGAGTGATCAAACTTAATGCCGTTGCCAAATCTTATATACAAAATAATCTTCTTTCATTTGTTTTTGAAATTGTAAATTTTTTTTTTAAATATCTTTAATTCCACAATTAGTGTTAACCAGCAACTGAGAAATTAATTAACACATAGAGTATAAAGTTCCTTTTATTAATCAATTTACATTCAGATAAGTAATCAGTATAAAATTCTAGTATTGTATTGCTGTTAGTATTATTACTAGATTAATTAAAACTTACATTTTGGAGAATCTCTCAATTTAAAAAAATATATACATATAATTTTATGTAGGGAGTAGGGGCCTCCTCCACCCCATAGGAGGAGAGAGCCGAAATCGAGAGGCCTTTTTTTTTAAATTTTGAAAAGATTATGTAGTAAGATACATGTATGTGTAGTGAGGAATAGAGGGAGAAGTGTGTGCTTGAGAGCATATTGGACTGATCACAGAGTAGATGAGACAGAGAGAAAGATGAGCTGAGAAGGACAATGACGGGAGAAACGGGAGTTCCAGCACTCGCTGTCTCCTGCCTTACGTCCCTCACCCTCCCGGAGTACTTCCTTGGTCGATTGGTGTGTACAATCTCCTCCTCATATATATTATATATATATATATTAGGGTGGGGTGAAACGCAATTCTTTGTGGAATATTTATTTGCTTCACCTATAATTTGCTGTATTGGGTTCTATAGATGACATAAAGTGATATAAAAGAAAAATCAATTTTGCCCTACTAGCGCATTTTTGAGAAAAACAAAATGACCGCTAGTCAAACATATAAATGCTTATAACTTGAAAAATATGCATCCAATTAAAAGACACTAGAATAAAAATGATTCAAAATAAAAAATACATTAGAAAGTGCCCTTTTATAAATTATTTTCTCAATTTTAAATTTTATCAAAATTTACTTTGGAAATGATATCACAAATAAATCACTTTTTTCTAAATAAATGAAAAATTCTTTGATGACAGAAGTATATTACTTTGATAATAGTTAATAACCTTATATAATTTTGAATATTCAAACTATAATCTACAACAACACTAATCAACGAGATAAATTATTGACATTTTATTACCACAATTGCAGAAACATGTAATTAATACACTTCTAAAAAGATCCCTTTTTCAAAAATCGTAAAGTGTTTGCTTTTATGAAATTTTGGTGAATTATTTCAGTCTCTAATTAAAAGCTAATTGTCAAAAAGTGAAGTCATTTCTTTCTTGATTTCCATACATGGCAGCAATGAATGAAACCTAATTCTTGCTCTTATAAATCCATCACGGGATTCTTGGGAATATACAGATGAGGCCGCATCGGTGACAAGTTTTATTGCCCTCTCGACACTTTGTGAATGAAGTGGATAATTGGGTAGGCACAGTTTTTAACCCTAAGTGCAATGAGTTCAATATTTGTGAGCGCCGTAGTGAGGGAAGGTTCAGTCAGCATTTCTTTTGACCAGTAAATAATATCATCCCATGCGTTTGCATTAAAATTTATCTCAGGAACCTTAAATTCTCTGATTTTGGACACATTTTCCATCTTTGTTCTAATGTTCATGATGAAATTAACTGCTCTGTTTCGTTTTTGTTCTGATGTATCTGATAATATTGCTATCAGAACATTTTCGCAATGAGCAAAATATGCGTTTCTAGCAATGTAAGGCTTCACTACATTCTGAACATCCTTTGGAAGAAGATGAAATCTTTTAATTGCTCCAAATATGTGATGTGGTCCATTCCATATATATGGTCTACTCTTGATATCGAACCAGCTTGGTCCATAATTTGTAACAATGAAGAAAATTATTGAATAAAGAGCCAATGAAGGAGTTTTCTCTGCAATGTATAGGTGGCAGACACGATTTGCTAATGTCAGCCATCGAGAATGGTTCAGTGGTCCGGGTTTTGTATTTTCCAAATCTTTTGGGACATTCCCACTTCTTATAGCCACAATAATTTTGTACAAATACTGTTGATCTTGGCTAAGATCATCGATAACCTCTTCTGATATGTGTTAAATCAATGCCTTCTCTAATTGGTTTGAAATTGACTGCAGGCATTTTTTCACATTCTTTCAGTTCTACTCCGATTTTTTCAGTGAAACATGTTGGACCTTTTGTTTTACCATCAAAATGTTCAAATAAGTGTCGAAGGGGAAGTTCATTTGTATGCAGCATACAAATGCTCCATTGTAACGGTTTCTTTAGTTTTTCTTCAATGAGGTGGATGATCCCATCCTTGGCACCTGTGTTGGTATTTGTACTGTCACATCCTATGAGACGAATGCTTTCATTAATAGCTGACTCTTGAAAGAAGAACAAACTATCAGCTATATCTTGAGCTTTACCAGAAGAAGGAACTACATGGGTTAAATATTCATTTCCTGGCTCAGACACCAAAACATAGTGTTCCTCTCTAATGGAGTCTCCGTACCATTTGTTTCCTTTCTTCACCTTCACCAAAGTCTTGTCCTTTCCTCCGTCAAAAAATATAGCAGATATGACAGTAGGATTAGCTTTACTCTCCATCACCAAACTTTTTCTCATTTTCCCGTCGGATTTTGTTCTTGTCAATCAAAAGCGTACTATCTGCTTTAGTGATTGCTCCATAATCAACTAAAGTAGCTGAAGCCAAAGCAGCTGCTGCTCGATCTGAAATTCCAAATCTATCGGCTTCCATCGCTACAGTAGGCAGTGGAAGTCTCATTTGACCTTGTATGGGAACTGACTCATAGTCTGATTCACTCTGATGTGGGTCTAATTCATATTGTGTGGAAGTACTCTCTACATCTGAAAAACACTCTCTTTCGGTTAAAATATGAGAGTCCTTCATTTCTCTTCTTCTTTTAACCATTCCTTCTTCTGTCCGCAATTTCCTAGACTGCATTTTTTAAATTCTTTTCGTCATGATCGCTGATCCTGTAAAAACAGAAGCTCTTCTTTTGATACCTTCAGTTCTCTTCGACAGGTGCATCTTATGTGAACATCTTCGCAGCTCTCAGGACAGCCAAAGTTTTGATGGGAGATAAAAGGGCATTTACAGGCACTGATATCAAATAATTCTTCCAAGGTGTCATTAAAATTTTCTCTCATTTTGACACTACTTTTTGATCTACAAAGATCGTTTGCTTTGCCGATGAACCACTTTAATTTGATATAAACTGATTTGTCAGCTATTGCGGGAATTGAAGCTTTTCTCCAAATACAGAGTATATCTTCAGTAATTTTGTTGAAAATATCAGAGTTATGTGAAGTCACTGAAGTGGCTTCTTTCAAAAGAACATGATATTGGCCCACCTGTTTATTTGTTGGCAATGTTGTAAGAGGAAGCTCTTGTGCGGTTTTGATCGGTGTGTGGTTTTGATTGACTCCTTGTAGCTCTAATGTTTGAAGCAGAAGCCATATTTGTTACTAATTATCAGAAATTACCAATTCCAAATCCAACAAAAACCTGAAAAATAAAAATTTTCAGTAAACATCTGAAACATTTATATGAGGTAGAAAATGTGAAATAAACAATTTTTGCTTTAGCAAACCTTTTTGTAAAATTAATACTTTTCGAGTTATGAAGCATATAATGACTGGCTGGCGGCCATTTTGGGGGGGGGGGGGGGGGGGGAATGGGGTACTTAGGATGAACTGAAAATTTTTTAATTCTCATTCTTTTTTATCACCCTTCAATCCACCTTATTACCAGTGAAGCACTAGTTGAAATTTTTTTCACCCCACCCTAATATATATATATATATATATATATATATATATATATATATATATATATATATATGCCACCGCTTCCCGGAGATCAGCGAAGTTAAACGACATTGGGTCTGGGTAATAGTTGGATGGGAGACCGTCCTCCACGCCCAGATTATATGTCGCGACGCGTGGTTCGGATCCCAGGTAAAGCTGTAGGTCCCTTCCGCCATATGACCTTAGATGTTGCGAAGGAGGTTAAACAACCCCAATAAAAAAAAATATATATATATATATATAATATATATGGGTGCGGCAAAAGTAACGCCCTTTTAATAATTGTATCTTTATAGTTTTATACAGTATAATTTTTTAGTTTTATATTGTATCATTTTGTTATTTTTTAGTTTTTACTGAGAAAGTACTTATTATTTTTCTTAAAATGCTGTATTTTTCTTAAAAACCTTATTATTTCTCTTAAAATGCTGTAATTGATTTATTTCCTTCAATAAAAGAGAATAAACTAAAAAGGGCGTTATTTTTGCCGCACCCGTTTATAATATAATGCAGATGCAGTAGTCACAATTTGATACAAAATATAAATTAAAACATCAAAACGTCAAGGATATATTTTGCTTACGTAAATCTATAACGTAATATAAATGTCAATAAAAATTTTTACTTTCTCAAGTAAAATAATTGTATACTTTGACGGAATATTTGCTTTAGTGGCACTTTTTGCACGAATGTTCTACAAGTCGAGTAATGCTTTGGTTGGCAGACCTTTTATGACAGTGCAATCTAAAATGACGCGATGGTTGGCATTCATGAGTGAAATAACCGTTCTTTTTTTATAGTAAGTTGGTTGGGATAAAATGCAATTTCAATGCTCAAATATGTTACCCATTTACTTGAAGATGTAATTGAAGTTGCGCGTTCTGACTCAGTCATACTCTGTTGACGAAGTTTTACTGCGGTTTCATGAGTAAGCTTGCACACTTGCTCTTTTGGAATCTGTCAAACACGCATCAGAAAAATTCTTGCTGATTTCTTTAATTTGCATTTAGATGTATTTTGAAAACATTGTACAAATAATTATTTATATTGTAAATACATACATAAAAATTTTAGTGGTCTGTATATAATTGAGTACATAATGTAAGTTATCTTGTATCAACATCTTTATCTCTCAAATTTAAATTAACGTTCTATACACTCTTGGCAAAAGAATTAATACTTTCTTTAAATTCAAAGATAACATCCTTGATGCTCTTTGTTGATCGATCATCTATAAATATATTTGGATTGATTGCATATCATCGTATATTGGCATGACATCTCGCCAACTACAGCTTAGAATAGATGAACATGGTGTTCGTAGTGCTTGTACCAGTAATGTACTTGCCAATCCACCTTTGCCTGGTATTCGTTCCCATGCCTTCGAGAATAACCACCCATTAATAAAACCAGATAATTTTTTAATCATCACGAAGCGCAGTAGATTTGATTTTCACTCCTAGAAGCAGTAGTTATATTCAGGAGTAAACCTGAACTAACCGATCACACCCCTTTCCGCAATCTCAATATTCTTTGAGAGAAAGTTTTCCAACTAACCAATTAAGCTTCCTATTTCGTGCGAGGCTTTTTGAATCACGCCTTATCTCATTTTATTATCATACTGTAAGGCGTAAGCTGTAGAGATGTATTTCAGCTTTAAATTAAAGTTCAAAATATTATTTACTATGACAGTAAAAGTATACAATTAAATGGTAAGCCCTTTGTTTTTAATTGTTTTTAATTGTTTTAATTCCGGAATCGAATATTGTCTTTGTTTTCAACAGGCAAACTTCAATGTAAAACTTAAAATTTAGTGGTTTAAATTCGTGTTTTGTTTGGGGGGTCTCTTAACGACTAATATACATTTTATTTTCTGTTTTAGCACTGAGGATGGTGTTAGTTAAACGCCGAAAGTTTTAAAAGTAATAAATGTATGCAATTGGACTTGTACTATATATATATATATATATATATATATATATATAAACTTTGGTTAACCTTGGTTTAGTTTCCGCCCGAAGCTGACAAAAGTCAAGCTTGTCACTCCACTTTAGACCTACGGTTTTAATGTGGAATCCGAACCACGTCCACCAGCAGGCCATCGTCTTAATCACTAGGCTACCCAGGGTGCCAATTTATCTACCAACCAATTTTCTTTTTAGTGTGGAAAGATGAACAGCTGGGTTTGCTGCGCGCAGCCTGCCGTCACCGGCTCTCGATCCCAGACCTGATGGATTCGTAGCCAGCGACGCCACCGAGGCGCAATATATATATATATTATATATATATATATATATATACTCAAAACACTTTTATGATTAGACTAGCGGAGCGACCCGACGTTGCCCGGGTGGAAGTTGAACGATATATATACACCTTACCTTATGAACCTTATGTTGTTTCTTGCGTTGGTCTCTCTTCACACGGAGGTCAAGCTGGTGGCCCGCCTCTAGGTCTGGCTTGGTGGAGGAGCGAGTTGCTTTCTTGCGCTCTCCACCGTACATAGCCAGGCACGCCCGGCTCATCTGGTACCGTCCTAAGCCAGGGCGTACAGTTGACCTAACCAGTTAGGTTGATTGAATGCCCGGTTAGGTCAACTGAATATCCGATTAGATTAATTGAATGCCCGATTAGGTTAATTGAATACCCGGTTAGGTTAATTGTACGCCCTTGACGATTGTTTAGGTTAAATCGTGATATTTTCGGTAGTTTTAGCGAAAATATCACGACGTAACCTAACCAGTCGTCAAGGGCGTACAGTTGACCTAACCGGGGCATTCAATTAATCTAACCTGGTATTCAATAATTTTACCCTAGGTTTCTATATATATGACCTCGGAGGCCGACCACACATAGTCTATGTTCTTCCTCGGTCTCAGTTACCCCTATCCCCCAAGTCTCATCCAAATCTGGCCAGTGGTTTGGCCGGCCATAAGAAAGTTCACAGACAGTTCGACCGTCACAAATATTAGTATAGATAGGGCACTGTGTTGTCCGAATGTTTTAGGTCCTTATGCGGAGTTAGACAAAGGTCCTTGCTCTCTCCTCTAGATTAATTACTTCTTTTAATGGGCCAAGAGTGGGATATTGTATAGCTAAAACGAGGATAAATAACTTGGTCTATACCGATGATATGGTATTAATTAACTCTTCAATTAAAGGTCTGGATCATCTTATAAATATCTGCGAATTATATTCACAGAACTATGACACTGATTTTAATGTTACTTAAAATAAGGTTATGCAATTCCATCCTTAAAGATTAAACCAATTATTTTCAAAATAAGAGAGGAACCAATAGAGCAAATACAAGAATTTAAGTATTTAGGTCAAATTATCACTAGCTCCTTGAAGTTACTGTGCTGAAGCAAACGATTATTATGGAACTTCAGGTTCTGTACAGAAGAAGCTGAAGACATTCTTTTCCGTACTTTCTGTACTAATGTCGATGGGCAGCAACTGTGGACTAATTATAAGAAAGGTCTTTGCACAACCCTGAATTTGTTTTATAACAGATCTTTTAGACTGCTGCATAAGTTACCTCAAGGATGCCTAGCTTCACAAATGTTCGCTAAACATAACTTCTCGAGCTTCCCTGAGGTAACAAGACTTGTTCAATACAGTCTAATGCGAAGAATTGAAAACTCAGCCAATCCAATTGTTCACGCTATTTGTGAGTCCAACTTTATCTTCTAAACTGTGAATTTCATGGTATGAAAGTTTGTCTTTAGCTTCATTTAACATTAACAGTGGTATTTCCTTACATGTATTTTTTATTTTTATTATTTAGTATTAACTTTGGGTAGTTTTTATTAATTTTATTATTGTTTCATTATGTGTATTATTTTTCTTTTTAGTCCTAGTTTTGTTTAGTTTTAAATTTATTGTTTAATAATTAATTGTATCGTTTATTACCTCGATGAATATTGTACTTTTCGATTAGATTTATCTCCTGCCATTAAAGATTATCATTATCATCATATGGTGGTTGTTTAAGTTTCCAAATTGTCCAAGTTTAGAACACTTCCATATGAGGACCATCGTTTGTCGCTACAGTCCGTATTCGACGCCCGAACTTCACTGGAGCATTAAGAAGATCCTTAATGCTCTAATGGATCTTAATAGATCCAATAACTTCTCTGATGATTCTCTGATGAGGTTCTGTCAGATCCCTGAGTTTGTGACGATGCCGCAGGTGTTTTAACACGCCCCCATAAGGGTTAAATTGGTTGCTTATGAATTAAATTCAACGGTTTTAGGTCTTTCAGTATATTACTGGAGATTTTGGAGCTCTGAAAAATGAAAGAGAAAAAGTCAACTTCATTAAGAAATTAATAATTTGATTGGAATCTGATTAGAGATAAATTCTGTCATAATAATTATAAAAAATATGAAATGCAATAAAAATATGTGGATCAGAAAAATGTACGAGAGCAAATGCAGAGCTTGAAGGTGAAAGTTATTTGCCATTGTGAATAATGCTGATAGTGAATGATTAGACCGCACTTGATGGAACACTCGTTCAAACCATATTACTAACTTCAGTTCGAGACTTGCGTTCTTTTTCTGTTTAGAATTCATCCAAATGTTAGGAAAAAAAGTATGTACAGTAATTAGCAGTGGAACCCAACGGTTATGTACTGTATATTTATATATACCAAACTCGAAAAAGAAGCGCTTTTAGTCTCGAGCAAAAATGGGGTTCTGTATGACCTTTCATTTTGTGGAGGAACTAAATTTGAAAATTATATATTTCTCGCTTATTTCTTTTTAATTTTCATGTTTGCCAAAGGAATAGAGTTCTGAAGATTCTCCATTTGCTTCAATTTGTCTAAATTTGGTTGTGACTGTATTTTTAAGGAAACTTTGATATTTAGTTAGCATTTAATTATTTTTGCAAAGTATAGCCTTATTTTGCATTTCACATTTGACACTGTCCTTATTTTATCGTTTCAGATATCGGGAAGATGACCGTGACCTCTGACCCCGAAGAGTTCAAAAGCTCTCTATTTGAGCTCCAGTACTTCATTCAAGGGGGTGGCGATTGTCCAGAGATGGCTATCGGGGCTATCAAAATGGCGCTTGAAGTCTGTTTGCCTTCTTCTTACATTTATGTATTTACGGACGCAAGGGCGAAGGATTATTACCTTCTAGACGATGTTTTAAGGCTTATACAGAAGAAACACACGCAGGTAAGAACGTACAGCTGATATGTAGCACTGAGTATACAGTCGGCTAAGTGAAATGACTATGAACAAGCCATTTCAAGCGAACTACATCCTGAAATATAGGATCATTCATATTAGAACTTTTTTCTTGTATCAAACAAAGATCTAAACACGATCAGTATGTATTTTCTTGTGTTAGATTAAACAATTCAGGTTAGAATATGAGCAAATTCTTACGGCGAAAATAGGTTTGATTTAAAACAACAGTAGGGCTACGAAGGTCGTTTGTCATGACAAGCAGGAGAGGTACTTTACACTTGATGAAACGAGGAAGCTTCCCATTAATTATTTATCTTTTGAGATGTTTTTATCCCCTCAGGGCTTTGGAAACTAACCCTGATTACCCTAGTTTTCACTTCCGCCCGAAATATTCATTTCTGACGAGGGTCATGCTTGTTGCCCCACCTTTATACCTACAGAAGGTTGACAAAAATAAATAGACACCTTCTGTTTTTTCCATACTTTTTGATTTGATAATAAAAGTCAGTAAATAAGATTTATTGAATCACTATAATTAGAATCGTGCTGCTTTCCCCTTTGCAGTTCCCCCTTGTTCTTCTTCCTAAGAGGGCCTTATACTCGTTTAATATATAATTGTCTTCTGCTCCCAAGTGCTTCTACTCCTTTTGCCATCTACCTTATGTGCAGTACGTGTCACATTCTGCTCTGCGTTTCTATGTGTTCTAGCGTGGCCCAGTGTTTTTCTGTAGATGAATGGTGCATAAAGCCGCAAACCGCGGTGCGCGAGCAGTGATTAGAGGGGTCACAAAAGCGGGGGTGAATGACATAAAATGAAAATAAAGTAAATAAGCTATAAATACTTTATTAAATCTCCCTATTAAGTGTTATTTATTTTTCCTGTTTTACGCAAATAAAACCATTACGTACATAAGTTATTTTTATTTCATTATGATAATGAAAGGCCAAATTCATGAAAGGTAATTATGAAAGGTTATTTTAATCCTTTTGTTCACGGATATTTTTTTTAAACCAAAAAGTATTTACTATTATTCAAAACCAAATATTTTTAGTAACTTGTCACTTACATTACACCCATTCTGGGACCCTTTTTCTGATAACTAATAACTAAACATGTAGAAACATTTGTATAAAAGTTGCTTTGTAGTACGATATAATATGTATTATTATTTCCGGTGGAACACTACGGTCCCTCTGCTATCGAAAAGGTTAAGAGAAATCGTAACGAAATTTGGTTATTTTAATTTAACTGCAAAGGTTCGATAGTTTCAAATTAAATTGCCTTTCGTGAAAGTGTGTACCAGTTCCAGTTAGATTATTGGAAGGTAGGGGGCACACTAATTTGTTTGCTTGTTCAAAGATGGGGGGGGGGGCGGAAGGCACGACTGAAAAAGTTTGCGGACCACTGTTCTAGATCAGTGATGGTGAACCCTTTTTTACTGGCGGGTCATTTTCGTTACTTGTAATTTAAAAAAAAATTAAATTGGGTCACAATAATTTATTTACTTATTATTTTTAGTGAGAAACTTCTTGTTGGATTTTAGCTGCTAATGTTTTCATCCGAGATTTATATTTAGTTGTCTTTAGTCTCACACATGCAGCACTCATATCTGTGCCAAGGCGATTCCTAGTGGTGGAATGCTAATGCTAACTTTTTCATTGATGCAAAAGAATTTGGTAAAGAGTCCATTTTGCAAAAATAAGATTCTCTACTCTTGATTGTTGTTCTCTGGTTACACCCAAAATTGAGAGAAAATATTAAAAAATTAGTCGTATTTTAAAAAAATTTAAATTAAAAAAATTAAAGTAATATTTTATTTAAATAAGAGCTTGTGGGTCACTAAAAATTGCCTCGCGGGTCAGTGGTTCGTCATTACTGTTCTAGATGATAGAATGATACCATGTTTCCACGTACTTCTATTTTTATGTCTTCAAAGGTTGTGTTCGTGATGACAGGAGATTGCGGTAACAAAACCCATCCCGGATATGAAGCGTTTGAAAGAATCGCATCCACTTCATCAGGACAAATTTTTCACTTGAATAAAAGCGATGTTGACGAGGTGCGCTTATGGTCTCTGTTGGTCGGTAAAAACTCTCTAAAAAGTTAAAGCAAATATTTTAAGCCTTGTCTGCTAATCCTATTTGTTCCATAAAGGCATGGGAGTTATAATAATTTATTTGCCTACTGTTTTGTTTATTAGGTGTTGAATTTTGTTCGTCTGTCATTGGAGTCTCGGAAGGTGAATCTGTTATCGGTTGACAGGCAAATCGACGAGGCGGGTGAAGACAATTTGGAACTTTTAGTCGACAAGACTTTGAGAGAATTTACCATTTCAGTTGCGGGACAAAAACCAAAAATTGAGGTAAAGAAAACTTATAAATTTTACATTATTTCAGAAAAGTTATTTATTTGGTCTAATTTACTACTTTTATGTAATGGTTTCGGAAAATTTCCACTTTTTAGGGAAAAACAATAAAATTTAATATCCATGTGTACTTCTTTTAAATTTAAATATACAGACCAACTATATTATTTTGTTATATATATATAATTTTTTTTTTTAAACTGCTGGTAACCACAATCCAACAGTGTTTCAGGTTGGCACACGAGAAATTATGGTTGCCTGCAGTTTCGGAGCATTGTCAAATTTCCGCGTTTATTGCGGTTTTCTCATATATGCGCTATTTTATTTGGGGTGAGGGAGAAAACTGAATTACTTTTTTACCTCCAAAGATTTATCGGCCTGAGGGAAGAGGGGAATTCAAGAGAGAGGACAAAATTGACGAACTTCTTAGTCTGGAAAATGTGAAGATTGTTGGTGTTAAACAACCTAAACCGGGTAAGGATGTATGAGTGTGTTGAACAAGCTAAATTATTAGCTTACATTAGAAACGCTTAATAATATTGATAGCGTTCAGCTATTATTATGGTTATTGAAAATGAAGACTCTGTTTCATGTCATATTTTATCATTTCTCTTTTGGAAATTTATATTTTTTCATGTGGACATCTTACAACAGCTGTTCCAAGAAGGAAATGAAAGTAAGACGCGACCCCTATTCTTAAAAAAAAAAATAACGCTTCCGAACGAATTATTTTGTGATACTTAATTAACTTCCCCAAAATTCATTCTCGATGAAATAATTATTACGGACGTATTATTATTCTTCAGTGAAGATCCAGCTCTTGAGTTATACGTAAAGTGGTGCATGGCTTTCTCCACAAGATTTCTCATTCGTTTTTCGTTTGCTGACGTTTCGATCAAACATACAGTTATAGGCCCATTCAGAGGGAGGGCCACGGGGCTTAGTTGAAGAAACGGTGCTTAATTTGGAGGCCCTCTACATCCTGGTTAAACGAAATTAGATAAAACGTTTGAATGTTTATGTCCACGCTGCTTCAATGAAACCCTCTGGCTCTCCCTTTGGATCCGCCTATGCATACATCATCTGAATTTCGGAACTTGTTGGGAATTAATTCATTTTGGAGCGCGACAGTACTTATATACGTTAAGGCATTCCACGAATATCTATTATTATTATTATTATTATTATTATTTTATAACTTATTATTTATTTCCATGCAACATTACTCTCAGACAAATTGTAGGTGACTTCCTTTCATTTATTACAATTAAGAATGTGCGATAATAACTCAAACTTGAATGTACGTCTTAAAATTCTTCTTACATCGGAGCTTCATCATCTTTTCGGGTCAAAAGAAGAAAATAAAAGGGAGTCCAAATGTTAATCAGAGAGAGTTTAGTTTGAGGCTAACTAAAGTTCCGTCTCAGTGCCCTCAGTCGGACGAAGAACGTAAAATAGATAAACCAACCAACCAACTGAGTGAATTTAAATATGAATCTGCTTGCATTCTAGCTTAGATTGTTTATATATATATATATATATATATTTAATATATAGTGGTGGACCGGATATCCGCATCATTTTTAACATCCGCATCCGCACTTCTGACTGCGGATGTTATGCGGATATTACCTCTAATAAATTGTGAAATTTACAATTAGCTTATAAAGTAGCTTATAAGGCCCAGTCATGCACATTTCATGTAAAGTATTAATTATTAATGAACAAACAAATATATAAACCTCAAAATATAAATAGGTGGTAACACAGAAAATTGAATGAAACTTGTTTCATTGAATTTTCTGTGGCTGAAACTCTCGAGTTATTTTTTTTATCATAATGAAAACATTAATATTAATTTTAATTCTTATGCATTGCCTGCCATAATAGTAATATCACGAAATTTGAAAAATTATGTCATATATTCATAATTCTATATTATATTGATAGATTAACTAAATATCCGCATCCGCGGATATTGAAATTAAAGATCCGCATCCGCAGATGTTGAAAAACTGACATCCGGTCCACCACTAAATATATACACACACACACACACACAGGGTGTCCCATAAGTCTGGAACCATAGGGTAAAATAAGTAATTCATGTTTTTCCGTTTATGCAAGTGCCCATGATGTCTTTGAGTAAGGAAGAATGCATCCAGGTAATTCTGCTCGTAGGAAATCGGAGTCAGAGGGAGGTCGCTGAGGAATTTAACAGATTGCATCCGGACCGCGCGCCGATAACACACAGCTGTGTCGGCAAACTTATAGCAAAGTTCAGGGAAACGGGATCCATAGGAGATAAACCACGCAGTCGACCTCCGAGGACATCCACCGACGATGGCACAGCCGCTACCATCCTCGCTCATTTCACAAACAGTCCCCAAAGAGTCTCTTCGGCGTTTTTATTGCTATAATCATTTTGCCCTATGGTTCCAGACTTACGGGACACCCTGTGTGTATATATATATATATATATATATATATATATATATATATATATATATATACACGTCAAATACATGAAGTTTAGATTCTATTTGTATAAGCATACGTCAAATAATGTTAAAATGTTAATTTTATTTTTAAGTGTGATTGAAGATGTTGAAAATTCTAGATTAAATTCCTTCCCTTTTAAACTTATTTTGAAACTTTATTGATGTAACTTATAAGTGTAGATCTTAACTCGTATTGTCGATGTAAATTCCCTAATAGCTATATAGTATAATTTCCCCTATAAATTTATGCACAATCAAAGTTTCGAAAGTTATAAGGGATCACCTGAAAATCCGTCATCCCAGCCTTTTTTAGTTAGCTTTATAAGGGTAACTAACGAAAAATATCACGACTTAACCTAACCAATCGTTAGGTCAACTGTACGCCCTTGACGATTGGTTAGGTTACGTCGTGATATTTTCGTTAGTTAGCATTATAAAGCTAACTAAAAAAGACTGGGGTGACGGATCTTCAGGTGATCCGTTATAAGTACAACTGTCGATGTACATTTTTATGTGGAAGTTAAGTTGTGAAAGTAAAGTTTAATTATTTTTTCTTTTCCTCTGAATCCAGGACGCTATAATATATCTGTGGGAAGTGAGAGTAAATACACAGTGAGAGCCACAGGACTCTCTTCCATCGACTTCCAAACGGGCTTTTCTCTGAGGCCTACGACCAACATTAAAGAAACGTACCATCGGCCCATGAAAGGTGGGTGTTATTTGTAATAAGAATGGTAACACTTGTTCGAACAAACAGTTTGTCTGAACCTCGTGACTATTTGGAACAATAAAAGAATTTTCTGTATCTGATATTTTGTTTCCTTTTCCTTTTGTCATTGGTTCTCTCGTAACTAGGAGGCGTTTCTCATGTTCTGGTTAAACCGCTGGATGAAACTGAATTCGGAGACCTCTTCCGCCTTCAGCTCCTTTCTTTGGGCGGGCAAGTCCTGGAAGACATTCAGCTGGAAAGACTTCCAGGACAGAAAACATTATTTACAGGAACGAATATCGAAGCTCCTGACGAACCATTTAATATAAAGGTGCGCGAATGTTTAAACGTCACAAAATGTCAGTGAAAGAAAACGTTCAAAGATGTTAAATCATTAACCATTATGAGGTTAAAAGAAAAGTGTATGTGTGTGTGTGTATTTATTCTTTCTCCCTTTGATACTGTATTTATTTTTAACTTAAGTAATAATGACTGTTCGTTGTCAATAGGTGAAACTTTCTTTTTGTTTGTATTTTAGTGACGTTATCATTCATTTTAATGTAAAATCGTTGGTGCTACTGTAGTATGCGGTCTACCTACGATTGGTTAGGTTTAATCATGATATTTTCGTTAAAACTAACGAAAATATCATGACTAAACCTAACCAATCGTCAAGGGCGATTGACAATGGGATGTAAACAAACAATTAGTAAACAAGATAAGAAGCTATAATTAAAAGGTAGACCGCCGAATGGTAGGTAGACCGCATACTACAGTAGCACCAAATCGTTTATTTAATAAAATATACACATCATAATCTCACTGACCAGTTAAAAAAGTTTTTAATTGCGTTTCTCTTAATAAAACACCAATTTCAATTTACACCACACCAGGTTGCAGGATTTTGAAAAACTTAAATTAGTTGATTTAAAATATGAAGTAATGAAAATTAAATCCATAAAATCTTTTAACCATGAAATTAGATTTCGATTGGTTTTGGCTGTTTAAGTTAATTAAACTTTAAAAATGATATTTTAGAAAGAATGCGTGTTTAAACTCCTAAAATGACCATGAAATCGATAAAATGTTGTTTTAATAGTTCATTTTATTCGTTCAGTTTTCCAAAATGTTGAAAAAGGTTGTATAAATGGTAATGAATGATGAATATATGGAAATATATTTATATTTGCTTAACTGTTGACAGCGAATTTAATCGAAAAAGATCCAATTTTTTTGTTTTAATGTAATTGAATTTGTAAATATGTTGTAGACCGCACGTTATAGTAGTAAATATCTTTGTAGACCGCACGCTATAGTAGCACCTGTGTTTCTTTTAAATTAATTTTCATGATCAGGTTTTCGGTCGTGACAGAGATGGCTACGATTTTGAAAGAATTTCGCCAACTGCAGTTTCATCGCAGTTGCCTTGTGAGTTTACAACTATATTTATATTTTTCTCCCATTTTTTCTCTTAAAATATTGAAGTTGTTCAGAAACTAAACTATAATATGCATTCACTATAAAAGATTAAGGATAAAACTCACCTTTTTTCTTATTTAATTCATTTTTGTATTAGTTTATTTCTTTTCAATTTCACATCATTTCCAGTCCCTCCAGAAGTGATCGCTAAGGAGAAAGAGGAAGGTTTCTACGACCGGCCAGCGATTATTTCTTGTCACGTTCAAACTTTGGTTCCTTTTAATATTACCTGGAAGAAAGACGGAAGAGAGATCGAACCCCCGAGACGATACCCGTAAGTGAAGGGGGTCGAGCAAATGGGAATGGGGCATTTTAGCAGGGTTGGCAAAAACCCAGCAAAAAACCAACTACCCAGCAAAAAACCAGTTGGGTTTTTGCTGGGTTTTTGCCAACCCTGCATTTTAGACTGTAGACCCATTGGGTAGTTTTATAGGATAAACACGCAAGGATTTTTGGTGCTTTCCTGTTAACGGGAATACCCAACCGCCCGCCATCATCTCGACTCGTATCTTGCGGAATTCATGTGGCGACAACGTATCGAAAGCAGCGACGTTTTTTCTGCGATTTTAGATGACATAAAGACATTTTGGCCCTCTACTAACTGATTATCGCTTACATATTAACTAATTTCATTTAAATGATTAATAAATTCGGTACTTACGTATTATCGGGACTACCAAACTGTTTATGATGTATTTTTGTTCTCGTCATTTTCGTTTAAACTAACGAAAATATCACAACTTAACCTAACCAGTTATCAAAGGCGTACAGTTGACCTAACCGGGCATTCAATTAACCTAACTGGGCATTCAGTTGACCTAACCGGGCATTTTCCGTTATATTAACCTGTTAGGTTAATTCAATGCCCGGTTAGGTCAACTGTACGCCCTTGATGATTGGTTAGGTTAAGTTGTGATATTTTCGCTAGTTTAAATGAAAATGACGAGAGCAAAAATACATAACAAACAGTTTGGTGGCAGGCGGTTGGGTATTTCCGTTAACAGGAAAGCATCGGATTTTCTACTTAGAGGTCACTTTGATCAATGGGCTGTGTGTGTGACCTTAAAGGCATGGGAGGTATTGAAGAATAGGGACCCCAGCCTTCTTTAGTTAGCTTTATAAGGCTAACTAACGAAAATATCATGACCTAACCTAACCAATCGTCAAGGACGTACAGTTAACCTAACGATTGGTTGGGTTTGATATTTTCGTTAGTTAGCCTTATAAGCCTAACTAAAGAAGGCTGGGGTCCCTATTCTTCAATAGCTCCAAGGCATGACTTTCACAAAACCCTGTATCTCAAAAACTAACCCTAGAGAATGGTGCTCTTCCAATATGTGCTCTACCTTAAAATTTACATTCCAATACGTGATCTACCTTAGATATATAATTATTCGGATTAGCAGCAGGTACGTTAGTTAGCCTTATAAGGCTAACTAACGAAAATATCACGACTTAACCTAACCAATCGTCAAGGGCGTATAGTTGACCTAACGATTGGTTAGGTTAAGTCATGATATTTTCGTTAGTTAGCCTTATAAGGCTAGTTTCACGGTAGAGCACGTATTGGAATATGGTAGATCACAGTTTCGCGGTAGAGCACATATTGGAAGAGCACCCTAGAGAATTATCTTTATTCTATAATGTTGTTGTAAAAGTAAAAATATGTATCATGGCATTCTGAAAAATAATTAAACTGAGGAGGCATCGAAATTTAATCACGTTACCTTTCCAGCCTCTAAATATTGTCCCCATTTATTGATAATTGATATACAATGAACAGACGCATTGTTGCTTAATTTTCCCGAGTTTACGAACATTTTTAACACAACAGACAATCCGCCGAAGTGATTCACGTGATCAAAAGACCGACATCAGATGATGAAGGAATTTACACGTGTTTGGCATCGAATATCGCAGGAAGCTCTTTCGGGAACGTTCATTTGGATATGAAAGGTACAAAATGTCTTTCATACAGTTTTCAGAATCTTCCTCCGAAGTCATTCTCGATTCAGTCGGTTTTCATTTAATTTTTAATTTTTAATTTTTAATTTTAGTTTTATATGTTATAATCTCTCATTGCTGTTCTTGCTATCTTTTGGGTAAAAGACCTTGGTAACTGGAGGAACGAACCGCTTAGTCATATCATATCATTTAGTGAAATGTTGAGAAGTCTATTTTTAATTATTGGTAAACACCTTCCAGGAGGAGCTAGAGCTTATCCTTTGGTAGGCGTTGGTTATTTTTTGGTTGGGTAGTAAGTGTGGTTTTTACTTCAGACATTAAAGAATAGAAATTGCAAATTATTTGAACTGTTAATATTTATGTACTGAAAAGTTCCTTTTTAATAATACTAATAAATGTTAGAATAAAATTGTAGTTCTTCAGTTTTTTAAATTTTAAACTATAATCAAATTCATTGTTCTTGGTTGTTACACGACAAAACGTAATCAGTGTAAAGCTAATTTACTCAGTCTAATTTAGGTTCACAGGTCATCTTCAGTATAATATTTAAGCCTTTAACCTATTTTAACCTACATGCTACTTGAGCCTATTGAAATCCAAACAAACTGTGATTAATATGATCTTGCAAAAAATATTTAAATGATGTGCGTTAAAGATGCCATAGGTAATAATGCCATAGGTTCAATATGCTACATGGTAAAAATGCCACAGGTTAGATGAACCGAACTTATACTATATTAATACAATATGCTAGGTATACTATGACATTTTTACCCTCTGGCACTTTTAGTTATAATCGGTCAAGTACCTTAACAATTTCCACTAGCATTTAAACACAAGACAAAAGGCATCCGTGATTGCTTTGCATTTATCTAGCTCATCTTACTGTGCATCTAACTACACCTTCATTTTTAACCATGAAGACACTTTTCATATTATGTACAATAAAACGTAATTTAAAACCCTAATTATTAATGATTTTTACAGTTAGGCATTATCCTTACAATTGTAAGCTGTAAAACTTAGTCGTATGTGACACTTGTGACAGCCACTGAACAAGCTCTCTTGAGCCCATACCACGTACTTCTTTCTCCTCTTTTCCTCTCTGTACTCCTCCTTTCCCTTTCACAAGAAAATGAAAAACAAAAGAAACATCAACAATAAATATGAGGTAACACTCCTTGTTATTTTAGAACCTCCTCCTGAAATCAATGTTCATGGAAACGCTTCGCTCACTCCCGGGAAGGAAGGGAGCCTTAAATGTGACGTTACTTCAACGGCAGTTTTTAACGTTACGTGGGGACGTTATATCATCAAAGGACAAGTGCAAGACTTTTTTGGCAGACTGGAAACTGGTAAAGTTTTTCCAGTATTTGTTCGCGAGTCATTTAGTTACTTTGAAGTTCTGTAATTAAATTTCAATGCGCAAAATTCTTGGGATCTTTTCCGTTTGACTGCCGCCATTGAAACATAAGAGGTGAGTGCCCCCAGCCTTCTTTACTTAGCCTTATAAGGCTAACTAACGAAAATATCACGACCTAACCTAACCAATCGTTAGGTCAACTGTACGACCTTGACGACTGGTTAGGTTAGGTCGTGATATTTTTGTTAGTTAGCCTTATAAAGCTAACTAAAGAAGGCTGGAGGCCCTGATCTTCAGGTGATCCCCTTATTTTTCTGAGTACACGATTAAAACTTAAAAATTAAGCATGGATCTTGAAAGTAATTAAAATTGTTTATAAGAAACAAAATTTGAAGGGGAAATTAAGAAAAGCTTTTTTATAAAGTAACTTATTTTGTATCATCAAGACATTTCAGTTAAAATACAAAATACAAAAAGTTTAATTATGTTTCAATGGCGGCAGTCAAACGGAAAAGATCTAATTCTTGTATTAGGTTTGTTCTTGCAATGAAAAATCTTAATTTATGAAATTTTAGGAAATATAAATAAGTAAAAATTATAATAATATCTCTAGGTACTATAATTTATATAATTTTACTTTAGCTCCAATAATTAGATTTAATTCCTTAAATTTCAATTTCTGTAGTTCCCATAGAATTACAAATATTTCCATTTTTAAATAAATGTTATTTTTATGATTAGATTTAATATAATTTAAAATTAAAAGGACGGGATCAGCGACAGTGCATCGTTGATATATTCATAAATGTGAAAGTATCGTGTAACTTGTCATAAAATTTTCCCAGGATCATGTAAAAAAAATGGATCACCTGAAGATCAGGGCCCCCAGCCTTCTTTAGTTAGCTTTATATGGCTAACTAAAGAAGGATGGGGACCCTGATTTTCAGGTGATCCTAAAAAAATTACTGTTGCAGCGATGAGTTTAATTTTAATTGAAAATTTAAATAAAACTGAATACGCACGACAACGTTTGACAACGTTAAATTCATTCATATTTGTAGTTTGTAGTTTTCTTTAAATATTTACGAACGATTTAATCTCAGAGCTCTTTTCCAAAATCCGGACCGTTCTTTATAACCAGAAAATTACATTATTATTATTATTATTTTTATTATTATTATTATTATGTGGTTTTGCATGCTGAGTTCAAAAAAGTTATTCTCTTTTTGGAGAAATGAAAAATAAAAAAGTTAAACAGTTTTTATTTATAATATTTACATATATCTCCTCCCTCGATTGTACTTTTTTATCGAATAGACAATAGAGAGTTTCGTCTATTTCCACCGTTTTATCTTTTCCTCCAATAACGATCGGATCTTTTATGAAGGACTTCGCGCAAATCTAAAACAAATAAGCATAGGTTAGATTAGGTAAATTTTCCATTTGTATAATAATTCACTGCATTAAATTCTGAAAACAAATTAAGTAGAAACTGATATTTGTTATATAGCGATATATGTAAATAATACCTTGTTAACCTTGTTTGGGTTCCGTGCGTCGGTCTTTCTTCACACGAAGGTCAAGCTGGTGGCCGCGCCTCTAGTTCTGGCTTGGTGGAGGAACGAGTTGCTCTCTTGCGCTCTCCACCGTACATAGCCAGGTACACCCGGCTCATCTGGTACCGTCCTGAGCCAGGCATTTAGTCTTCTCTCGAAGACTTCAACGTTGACCCATGTAATGTTTCTGAGGTCCTTTGGAAGCTGGTTGAAAATTTTTGGTTCCCTAACAACCAAGCTATTTTCCTTCAGAGTTGAGGAGGTCCCTTGTCGGGCCTTTAATTTGGGAACACTACACATTCTGCCTTTCCTATTTTCCAGCGTTGTTTGGATTGTAATTGGGTTTAGTTTGAGGCTTGGTACCAGTTATAGTAATAAAAATTGCTGTAACTTTTTTATTTTTAATTTCTCCAAAAAAAGAATAACTTTTCGAATTCAGCACGCAAAACCACATAATAATGATGTAACTTCCTAGATATAAAGAACGGTGCAGATTTTGGAAAAGATCCAATCTTAGTCCTGGACAGAGGTGTAAAGTAACGAAGCAACCATACTTAAGTAACTGTACTTAACTAACTTTATCGGGATCAACTTTTTAAAAAGTACGTCTATTTTTAAATACTTTTACTCTTATTAAATTTTAGAGAAAATATTATACTTTTACTCCACTACATTTCTCTCGATACCGTTCGTTACTTTCCCCAAACATTCTAGAAACTTCCATGTTTGAAGCAATGCGCGGGCATTTAAATTAGCCAATCACGTGTGTTCTGCTTTATTGTCTGCCGAAGTCTGCCGGTTGAAGTCATATATTTGTATTTTAATTACCTGATAAATATAGTTAGTACATAGCTTATTGTTGTTACAAAGTAACGTTCATCATTATCGATATTATGTTTGAGATGCTACTTTTTACTTTTACTACTTGAGTACGTATTAAAACAAATATTTTTTACTTTTACTTAAGTACATTTCAGGAATGGTACTTTTACTTGAACTTAAGTGCATTTTTGTTAAAGTAGCAGTACTTTAACTTAAGTAACAAATTCCGATACTTTTTACACCTCTGGTCCTGGATATGTTAGTAACAGTTGTAACAGATTGAAAGTCCCGTCACCCCCTACAAAATGTACATATTGTAATACCAATTTTATTTTTGTGTGATTAATTGTATTTATATGTGGTAGGTGTAATTTAAGAAACAAATGACTAGCAACAATTACTTTAATTACAGTTGTTAATCATGAATATCTGTGTGTGCACCATCATTTTCGTAACAAAGGATTATGTGCCTCCTTGTGCGGTGTGAGAATCGACGCAGCATTGCTGGAGTGATTGCACCAAGTGCATCTCGAACAACGTGTTTCAGTTCCTCTGTTGTGCGGTAACGCACCCGGGTTTCATGCCGAGATCTTTTGTCATGTGATCTCTCATTGTGGACATGGGGACTGCAAGTTCTTGTGATCGTTTCCGAAGTGATGTTTTCGGTGAGCGAGCCACCGATGCAATCACACCTTCACATTGTCAGAGCTGGGCAGTATTTAAATACATTTGTATTTAAATACATTTGTGTATTTAGAACTGTATTTATAAATACATTGTTTTTCATGTATTTAAATATAGTATTTAAATACTTTAATGAGTATTTAAATACAATGTATTTAAATACTCAAAATATAAAAATGTAAATACTTTTACTGGTTTAATACACGTTCTGTACTAGCACAGTACGACGCGTCGACAGTGTAGTACAGCATGGTTCATGTTTCAACGTGTCAGTTCAATCAGTTGTGTGCCACTCTTAGTCGAACGCGGTTGATTTCTTTATCGTGTGCGTGTCATGGCTTCAACAAGCAAATCCGGTGAATCAAACAGTGATATATCTGCAGATAACAATTTAAAATGTATTTACAAATGTATTTAAATACAATTGATGTATTTTGTATTTAGTATCTAAATACATTCGTAAAATGTATTTAGTATTTAGTATTTAAATACATTTCCCCCATGTATTTAGTATTTAGTATTTAAATACATTCAATGTATTTATTGCCCAGCTCTGCACATTGTTCTGCTCGCGTTGTTCGTTTTCCCGCCCGTGGTCTGTCCTTGGAGCCAGTTTCAAACAGCTTTTTCTCCTAGCGTAATATCGTCTTGTTTGGTGGTGCAGCCTCATTGAATCTTGTGTTGAAATCATTCTGGATATCATGCATCGTTTTGCCAGTATGTGACCTTTCATGAACCGATGTGATCATCACTATCCTTTCCTCCAGAGTGTAAGTGGACTGGTCTGCCATTGTTCACACAACTCCGATACCTGGAAAAGAAAAAAAAAAAGTCAATGAATCGCATATCAATTCAATTAATCATACAAAAATAAAATTGGTATTGGTATTACAATGTGTACATTTTGTAGGGGGGTGACGGGACTTTTCGAACACACTGTACATTAAACTCTTGACAAGGTTATTTTTCGCAGCAAACAGTGGGACAAGTAAAACTCTTAAATTAAGTTTGTATTACATTAAAATACAGGTCATTAAGCTCTTTTATTATCTTTTCATGAAAACATATTTCACCATTACTGACTGGTATAAGAAGTGTGTTGTCAATATTTTTCGTGTGCTTTGTATCTTGTCTTCATTTTTTAAAGTATATTATCATGTATGAACGATACAGTTCAAGTATATTGGTCATCTCGTGATTTAATTTATTATATAGTATGATTAATCTAATCCTTATAGTTATTTTTGCAATATAATTAATCATAATTTTTATAGTTTCTGTAATTAAACTCCGCTTTACTGTAATTAATTCGATCAGCTTAATTCACATAATCAGATCTGAATCCGTGTATCCTTTGCTAAAGAAGTGTCGGTCTTTTTGTTATAATCTGTAGCTTTGATGTGATGGTCCCGAGGGTTTTAAACCAAATCAAGCGGTTATGAAAGTTAGGTTGAAATTCATTGAAGGCCTAGTCTGAATATATTATCAACTTGAGCTAAGGTTTAACAGAAGTTCCTTATGGGAAACTACTGCTTTTTCAAGTGATATTTTTATAAAATCACTATGCCACATATATAATTAACTGAATATTGTGTGGTATTCTTAAAATCATAACTTTACATTTTTGTTAAAATGAAATGTTTAAAGATTTACTGTAAATACGTCTTCAACAGATAATGTTGATGAATTTGTATTTCAGCTACATATAAACTTTATGAAGTGTGTTGTCAGTGCCAACCACAAGGAACTTGGGGTTAGAAGTATTTAATCATTCGCAGGATGTAATTTTAAATGATTACGCTAAAAAATTGCTTGACTATTTATTTGGGGGGCGGTTGTTTAACTTCTTTTCTAACGGCAAAGGTCACGTGACGGAGGAGACCTACAGTGTTACGTGTTGTCCGGAACACGGGTTGCTACATCATTTGGACTACTACCCAGGCCCAATACCACTTGACCTGGCTGATCTAACGGGAAACGGTGTGGCGACGTGACCACGAGTAGTCCAATTATTTTTACTAAAAATGGTCTTATAAAAAACTGTAAAAAAATCTTATAACTTCAAAATTTATCAAAATTATTGCATTTTATATTTGCAGTCGGGGAATTTGTGCCTGTAGAAGAAACCGGTACAAAGTACCGGATGCTTCCCAATAACTCTTTATTAATTGAAGAAGTGGCTCCTGAGGACAGTGGGTGGTACAGGTGTACAGCTGCTAATGAAGGTATGCGGAAATATAGAAAATGCAAAAAAATGTATTAATATTTTATCTAATGTGTATATATATATATATATATGTATATTGTGTGTGTGTACCCAGTGCTATGACGTAATTGTTAATTATCAGTTGCAGAATATTTTCCTTTATGTTTACAGGTGGTCAAAAAGCCAAAGAAATATTCTTAGAGGTACAGGCACCTCCGGAAGTAACTGTATCCCCTATAACGGGAACTTTTCTATCGGGAGGGAACATCACCCTCAAGTGTAACGCCAGGGGAATTCCACCCCCTACTGTATATTGGGCTAAAGAAGGGACCTATTTACCAGTAGAAGACCCAAGGTTTAGTGTGGACGAAAACTTTCTGTTACGAATCATTAACGCAAGGATAGAAGATGAAGGAATTTACGTGTGCTTGGCAGAAAACCCTGCCGGAAGAGGTATGCCAAGTTAAATGTTACGGCTCCCATTCCCTTCTCGTATTCTAATAATGGCAGATGGTGTGGTGTTCATCTGTTACACATTGTTAGATATCTCTTTTATTTAAAAAATTTTAAATATAAAAAATTTAATTCAAAATCTCGTTTAAAAAAAATCACGTTTAATGCAAATTTTGTGAATATTTTGTTGCAGTTGAAGCATCTGTTTCTATGGCTTTCGTGGAGCCTCCAAAGATAGTTGCAGTTGAGAATAATATATTAGCCGAAAGTGGAAGCACTGTAAGTAAAAAATGTTGTGGTTAGTATCGCTGACTACAAATCTATCTGCCCAGATTCGTTTCCCATCGCAGGCAGGCGACGCGCAGCCCACCCAGCTGTTTATTCTTTCTTTGGTGGGTAGATGACTGGGAAAAATACTCCTGAACATGTTATATATATCAGGCATGGGGATGAGGCCTTCAGGAGGTCGAGGCCGAGGACATACATTTTTCAAAAGCCTCGAGGCCGAGGCCTTAAGATTGTTAGGCTGAAGGTATTTGACCCAGAGGTGTAATATTCGGATGCAAATAACGAATGCAGTAGTTGCACCTCTGGGTGCAGATACTCATTTCGAAATCTTTTACGAATAAGCAACTCCATGCTTTGGGAAGGCTCAACAATCTAGCCTAGCCTAGGCCTAAAGCTCTCCCAAAGGTAACCTACCGTAGCCTCGAGCCTGTATCTCTTCTTTTTTTGAAATCCATAAGGAAAAGCAAGATTCTACTCAAAATTAATACTCACTTCACTTACATAATAAAAGGAAATTATTAAGCATTGAGCACGTTCATCTATTACACGATGCCACACCACAACACCAACACGCTGTGTTTACATTTGCCGGGTCACACAGTCAGACACAGTTGCCAGAACATAGATTTCCTGGGCACCATACATTAGCCCAATAATTTTTTTATTTCTCATTTCATTTCTCATCTTAATATACCCGCAATATTTCAAGTATTTATGGTATGAAAAGTTATGATGTGAAGATGATCCAGCAAAATATTTCAAGATTGTACTAACTCATTGAGTGTTGATCGTATGATTTCTGAATGGCTACAATTATTATTAGCGACTCTCGCGAGCATTGCAAACAGAGGTACATTTGGAGATGCCTTACATTTCTTAAATTTTGCATTTTCATGTATCTTGACAATAAAAAATTGTGGTCTTAAAGTCTACCAAAGATCATTAATGTAATTGTAGCTTGTACTGTATGTGAAAGATGTTTCTGATGTATGGTAGGCCTATAGGTATGAAGTTTATATCATGCCATTACTATGTAATTATATATACGATAATAATATAATAACGATAATATTAAAAACATATTTGCACCTGATATTTCAACATGTTATATATGTAATTTGATTCAAGAGTATATTTGCACCTGATATTTCAACATGTTATATATGTAATTTGATTTAAGCGTATATTTGCACCTGATATTGTCCATTATCAGACATTTTTAAAGTTATATGTATAATACTTTATATTGTTAAAGTAACTGAAAAAACCGAAAAAATTATTTGTAAACAATATAACAATTTACATCTCAGTTATAATGCCGATATTAGCAAAATTATCGTTTGTATCATATTATTTAGAAGTTTATATGTTACAATTTACGACGGGCGAAAAACAATTATCGACGCCAGTAGCTAGTTATCAGTATACCAGGTGGTATTCTTCTCTAGTTTGGCCTATTTTTTGTTATAGAAATAGATACAGTACAATAGTTTATACACATAAATAACACAAACACATTATGTGAGCTCAGTTCAACTGATAGATTGCTTTCCCACACTAGTTTTGCTACATTAAGTCAATTGGTCTACTGCTGACTAACTGAATAATATTTATATACTGCGACATATATTATAATTATGTATCTAACGTCACAGTGACCTGTCACTAATCCGTTGGTCACCTAACTGAATAGTATTTATCAAAGATTGTCGCCTGACTAGTCACCCGTCTGAATACTATTTTTCAAAGTGTGCCGCCACATACGGTCACCTGTCAGGTCATGATCCTCACCTGAAGAATCTCCACCCTAACGCTATCGGGGGTTGAAAATTACAGAACAAAACAAATCAGGCTAGCTGAAAAGTAGAAAGGCCTCACGAAAGTCGCGAGGCCTTTCTACTTTTCAGCTAGCCTCGAGGCCAAGGCCACTTTTGAGGTCCGAGGCCGAGGCCTGCAAAATATGCCCGAGGCCAGGCCTCAGCCTCATGTCTGATATACACACACACACACACACACACACACACACTAATTAAACTCAGTCGAAATATTAATTGTTCTGTGCAGAGTTGGAAACGGGTCAGCGGGTCACGGATCTGCGGGTTACTTGGGAATGAATTCAAGACGGGTCGAGGTGGGTCACAGGTCATAAGGTTGACCCACCTCACCCGGAGGCGGGACACAACTTTCCAGTCGAATTTTAAGAATTCGTGTTTTTGCGTGTCGACAGCTTGTAGTCATAATTACATATCAGCAGAGATGGGCAAGATCACCAACTTTGGTGATCTTGAAGATCAAGATCAGATCACCAGAAAAATGTGATCTTGAAGATCCAGATCAAGATCGTGATCTTGAAGATCACTTTTCAAGATCACTTTTTAAGATCACTTTTATATGAATTGAAAAAAGTTGTACTCTTGTAGAGTAAACAAAAACAAATTATTTTGTTAATCACTCCTGAAAAGTATCACTCCTAATACTCCCCTGAGGGCTGAGGCAATACAAGCATCGCATCCTACCCATGTCACCTGATCTAAACCACGGGGATTGACGATTCCCCTTTCAGTTTTTCAGGTGGTAAACTTAAAACTTGGTATTATCATAACTTATCAGCAAAGAAAAAACTATTAAATGACCTACATATAGTTTTTAGTTCTATTTTTCTCAATTCTCATTTCACCAGGTCCATAACCCATATCAATGAATGGTCAGCATATATAAGTAAACATTTTTTACATAGAATTTAATTTTACAGTTTTACTGCAGTACGCAATTACTGACAATATAAGGGTAAAAACCGCAAGTTAAGAGTGTTAATTTAATGTTCAACCGCTGTAAACATTTGCTTTCAGCAAAACCAATTGTTCAAAGTTACCATCCGAGAGACGACTTCGTTTGGGGCTATGAACCATGCCAGCAAACGAAAACAACCGTTCCACTGGTGCAGAGGAAGGTAGCGTGGTGTTATACCTCTTGAAGATCTTCTTTATAGCAGGATACCTATCTAAAGAGTCGAGTGCCTTATGGTGTCCTGCAAATAATTGAGGACTTCCAAGTCTTCCTTGTTGTTAGGAGCAGAGAATGAGCCGTCCATAGTTCTGAAGAAATCGTCTTCAGATGATGAGTGAGTTCACCGAACTATTACCACTGCTGTCAGAATTACAATTTCTTACAGCCATTTGCAGCTTGTCTTTTACTTGAGACTTGATTGCTTCATGATCGCCGAAATTAGGCCCTTGCAACAATGATATCCATCTAAGTTTGTACTGAGATACTGAGGCCAAAACGGCATCAGTTACCTCGGGGCTCAACGACAAAAAATGACAAAATCTGGCATTGAAGCCAGAGACGACTGCTGCCAGTAATAGCATGCAGTGTCTCAAGCGCAGGTCGTTTGGTTGGATAGGCTCCAATCTTGCGAGGGCATCTTGAGTCACTAGGACTGTTGGAAGAAGACAACCGTAGTAGCATTCTTTCTCTGCCTGTAATTTGTTGAGGGCTGCTGCAATTGGTTTTAGAACAGACAAATATTCTGAAATAAATTCCAATTCATTGTCTTTGAGGATGGGTAGATTCAGTTCTTCAAGAGCTACATTCACGTCGTTCTTATGTTTATATATTTGGCTTAATGAGTCGTACATTGAGTTCCATCGGGTGACGCATGGGTACCTAAATTGGACGCCAGTTATTTCCTGTATTTTTTCTGCTGACTTGGGTTTACCAGCAGCATTCCACAGCGCCGAACATTTTCCCATTGCAGAATGCTTTATCTTCTTTAGTCCAGGTGAATTCAGTCCTTTATCTGCATCAGTTGTTGCTACCAAGTTCAATGTGTGGGAGGCACATCGAATATGGGATGATAGTTTCACTGACTCCTCTCCATGCTCTCCTGAATGTTCAGGAAAGTTGCTGATGATAACCTCTTCATCTGAATCTTTTTCATCATCTTCATCTGCATCATCTTCATCAATGTCGTAAGTACGATTCTGAACACGAACACCGAACTCTTTAAAGCATTTCACCATGTTCGATGCATTGTTGGTGACTGTAGATACAACTTTTCTATAAGATAAACCATGCTCCGAGTTGATCCTGTCCAATATTCCAGCAATTTTATCAAAGCTATGTGTTCCACGAAATCTTCGGCATGCCAGTGCAGCTGATCCTCGCGACAAGTCATCATTGATCTGTAATGTAAGAATATAAAATCAATGTTTGTATGAACATTCTTTTTAAGCTTAATTTAATAATATTGGTTAGACACGCACCAGCTAAACTGCGCCACCAAACATTGAAGAGAAGAACTATGTGATATAAAGGAGGCAATTCAGCGATGAGTCGCCTACCATACCACCACATCAGTGACCCATCCCATAAGAGCAAAATGTGGAAGAGTCCATATTCACAGCCTGTGAATATGGACTCTTCCACATTTTGCTGTGAATCAGACACAATGACAGATGACAGAATCAGTGAATTAGTGTGAAATTACTGTGAATCACAGCAAAATGAAGACTCACCAAATTAATGAATGAGGAACACATGTCGAATAATTGAAAAGATTATACTATAAGTCTATCAGACTATCAGTCTATCACCAATGGTCAATTTATCAATTATATAAAAATAATACACTAAATCAATAGCATACCCAATGCGCAGTGACTCCCATGAAACTGCGGTGATTAGTTGACCATATGTCGCATGTAACACACACATGGTCAACTGCTGCCAGTTTTGCTTGTATGTCTTCCTTCATTGTACTGGGTGTTGTTGCAAGAGATCTAGCCAGGGTGCGTCTAGATGGCACCTGAACAGCCGGGTTGACGTCTGAAAAAAATATTTAAAAATTAAAACAAATACAATAGATTAGCTATGGAAAAAATATCAAAATATTTAGCTAGGCTAGCGATAGTCTAATGTTCATACAAATAATATGATTAATTATTTTAATCAGATATTAGCTATGGAAAAAATAGCAAAATATTTGAGTTATACTAACATGAAAGAAGATCCTTAAATTCATGTAGTTCAAATAGGCTCAATGGTAGGAGCCCATTAGCCACAAGCGAGAGAATCTTCTTTTCAAGGATATCCTTGCATATTGGTGGTCCTGGTTTTTGCTTGGAAATGTGGAACATGCTTAGTGTTGACTGCTTGGCAATTTTGGCAGGGCCAGCATTGCTGCCGCTGGCATCTTCTTCTTTAGCTGGACGCTTGCGAGATTTCTTCTCCGATTCATATTCACCCAAAAGATCCGAATGTAGTTTCTGCACAAGAAAATAAATTATTATCATGCGGAGAGACTTCTTGAACACCCTGTATAATATTTATCAGAGTATCAAACTTCTAGTTGAAATTAATACTTAACAAGATTCTAAAATTTTGTTATCTTTAACTAAAATTATTTTCACCATGATCAGTGCATTTTTATCCTATGTTAAATTGAAAGCCGAATTTCGTCCTTCAGTAACTAAATAGGAGAAATTACAGACATGGATCAGACAGAGAGAAAGACAGATACACCTGGCGTTTTATTATAGTTGGATATCGGCAGTTTTTAATGTAGTTACTAGTCCATAATCTATTAATATCTGAAGTGCACAATATATTCAAATGGACGTCTATGTAAATGTAGCATTAGTCTTGTATGGCACCAGTAACTTAAAATATGACTTGAACCATTATGTTAATGTTGCTACTTAGTTACTAAGTAGTACTAACCCTGAGGTGCCTCAGAAGATTGCTTGTTGAGTCGAGGCCAGCAGACAGAATTGTAGTTTCTTTGTACACTGCCTACAAATAACTTTGATACTGTTTCCAGTTTTTTCGACAATTTGAAAATATTTTCCGTTCAATAGCACAGATTGATCCTTATTACCAACATTGTTATCTAAATATATTGAATACTGTTCTGGTGACAACCTAGAATATTTGGTTCCCTTGGGAGCCTGTTGAAGTTGTAAAATTGCACTCATTATTAAAAAATTCAATCTGTAAATAAAATATGTTTAGAATTAATTTATTATGAATACGGACCTATAGGCTATATTTTATGCCTATATATAATAATATATTAATAGAACACTTTTAACATAATTGCACAGTAAATTACACTTTTTACGAGCCTAAATTCCACAGCAACTACACCTTCCATGAGCCCACGCATGACGCAAGTCACCCAACTAACAGAAAACATAAACAGTCGGTGTTGAACAAAGTTGCCACCAGATGTCGCTTGGACAAAAAAACAAATGACATTCGCATAGCGGCATATTTAAGAATCTGAAATTAAAAGTGATCTTGAAGTTTAAAGTGATCTTCAAGATCAAGATCACAAGAAATAAAGTGATCTTAGATCAAGATCAAGATCACCATAATAAAAGTGATCTTCAAGATCAGATCACGATCTTGATCTTCAAGATCACGATCTGATCTTGAAGATCAAGATCGTGCCCATCTCTGCATATCAGTTTGTCATAGCTTACCCGTATAGCTTTACATTAAAAGCTAAGATGCAGTTACGCAGTAAAGATTGCATCATAAAAGCGGTAAAGCCAGACAGAAGAATAAATAAATAAATAACTACATAGGTAGCCAGAGTCATGATGCCTTAAGAAAAATTTCCTCTCATTATGAAACTTATACGTGTTTGCCGATTTAGCAATATTTTAGTCAATTTAACAATATTTCAGCCCATAATTTAGCGATATTAATATTTGCCATGCCAGTGGGTCCCGGGTCAAATGGGTCACGGGTCAGGTGCTGGACGGGTCACAAGGGTCACGGGTCAAGGTTGGTGACCCGTTTTAACTTTGGTTCTGTGATGTGATTTTAAATAAAGTGGGATCCCATAGCAATCACCCACCCAAATAAGGCTTTTCCTATTCCTATTGCTGTAAAGAACATAATAAATAATAATTAGTCAGGCATGCCAGAATCTGGTGGGGCGCTCAGGCAGGACGAATATGGCCCATTGCGTTAACTCCTGGTCATTCTTTCCAGCATCATCGGGATTCGAACACCGGGATTCACTTCGCTTATAGGGAAAGGGTGTTGTTACTCACTGCGCGGACATGTAAAGAAGGTAAAAATGTAACGAGTAATGACCACGAAATTCATTTTAAAACACGATGATGGAGCATAAAACAGACACACTGGGTTAAAAATAGTTACTTTTTATGATAAATCACGAAAGGTGATTAAGATAATCGAAAAATTAAATGGTTATCAAAGAAACTACATTGTATATACGCAAGGTTAGAGCTCTCACTAACTAGAGAAAGGGGTTTATCTCTAATTTATTAATTCGTTTTTAGGTAACTTTGCAATGTTACGCTCAGGGGACTCCTCCCCCAACACTCAGATGGTTCAAAGCGGATTCCACCGAAGTGCTTCAAATGTCATTTATCGAGGTATTCCTTGTATTATTTTTCAGTTGTGTAATTATCAATCATAGATTGAAAATTATTATTATTTATTATTATTATTATAAGTTCTTAAGCCTTTATAAATTGTTAGATAGGGTGATAAAATTCTAGTGTTGCTTAACCTCCTTCGTAATGGTAAAGATCATGTGACGAACGTTTAGTTTTACGTGAGACCCAAACCACGGGTTGCTACGTCATCTGAACCCAAAGGCCTGTCATCCATCTAATTTCTTTACCCTGTTAGATTAGAACACTAGTTACTCTAAATAAATTACTTAACTATTAGTTAATAATAAAACAATTATTAAATCTTATATATATATATATAGGGTATGATCTTGTTGACAAATGTCTGTATGTTTTCGTCTCCAGATAGAGGGCAGTTATCTCCGCATTTCTGGCGTTCAGGAGAGTGATGCTGGCACTTACACCTGCGTGGCATCCAACGGCGTGGGCACTGTCGAAGATCAAGTAACACTCAGCATAGGATCCGCCCCTGCGGTCCTGCAACCTCCTGTAGGTGAGTTAGAGTAGGAGACGTGGTCTTGTCGATATCGTTTGGATGATTTCTTCAATACCTTATGAACCTTATGTTGTTTCGTGCGTTGGTCTCTCTTCACACGGTCAAGCTGGTGGCCCCGCCTCTATATATATGAAGAATATAAAATCATAAGGGAAAGGTAACGTTGGCAAATGAATTTATGAATGGACACACGCAAATAATGTGTACCTGTACAAATAATATGTTTATTATTTCATTATTAGTAAAAGTTTGAAGTACATTCCTTCTGGAATTGTATTAAAGTGTATTTACTATTTTTAATAATGTTTTAAAACTCGTAACTAAGTGTTAATCGTTTGGATGCTCTCTCAGACAACACGATCGAAGTAGGTGGCACTGGGGGACTTTCATGTTATGGGGTTGGTATCCCCCAACCGATAACATGGTACCGAGATGGGGGTTTGTCGCTCCCCCAACATTTCGTTCAGGACAAGTCAGGAGCTCTCAGGGTCAATGGTAAGCGAGTCTTGTGTTTTCATTACAAATGTTAATTTTTTTCATGGGAAAATCTTTATTTTCAATATAAGCATTTCGATATATATATACACACACACATTTTTCTTTGTAGGGATGAAGATTGAAGACGAAGGAACATACGTATGCGTCCTTGAAAATCAATACGGACGGAAGGAAATTCCAGCGCGCCTCTCCATCTCAGGGTTGCGTAAGTTTAAAAAAAATGGTAAAACCGGCCCCGGTTACCGATTCATGAGTATTTCTCTCTTTGGGCTTGTCGGTATATATGAAAAATTATTTAATCAGTTCAGATCGTCGATCCGACGGCGTACCACTTCCTTTTGTATAGTCGATGAAGAACAGTAAGTATAAAGAAGAATTTTGCCCAGAATTTCAAGAGCTGTCATTGGAACATGGTAATATATATATATATATATACCTATATTAATTTTTTAATTTCTGAACGTTTTACTTCTATTATTAACTTCAGTGCCTCCCCTCATCGCGGCACCTCCCGACCCTCATGTCCGAGCCGTGACTTCTGAATCTATTACTCTACCCTGCACTGTCGTCATGGCAATGCCCTCACCCACCATCACGTGGTATTTCGGAGAAAAACCGGTTGAACTCAGAGAAGGTATTCATCATGTATTTAAAACTAATTGTAAGGAACAATTATTTTTATAGGATTTGTGTTCATAATTTAAGGGATGATTTCTTATAGGATGTACGGAGGATTTCAGGTGAATATTTTAGGATTTTCACAGGATGTTCGCTTGGTATTCATTAGATTATATAATAATGACTTTGTGTAGGAATGTTTGTGACGCGTGAGGGAGACTTGAGGATTCCTTTCGCGAAGACTCACCACGAAGGGAACTATAGATGCGAGGCAACCAACGTTGTGGGAAATTCTTCTCTGAATCTCTTCCTTAACGTTCTAGGTGAGTTCTTTGTCGATGGGGTACGTAAGGAGAGTCCTCTATTATACGTAAATAATACAAAGAATAATGAAGCCACTAAAAGAAAGATGAGAAAAGGCTTCCACGTTAAAGTAACATTTGAACATCTGTTGTTGTAAATTCCAAAACTTGAAGATATATTTTAAATTTGTAAATTTCTGAAACCACTAAATTGCAAAAAGACCACACGAATTGGTTAATTTAGGATTTATTAACCTTTATATTTTTATTGATCTTTATATATTTTAGAGAATTTCTATCAGTTTAGTATCTCTTTTTTTTGTATTTTGTTGGTAATTTATTTTTAATTAATTATTAATATTTCTGATTACATTAATATAAAATTTGTAAAATATTTTCTCATCAATATTACGGATTTTTCCGGCGAAAAGGTAATGCTGCAATAAAGTGGTATGACAAGATTTAACTTTTACAGTCATACCAGCGCTTACACTTATAAAAGTTCATTGACTATGAGCAATTTCCATTTATATATATATATATATATATATATACAGGGCGTCCCAAAAAAATGTATACACACTTTAACAGCTGATAGCTCAATTGATGTTTCTTTCTTTCCAAGTTAAACCCATTAGAATTAATAATGGCAGTCAGACTAAGCTTTGAACAAAGGAAATTCATTCTAAAATGCTACTGGAAGTGTGAAAACGCAGTTGAAGTGCAAAGACAGTTTAGGAGGGAGTTTCAAACAGATCCACCAACGCGACTTACCATCACTCGAATTAGAGATAAGTTTGAAGCCGATGGAACTGTTCAGAATGTCCACAAGAAGCGTTCCGGAAGACCACGGACATCGACAAGCCCCACAAAGCAAGAAAGAGTACTGGAAACGTATCACCAAAGTCCAAGAAAATCTGTGCGGCAAGCGAGTCGTGAGGTAGGAATTTCAGAATCGTCTGTCCAACGCATTTTGAAGCGCTGTCAATGGAAAAGTTACATTCCAAGATTAGCCCATGCTATTAATGAAGATGATCCGGACCGAAGAGTGGAGTATTGCGAGTGGTACTTGGCACGATGTGGATGTGGATTGGACGAAGGGGTCGTAGAATACCCTCCGCGTTCACCAGACCTCACACCACTAGACTTTTTTTTATGGGGATACTTAAAAGACAAAGTCTACGCTATAAAACCTGCAACAGTCGCTGAATTGAGAGCAGCCATTGAACGAGAATGCACACAAATACCAAACGAAATGTTTCGTGATGTTTGCGATTCCATTGCTTCGCGTTATCAGCAGTGCCTGGACCAGAACGGACGTCAGTTTGAAAACAGGCGTTGACAAAACAATTAAATAATGTCTGTAGATTCTATTACATTTTGAAAATGAAATGTATTTTAATAAACACTGCCTTTATAATTATTTAAAGTGTGTATACATTTTTTTGGGACGCCCTGTATATATATATATATATATATATATATATATGGTGGACGAAAAAAACCTGGACACCTTTGTTTTTCCTACAAATTTCAAACTAATCAAGTTAATACACCCAAATTAGTACAAGATGTAGCCAATAGTATAGTTATCATGTGCTAAAAAATTTTAATGGAACTCTTATAAAACTCACCCTATTGAAATCGATGTTGTATTGGCCCCCTATTTTCTTGAATCACGGCCAGTACTCTCCTTTTCCACTGATCTATGCAGGTCCGGCGCCAGCCTATTTGGCGCCCTTAGCAGGACTGCAGCTGGCGCCCCCACCCGCCTCCCACTTCACGATTGGGTTTGCCCACAAAGTAATCAAGGTACCATATTGAAGAAACTATTTGCCTTACACTGATCTATTTTAATTTGCTAATACATACATTTATTATAAAATTATAAAATCATTTCACAGTTCAAGAAAGTGTCATGACCAATCAAAACAGCGAGTAAAGCGAGGCATAGGTAGTAACAAATCAGAACGCTGAAAAGTGCTAAAATATGCGTGCAAAAAGGACATATCTACTGTTTTTTCCAAGCAAGAAGGCCATATGTCACATAAAAAGAGTTATTCGCTTATTGACGACTCCCGGAACTCATATTAAGCCGTAAATAAGCCGAGTCGCTTATTGACGACTCCCGTCTGTGCGCGCAACATTTTTAAATCGCTTATTTACGACTCCCGTCCCTAAAGGGTTAAAGGTCGTGATAGTGAAAGTTCTATAATGACCCAATAAGATGAATAAGTTAATTATGTAAATATCAGTCAAGCTAAACTGGTGTACATACGTCGTACAACCTTTCATCATTTGTCTATGCTTCTCATTCCTTCATTATTTTTTTCATGTTGTTCTTACATAATACTATCAGACGTGCACAGGGCGGGAGGCGCTGGCGCCCCCCAGATCTTTGGCGCCCTTAGCATTTACTAACCTCGCCTAATGGAAGCGGCGGCCCTGGAACATCTATGGATGACTTGATTTTGTCTTGGGACACCATAGGCCAAACAACCTCAATTCTTTGTCTAAGTGCTTCCAGGTTTGAAAATGGTTCCCTGCGACCATGGAACACCAATGACTTCAGCTCATTCCATACGAAGTAATCCAGAGGATTTAAGTCAGGAGAATTTGGTGGCCATTCTCCACTTTTTATGAATTCAGGAATGTTCGCCATCAAAAATTCTTGGGTTGCCTTTGCTGAATGAGATGGTGCATTGTCTTCAACAAAAATAAAATCTTCGTTCGGGTACAAGTCTTGGCATTCCGGTAAAAGTTCTCCGAGGTGTTCAATGTAATTTTGCGAGTTCATTTTTATTTTCTGTGGATCAGTAAAGAATAATTTGGTTTTTCCATTGTAAGAAACACCACAAGATACCATTAATTTCTTGGAAAATCGTGAAATTGGATGATAAAGACGGTCTGGCAGGGATTTCCGATTTTAAAGTTAATGCATTGACTCGGTTTTTTTTGTCGATTTGTTGATACAGTTAATGTAAAGTCGGTCTCATCTTGAAAAAACATGCGTTTAATGTCTGCTAAATTACATTTCCAGTACAAAGAATTACACCTTTCTAACCGTTTCCCATGGCTTCTTTTGTTATTCTGGGGGCACTCAATCTTTTAAAAGATCTGATTCCTTTACTTTTCATTATGTTTTGGACACTGTTGCGTGAAATATTTAAATTATTCGCCATTTTTCTCTGCGAAAGATGAGTACCAGGATTATTTTCCTGCACAACGCATGCTCTTCAACGTACCTTTCGTTTTCTCGAGTGCGAGCAGTACGCGGACGACCGCTGCCACGTTTTCTGTCAGTTGACCCTGATTGTCTAATTTTATTTTTTACTATTGTACTGTACTTCTTTTCTAATCTTTTTCCGGAAATTCCCTAATTATTTTTCTAGCACTCCATCCCTTCTCGGCAAAACACTCCTTTATAACAGCTAAGTCTTCTTTACTTAAAACCATTACGATAGAATTTTAATTAACACCACAAGAAAAAAAAATAAGAAAAAACATTCCATCAGCCAACACTTCTTAAAGAAATCTGATACTGCCTTAGCCTACCAATTCGCCATGTGGCCACTTATCATTGTCTTGGGTGCAAATGCGCAAACTGCTTGTTTTGTAGCGAACATCTGACACATCCAAGGGCGTAGTCAGCTTCACAAAATCTCGCTGTTTGTTTCGTCAAGTTAAATTTTTTTATAATTAAGAAACGGCCAAAGATAATTAACAGGTTTTCAACACACGATAATCATACTATTGGCTACATCTTGTACTAATTTGGGTGTATTAGCTTGACTAGTTTGAAATTTGTAGGAGAAACAAAAGTGTCCAGGTTTTTTTCGTCCACCCGGTATATATAAAGTACATTAGCTGTATTAAAATTGTATATATATCTAAGGATCCCAAAGATAAAATGGTATTAAAGTAAATATTAAAAACTAAAATCTGAAACAGGGTTACTCAAGTATTTTTCAGTATAGTTCATTTACCAGCTTAAAGTTCTATTGTCGTCAGGAAGCTTCTTTTTTATTATTTCACCAAGCACATACTGAGTAGTCACCACACTGCGCAGATACATTAAAAAAAATATCATTATTAAAATAAAAATAATATATACATATACCAGTGGCGTGCGGTGGGTAAGCAGGTTAAGCAGTATTTGCGTGCGAGCACACGCACTACATCTACAAATTGTACATATTATATAATTATAGTAGCTAATGATAAACTTCATAACTGGCTAGTGGGTATGTACTGTAGACCATTCTGAAAAATACGGTACTTTCTTTAATAAGATTTTTAGCAGGGTAGGCGGCGATTACCTAGCTTACCCTGAATGCACGCCACTGATATATACATTATTAAAATAATATAGCCTATAATATACTCATTATTATTAAAATATATAATAATATACTCATTATTCAAATAATATACTCCGGACCAGAAAAATAAAATACAGTCTCAAATGCGTTCATGACCTTGATAATACCTTTAAGTTGTAACTTATATGAGGAATACCGAGTATGTGTTGTCATTATGATAAAAAGACACCTCTGTGTGCCAGTATTGAAAAAAAAAAAATGGCAAAAATCTTATTAAATACTGTAGTGAATAGTTAATGCATAGTAACACCAAAATATTAGAATATTTTGTTAGGTGTTAAAAAAATAGAACACATTCATTGTTTATAGAGCACTGCCAGTATATTAAACCTTTATCAGACTTTTTAAATTTACATCTTAGTATTTAGTTGGTCCACACTTAGCCCTGTGGGTTTGTTTGAATGCAAATGGTGTGGGGTCACTTGCATTTGTAAAGAGAACTGTCAGTAGTCACGTTTATTAACAAAAATTCACACTTCATGCTGGAGTCTACAGACACTGTATGGAGACGAATCATTTATTTTTTAACATGACCTGGCTCCAGCTTATGCGGCTCGTGCAACATCTGCGTGGTCTGATGATCATGAAATTGAAGTACTACTATGGCCAGCTAATTCTCCCGATCTTAATCCGATAGAAAATCTTTGAAATATTGCTAAGCAGAAGGTCCAAAAGCGTAAACCAGGAACACTTAGTGAATTGAAGAAGTGTTTGATGACAACCTGGTAATCGATAACTACAGAAGAATGCAAGAGGCTTGTCGACTCGATGCCACGTCGATTGGAGGTCGTAATCGAGGCTAAGGGTGGGCCAACTAAATACTAAGACGCAGAGTTAAAAAGTCTTTGATAAAGGTTTAATATATTGGCAGTGTTGAATAAACATAATAATTTAATAAACATAATTTTTCAATCTTTCTTAGTTTGTACCTGCCACCTGCAAGAAGGAGAGAGTGAGTTCTCCGAAAGGCCTAGTGGTCTTTAATGTTTTAACTCTGTCTTTTAATTTCTAGTGCGTAGCTTTCATTCTTTAGGTTTTAAAGTTTGGATTTTTACTTTAATATCATTTTAACTTTGGGATTCTTTCTTTCGTATATATATATATTTTTTTTTTTTGCAGTATACACAGTACAGTACAAACGAAAATCTAATTTATTACAGTACAAACGAAATCTAATTTTGATATCTTTTAATTTTTTTATCAATTAATGACAACGTCCTACTTCCATAATACTTATCAAGAAACGTTTAAAATAGTGCAAAATTCTATCTTCATTTCCGTTTGTCACTTCGTTATAATCTGGAAACTTAACTGATTTCTAGTTTTATAAGTTCACAATTTTTTTTTTTCACCATGTTGAAACCAACCAAAGAAAAGGATGGGATTTAAAAAGATGTCCTGTTTATCATACGATTACTACTTTCTTTAAGTTATACATTCATTTCCTCTTCAGAACCTCCAAAATTACGAGAGGGTCGTCAGCAAGAGGAGGTAAAGTCCCTTGAAGGGGACAGAGTGCGTCTTAGGTGTCCGGTTGGGGGTGACCCCACGCCGACATACTCGTGGCAGAAGAATGGAGAACTCGTACAGCCATTCCAAAAGAGGTTAGTTGGTTGGTTGGTTATTTGTATTAGGTTCCATTTTTGTTGCTCTCTTATTCGTCTTTGTTGTAGTAGTAGGAACGGAGGTTCGTTACGTGTTGCATTTGTTCATTCGCCCGTTTAAAATGTGGCATTAAACAGATGAATTTGCTTCAAATCTTATGCAAGAACGTGTACTAAGGGTTGGTTATCTATAAAGAAAACAAACTGGTACATTGTTCTTTTTACGGATAGTTTGTTGCTAATAAATTTCGTACATTATCCATCTTCAGAAATTTATATATGGTGAAACTTTTCCATTTTCAAGGTTTATCCGTTCTATTTTTTTTCTTCGACCTAATGTTCAGGACCAGACGACTGACTCTAAAACGCTCACTTTTCGGAATAGGATGTGATGGAGGAGATAGTTGCTATCTTCTGCTCTCTCGTCTCGCCCTCTTAAAATGCACATAACAAACTTACCTCGTAGCTCACCCTTTATTCTCTTGTATGAATTAAGTACATTGTTAACTTTAGATTTATTTTTGAGATTGTGATTTCATTGATCACAGAGTGCGCATCGGTAGCGATGGAACGCTGTTCATTAAGGGGGTGATATATTCTGACGGTGGGGTTTATGTTTGTACTGCCATCAACGCTGTTGGAGCAACGAACACTGCAGTAACTTTGACAATATTAGGTAAGGAAGTACTCTGATAACATTTTGTACGGCACTCGTAAAAACTCGTTCCTGATACATGGTTGCATATGGAAAATTTTCGGTTTAACTGGGGTATCAAATCTTCAGTTAGGTTAGGGAAGTTAAATAAAAATAGAACTTAGAACTTTCAGAATTTCGAAGAAGTGGCAAATTCTAAACAAAAATTTCATTTGAATAACGTTCTTTGGAATGAAAGTCATGTTAAAAAAAAGTACATTTCAAACACTTATGTTAATAAATTTGCTACTTTCCCTAAGAAGCTAAAACTAAATTCCAAAAACTTTCGAATTCTAAAGTGGATGACGCAAGTGATTAAAATGGATATAATATAAGCGTATATAATATATTCTTTTATTTCAGTACCTCCGACCATAGAGAGAGATCCTGACACTTACACTGCGGTAGAAGGAGAGGAGCTACATTTGCCTTGTAGAACCCGGGGGTCTCCAAACCCTTCTGTTACTTGGACGAGGCTTGGGAGCCACTCGCTCGATTTAAATGCTACGACCTTCCCTGATGGATCACTTAGGTAGGAAATTTACATTACATCCATATGGCCAGACAATATGAGGCCACTTGGGCATATCTAGGTTATCCAAGTCACGTAGATATATGGTCTATAATTATAGTTTATAACAGAATTTTGCAAAATATAAATTTCAAGTTTGCTTGATATTTCGCATAACGTTTTTCGTGTTAAAAGGAATTGTCACGTTACGGAAAGATGATGTAATTATTGCTAGGCTTGTAGATAATGGTAGATAAGTTATTGAAGGTAAATTGTTGAAAAGTTTATAGTTAAAATGTTTACTTTGTAAAGTTTATATTGTTCACAATACAGTAACTGTTATTCTTAATTAAAAAAAAAAATTGTCCTAATTTCTTTTTGACTTTTGGCAGATGAAAAAAGTTAAGTTGGCTGTTGACTATACACACATATATATCGATAATTGCATGTAGGTCATGTACATAAAGAATGCGGTACTTTGATACTTATAAACAATGCGGTAGTTTCTCTAATTTTAGCCAGTGAGAAACTGATACTAACATTCATCTATACCAGTAGTTACAGTGTCGTGAAAGAGGTCTATAGATTATAGATGTGAAAGAAACTATTATTTCATTTTAGGGTGTTCAGCTCAGTCCACAGCGAAGGATCTTACGAATGTCATGTGACGAATGAGGCAGGTTCCGCGAGTCGAATCGTTCATCTCGTCGTCAATAGTAAGTAAAGAACAGAAACCAGTGAGTAAATCTTAGGTAAAAACTTAACGTTTGTCTCCTTCCCTGTTCTGGATGAAAATAATAGTAGTGATTGACAATTCTGATAATTATTTTACTGATAAATATATTAATTTTTATAGTGATGACAGGTATCCTAGTATGTAATAACCGTGTACCGTACTAAAAATATATTAAAACAAATAATTACACTAAGATGATGATAATAATAATAATAATTAATAATTTTATTTTACAAGAGGCTCCTGAAATTCATCCGAGCGGGGATGAGATTTTAATTGTGGTCGCTGGGGAAGACCTGAAACTTCCCTGTAAGGTGACGGCACACCCGAAACCACAGGTGGTTTGGACGAAGGACAGGCAGGAGATCACTTTCACAGAATCGGTCCAGTAAGTTGAACGGCAAGGTGTTCCAAATTATTTTAGGAGAGCTCAACTTATTCTGTAGTGTGTTTCATAGGGTTGTAACAGTCCAGTTGTACAGCAGGCTCTCGATTATTGTCAGGGCTTTGCTTGTTGTACTTGTACCGGATGTGGGACAGGGTTTTTGTGTCGTATAAAATATGTCCTGTGATACTACCTAAAAATATCGCATGCCAGTGATGCAACACATAGTATTCATTATAAAACCTCGTATTTTATGTATCATCCTTAGACCTTTCGACGGGTACTTGCTCTTGAAGAATGTGTCTCCAGATCTGCGAGGATCATACATGTGTAAAGCAGAGAACAGAGCAGGAGTTGATTTTAGAACGATTCGTCTGAACGTGAACTGTAAGTAAAATTGTTGGAGAAACTGAAAGGGCACTTACAGTAAAATTATAGGCTTGATATAGTCAAATGGCTGTAGATTCAAACTGTTTTGGTACATTAAAAATGGTTAAAAAATAAAATAAATTAACACAAACTTTTTTAAGTTTGATTATTGTACAGTATATGAAAAGTTTGAGTAGTTACAGCAACATCATAGGAGCATTCAAGTGTTACGTAACACTTCTTGGGGTGGAATTTTGACATCCGCCCCCCCCCCCCTTGTAACGCTTTGCCACAGTGTGAAGCCCCCCTAACTTTAATATGTAACACTGGGTCATACTCTCCCTCCTTTAATAAGCATTTCGGCACCTAGGCCTAATCAATGCCGAAAATTTACCTGTTGATACTAGTTGTAGTCTTTTATCGTGCCCCTTTAAGCAATCACAGACATTTTACGTACATTAACTATCAGACTGGCAAATGTCAATACACCCTACAATACACAAGCACTGTTATTGTCCTGAATGAAGCGATTGTAGAGATATGGGTAAAAGGGTCACTGGTTTTAGAAGTATTCGTCCAGTTTTAGAGGTATTTGTAAGCCACCATCTGGCAACAGTACGTCAGCTGGCTCAACCACTTCGCGCTGGACAGTTGACTAGGGCTAGGCTGTTGGTCGAGTGTTGGACAAAACTATATAAGGTAAATTTTAGCATAAATGATGACGGACAGCAGCTAGGCTTGCCAACTTTCTGAAGTACAATTCTGGGCTAATGTGTATCATATATATAAAATATTAGTTGCCTCTGTATATGAATTAATATATTAATTAAGCGGTTAGTTGGGAATGAGTAGTAGGTTAGTGCACTGTAAGACTCCTAATTCCTCAAACTTCACAGAAAATGTTTGGCAACAGAACCTACACTCTCACTCTGCTTCATACTCTCTTCTTTTTATCAACCATTCAAACTTTTTTAGCCATTCATCATTGAAGAAACAATAATACTTTTTCTTCATTGCGGGGGTTGCACTTGCATTTGCCAGGTAAATTAAAATAAGATAGTTAACTAGAGACTAAAAAAGTCTAACATTAGCAAGCCAAGTGACCAACAACTTTACAGATGAGTGAGTGAGACTGATGAAAATAGTGAGGCCCGGAACAACGCTTCTACAACGAATGTTATTTCCCCATAAATTTATTTTAGAATTACCCTAAAAATGATCATATTACCCTAAAAATTATATCATGAATATAAATGTTAGAAAACGTGTCATTTTGGATATTTTATGAGGTTTTAGCCAATAACTCCTTAATAATAAGCCTTATTAAACGGGCACGTTGCGTCAAACAGTTTTAAGTTATTTATGGCAAAAAATCAAGCGAAAATTTGCTTTAGTCTCGCGTAATGCGTTTTTCAGTCCATACAAACGGGTACCAAACGCGTTAAAGACGAGTTAGCGCACGCGAAACATGAACAGCAGCATCTGTTGCATCAGACAGACATGAAAAAACATGTACTTATATTTTTTACTTAAGAATCCGGGAGATTAGGTAAACGTTCTGGGAGCCGGGAGAATATACACAATTCTGGGAGGATTGACAAGCCTAATAGCAGCTGGCGCTTAATTCTTGGTGTTTATTTAATCATAAAGAAATTATAGATTCAAATATATACTATATATAATTGATAAAACAACTGAAATTTTATAGTTCTTTGACAATTTATGGTTGGTTAGTAGCCTACTCAAGAGAAATTGTGCAACCCAACTAGGCCTACCAATATTTTGTAATACAAAATATCAATAGTTGCCATAATGGCAACTGACCAGTCAGCAACAAAGTGTGACAGTTTCAACCAGATTATGGTTGGTGTGAGAGAATTAGTGTACACCGCTTGAATTGCATGAGCATATCACAGAATTTTATTTCTATTAAAACTGTTGATTATGTTACATAACACTCAGCTATACCCCCATCCCCCATGGTGACAAAGTGTAACACATCCCATGACACCCCCTTCCCCCTCGAGTGTTACCATAATAATTGAATGGCCCCATGATTACACCATACTCGTAGTATTTAAATACGGTGCTTGGAATAGTCAGTTACATATTTAATATTTTTGAAGTTGGTTAATAATTATCTATTATTTATTCATATTTTGTGTTTAAAAATTTATCTTTCGAAATATGATGACAAATACAAACAAAATATTAATTTCAAACTCAACAGATACAAAAATTATATACAAGGTCCATATATGTTTAAGTTATAGCTGACTAGAGTAGTGTTCACGTAGGCTAGTGTTTCCCAACAGGGTGCCGCCGAATTTCACCACAAGCAAAACTTAATTCAGAAGTTAATGAATATATACAACTTCCAGATGAATTTTAATGAATCTTAAAACGTACACAATTTATTATGCCCATAAAAAACTAAGTAGGCTGAGTTTGAAGTTGCGTGGTGCTCAATGGGGGAACTGAAAGTTGAACAGTAGGAGACAGAAATCTTCCGGAATGCCGTTAAAGAAGATGGATATCATTGGGGGTTTTTTGAACCAGAAAATGTTGGGAACCACTGACATAGGCCACTGAAATACTATGCATTATGAACATACAATTCCCTGCATCACTGCTTTTAGATTGTAGATTTATAAAATACAATATATCAATTACCAGTCCACTGACCATGTCTTCTTCTATCTCATTAACTGACCAAGCCTAGTGATCAGTCTATATATAAAAATGCGTATCACACTGGCACAGTTAGGTACATTACTGTACGTACAAACAGTAGACTGTCACTATAAGGGGCACCATTTATCAACCTAGAAGTTCGTAACAACAACCTAAGTACTGTATATTGTTATAAGCCACATATGGCTTCCTCATATCCTGTAATTTCGCCACAAGTGGGCTGTATACACTCGGGTGCAGAAAGTAAGTTAACACCTACTGTATTTGAATGAAATTTCATAATTAAATTATTTCCCAGATCACGATTTAGTATGACCTAAATATTTTGTCTGGGTCACTTTTGATAGCACTACATCATTCAGTTGAAATTCAGGATATTTTTATACTTATAGCCCTCGGTTCTCTTACCATAACATGACTTTTATTAGAATTATATTTTGTCATTATCCTTCTCTCAAATTTTCAGAAGTTTGCTGAGCCCTTTTAAGGATAGAAAAATGACAACTAAATTATCTGCATACATCAGATGATTAACAATTTTTTTTAGCAATATTGCAGTATACAAGTGTTCAGTACATTAGATAAAGTATCTAAATATACACGGTGTTTCAAAAGTACAGAATCATAGGAAATATTTGAATATACGTACACGTATATATATATATATAATATATATAATTGAAGAGTAAATATTCCTATGATTCCGAACTTTTGAAACACAAGTCCGCAATCATAGGAATATTTATTTTGCAATAATAATGATAATAATAAAATATATATATATATATATATATATATATATATATATATATATATATATATCCCCCTCCCCGCGGGTGGTCTTTCTGGGGTGGATCGCCCGCGGGCTCCTGCCTCCATGTGGCGAGGGGGTCAGCCGCGGCTGGGGGCCCTGCCGGGTCCCCCGCCCGGTTGCGAAGTGGACTTTTAACATACCCTGCTATCCTACAGCCCCCTCTTTCCTGTCTTCCCCTCTTTCCCCTCTTCCTTGCCCCCTCTGTTTGTTTTTTTTCTGCTTTCTCTCTTCACTTCGCGCGCCCCGTGGGCTGCCGGGGCTGGTCGCTGGGGGTCTCGCCCCCATGGCCGGGGCCGGACTAAGTTGGCTGGTAGGGTGCCCAGGCCTGGGACCCTGGGGGCCTTGGTCTTTGCTGCCGGCGGGGGAGAACTCTCGACGCTGCAAGGGCCCCTTTTGAAACGGGGGTACCTGCATGGGACGAGGCACCCACCCCCCGCCGGCGTGCGCTTGGTCCCCTTGGGCCCCGGGTAATCGGTTCCCCGCTGCCCCGGGCGCGAAACTACAATAAAAATTTTCTATGGAAACACTTACAACTCTAATGGACCTCGTTGACGACCCGGCTTGTGCATCTGACCTCCCTCTGACTACCTCTTTGGACCGTGGGTCTGGTAAGGGCAGTCGGCAGCCCTCGCCCACCCGTCTGCTCTTCTTGCCGACGCCTCCTCTCCCTCTCTTCCCCAGGCTCGTGGCGCCGCTGCCCGACCCCCGCCAGTAGCGGATGGACCTGCAGTGGACCCCCCGACCCCTGGATCCCCCCATATTCCACGTCCCGATAGGGACCCACCTGCTTTTTCGCCCTCAGGTGGGAGGCCCGCGGCCCCGGTCGCCTCCCACTCCGGTCGGGCCTCATCGCCCCCCCCCCTCGGCCCCTGGGGGACGTGGGACCCGACGTCGCCGTCCGCCTTTCTCGTCTTCTCGCCCCCTCGAAGTTCCGGTGGTGTTTGGCCAGACGGCTTCACTCGGCCTTAGGACGATGGACAAGTTCCTCGTCCTCCGCCCCTCCTCCTCCAAGCCCCTCCCCACTAACCACGAACGTCTCTTTCGAGCGATCCATGGGAAGACGGGGACGGCGCGTTTTGACCTTCGGCCTCAGAGGGATGGCTCCATTTTGATAAGGTCGCGTTCCTCTGCCGAAACCACCTCTCTGCTCGCTATCCCCGATGTCCTGGGCTGCGGGATCACGGTGACTCCCCACCCCCGCCTCAATCAGTGCCAGGGCACAATTTACGCTGCTCGTCTTCTACCCATCCCGGTGGAAGACCTCCAGATTGACCTCGCCTCCCAGGGTGTTGTGAGGGTGTACCGCTTTCCCGACAGATCGCGGTCCCCAACTGCCCCTTCTCCTCGCCTGCTCCTCACTTTCGACTCACTGGTGCCCCCCGTTTCGGTATTCTGGGGCTTTGGTGAGAGACGAGCGTGCGAATTCTCAGTACGACCATACGTGCCAGATCCTACGCGCTGTTTTCAGTGTAATAGGTTTGGCCACGTGAGCAGCTCCTGCCGTCAGCCGGCCCCGTTGTGTGTCCGCTGCGGCGGCCCTCCCCACCCCTTGCCCTGTATTGCTCCGCCTTCCTGCACCAACTGCCATGGACCACACCCTGCTTCATCCCGCTCTTGCCCGTCCTTCCTCTTTGAAAGGGAGGTTCGGGCCCTCTGTTCATCAGAGTTTCTCAGCGCTCGGGAGGCGCGGGAGCGGTTGCGTGGCGGCGAGGCCCGGCGTGGTGCCTCGTACGCCGAGGCTCTCCGTTCCCGGACCCCGTCCTCACCGGCGGTTCCCAAAGCGCCTCCACCCACCGTGTCCGCTACTCCCAGTCCATCCTCTGCCGCCCAGCGGACTCCTACCGCGGCTCCCCGTACTACCAGCGCGTCCCCACGTGCTCCCTCCGCGAACGCCGATGCTTCGTCGGCAACCCCCCCTGCCCCTTCTACGCCCTCTCCACCGGCGCCTTCGGCCACCCCCATTCCGGATCGTGACCCGCCGTCACCCACCGGGCCGCACGACGGAGGGATAGGGGCCGCAAGCGCCGCGCCAGTGGTGACCCCGAAAGGTTCGACGCCATAAGCCTCGCATCACCTTCCTCTCCTAAACACAAACGCCCACTTCGCCCTACCGCCCCGGTGTCCTCACCGTCCCCACTGCGCAACCGTTATGCACACTCCCCCCTGGGGTCCCCGTCGGCCCTCGTGGTGGGGGCTGAGATACACCCCTCTCCGGCCCGGTCGATGGACCCACTGGAGGGGGAACTCGCCCGCCTGGTCGGCGTGGGTGGGACGTGCACGCCCCCGCGTTTGACCCGCCCCATCTCTCTCCTCGACCTGCCAATGCCTCTGGGTGAGGTATTATTTTCCACTCCCCCTCGTAGTCCTGCCTCCCCCGCACCTCCGGTGAAGGGAGGGGCATTCTGGATACCTCTCATATCCCCTTCTCTGCATCGCTCTCCCCCGGACGTCCGGGAGACTCCTCCTCTGGAGGACTTGTCGGCGTCTGGTTCCACATCGCCCCCTCGTCGGGGGGACCCTCGCCTTCGCCCTCGTTCGGCGTCCCTCACTGAACTCCGGGGCTTTCCGATTCCCTCTTTAATCTCGGGCCGCCCGATCGGCCCACCCACCCCATAATCATCCTTTACGCTGACCTTCCTACCCCTCCCTATACCTCGCTCCTGCAGTGGAACATCCGCGGGCTCCTGGTAGGCCTCAAGAGTCTCTCCTCTCTCCTGGCCTCCAGGTGTCCGGCGTGTTTCTGCCTTCAGGAGACGATTCTGGGCTCCCGTTCCCTCCCTCGAGTGTCCGGTTACTGCGGGCTCCCTTCCCCGCCTCTCGATGGGGCGGGGAGGGGGGGCGCCGCGTCTTCGTGCACCGCTCCGTCCCTTTCCGCCCCCTCCCGCTCCGTACAGTCCTGCAAGCTGTGGCCGTGCGCCTTTTCTTGGGGCGCCAGCTCACGGTCTGCTCTCTTTACCTCTCCCCTAACGTACGCCCTCCACCCGATTCTCTCCGTGACCTAATTCTCCAGCTTCCCCGCCCTTTTCTGATTCTCGGGACTTCAACAGTCGGGACCCGGCCTGGGGGACGTTTGCTCCACCTTTCTCTCCGGGACCCTTCTCTCCCTTATGGACGAGCTCGAGTTCACCTTTCTGAACGATGGCTCCCCAACCTGCCTTCACTCGGCCCATGACAGTTTCACCTGTATCGACCTTTCCCTGGTTTCCCTCGAAATCGTGACGGAGTTCACCTGGGAGGTCCTGCCGGATTCTTCCGGCAGTGACCATTTCCCAGTGTGTCTTACCCCGACCCGTCTCCTCCCCCCCACCTCTGTCCGCCCGCGCTGGCTGTTCGCCCGAGCAGACTGGGCCTCATACGCGAGGGGCACGGCGATCTCGCCATCAATTCCTGCCTTTCCCTCCGTCAATGAGGCCCTCGCCTTCCTCGAGAGTAAGATCCTCTCGGCTGCCGCCAGTTGCATCCCCGTACCTCTGGCTCCCCCAGACCGCGAAGCGTCCCATGGTGGACCCCAGAGTGCTCCCATGCCGTTCAGGAGCGGCGCCGTGCCGGCCGCCGCTTCTACCGGACCCGCCAGCTGGAGCACAAGATAGAATTTCAGCGCCTGAAGGCAGTGGCCCGTCGGGTCTGAAACTGGCCCGGCGTACCTCCTGGCGGAGTTACGTGTCCGGGATCTCCTCCTCGACTGCCCCCTTGACTGTTTGGCGCAAGGTGCGTAGCTTTGAGGGGACCCGTGTCCCCCTCGACCCCCGGTGCTTCGGGTCGGGGACGACGAGTTCGTGTCCGATCCGGAGGCCGTCGCGAACGCACTTGCGGCGCACTTTGCAGCCATCTCCAGTTCCGATTCCCCCCACTCCCGCCGCGACCCACCGGAATTTCCACCTCATAGGAATGACCCCTATAATCACCTCTTCCACATGACAGAGCTTCGGGAGGCCCTCCGCCCCCGACGCTCCTCCGCCCCCGGCCCCGATAATATCCCCTATGACCTTTTACGGCATCTCCACCCCTCTGCTCTCAGCTTTCTACTGGACCTCTATAACCGGATTTGGTTGGAGGGTTCATTTCCGGACCGATGGCGTGAGTCCATCGTCGTCCCCATCCTGAAGCCCGATAAAGACCCCTCACTCCCGTCGAACTATCGCCCCATTTCCCTAACATGCTGTGCCTGCAAGGTGATGGAGGCGATGGTCGCCTCGCGGCTGTCCTTTACCTTGGAGGCGAGTGACCAGTACCCTGCTACCCAGGCTGGTTTCCGGCGCTTCCGGTCTACCACCGACCCCCTCCTTCTCCTTAGCCATGACGTGCAGGAGGCTTTCTCCCGGCGTCAATTTGTACTCGCCGTCTTTTTCGACCTCCAGAAGGCCTACGATACTACCCGGCGGAGCGCGGTCTTCGACTGCTTACGCTCCCTGGGTTTCGTAGGCTTTCTCCCTTCCTTTATTTATAACTTCTTGTCCGCCCGTTCTTTCCGCGTCCGCATCGGTTCTGCCCTCTCGGACCGCTTTCCGTTGGAGGAGGGTGTCCCTCAGAGTAGTGTCCTTAGCGTCTTGTGTTTCTCACTCGTGATGAACACAGTCGCTACGGTCCTGCCTACATCCGTTCGTAGCTCCCTCTATGCCGATGACCTGGCTATCTATTGCTCTGGCCGCCTCCCGTCTTTGGCTGAACGTCGGCTCCAGCTAGCCATCAATGCGGTGGTTCGCTGGGCGTCCTCGGTTGGCTATGCTTTCTCACCCTCTAAGTCTTCCAGTATGCTTTTCCGTCCTCGGCGCCTCCGTCTGTCGCATACCTTCGCTCTTACCCTTGCCGGCACTCCTCTTCCCCTCGTCCCATCCGTTAGATTCCTGGGTCTGACCCTCGACGGATTTTTCGGTTGGGTTCCACACCTTAGGCGGTTGCGGCAACATCTCGCCGCACCCTCTCCCTTTTGGGTCATCTGTCCCACACGACCTGGGGGGCGGACAGGCGTACTCTGCTGCGCCTGTACACCTCCCTGGTGCAATCCCGTGTCGACTACGGCTGTGTGGTCTACAGTTCCGCCTCCTCTCCGGCACTCCGTATGCTGGATCCTCTTCTCCACCGTGGCCTTCGCCTGGCGTCGGGTGCCTTCCGCTCGTCCCCTGTCGCTAGTCTTCAGGTGGACTGTGGACACCCCCCCCTGCCCCTTCGCCGGGGCCTTCTCATGGCGAAGTGTTACCTTCGCATCTGCCGCCTCCCGAAGTCCCTACTCTTCTCCGCGATCTCCCAGGCGCTACCCCGGCCTGACACGTGGCATTTCGCTGCCTCTCTGGCCGAGATTTTCTCGTCCCTGGGGATCCCCCCACCCTCTATTCTGCCGTTCTCCTTCGATCTGTCGCCCCCCTGGCGGACCACCCCTATCTGCCGTTGCCAGGCGCTCCGTGGCCTGCGTAAGGAGTCTCTTCCTGCCGTCCTCCGGTCTTCTTTTCTGGCCCATCTTCCCGTCCATTCGGACGACGTTCCCGTCTACACCGACGGCTCGCGCTCCCCTGCAGGTGTCGCGGCCGCCGTCTTCTCTCCGTCATTGTCACCTACCTCCCGGGGTATCCCCCTGCCGGTTCAGGCCTCCATCTTTTCCGCGGAGCTCTTTGCCCTTCTGGAAGCCCTCCGTCTGGTATCGGTTGTTCGCGGTCCTCCTGTACCATTTTTTCGGACTCGCTGAGCGCCCTTCAGGCGCTCGAGCGCTATGATTCCCCGGACCCCCTCGTACGCCTTATTCAACAGGAGTACCATGTCCTGCACACCATTCACCGGATCCGGGTCACCTTCTGCTGGGTTCCCGCCCATGTTGGTGTTTCCGGTAATGAGGCGGCGGACCGCATAGCCCGGTCCGCCGCCTCGCTGCCTCCCCTCCCCCGCCCGCTCCCCTTCTCAGACTATGTGCAGGTCTTTCGTTCCTTTTACGATCGCATGTGGCAACAGTCCTGGGACGATGCCACCGGAAATAAACTCTGGTCCATCCGCCCCCGTCTGTCATATTGGGTGTCCTCTTTCCACCGCTCCAGACACAAAGAGGTCGTCCTTGCGCGGCTTCGCATCGGCCATACGCGCCTCACGCACGGCTATCTTATGTTCCGGCAGGAGGCTCCTCGTTGCGCCTCCTGCCAGTCGCCCCTCACCGTCTCTCACATCCTGGTGGAATGCCCCACCCTGTCGTCAGTACGTCGTCGCGCTTTTCCGTTCCTTTCTGATTTCCCCCTCCCCGAACGTTTACGCCTTATGCTCGCTGAGAGCCCTCTCTTCTCGCTTGACCGTCTTTTCCTCTTCCTCTCCCAATCTCGCATCCTATCTGAGCTTTAGGTGGCTTCTCACCTGTAGTCCGCTGTTCTCCCTTTTCTAGTGCCTTTTCTCCGTCTCCGTTTCTCTTTCTCGTATTCCGCCTCGCCATGATATCCGCTACCATATAGCGGGAAATGGCGGTAAACGCCCCAATACAAAAAAAAAAATATATATTATATATATATATATATATATATATATATATATATATATATATATATATATATAATATTATTATTATTATTGCAAAATAAATTACAGTATTCCTATGATTTCGGACTTGTGTTTCAAAAGTTCGGAATCATATGAATATTTACTTTTCAATTATATTATAATAATAATACTGTGTATATATACATTAAAAATATTTTCTCTAATTCTGGACTTTGTAACAAACATATATATATATATATATATATATTTCTTTTTTTTTAAACAGACCCACCAAGGATAAATGCCGATATAAAGGAAATCGACCTCAAGAAAGACTTCATTGAAGGCTCTAAAGTGTCCCTCCCATGTCCTGGGACAGGAGATCCTATTCCATCTCGCTCCTGGACAAAGAACGAGGAACCTTTACATCCCGGGAGGGGAGTATTCCTCGAACCTGATGGAACGGTGGAGATTGAGAAGGCGCGCAGGGAACATTCGGGAATTTATATATGCATTTTATCAAATTCTCTTGGCTCAACAAATCTTACTTACGATCTCAAAATAATGGGTAATTTCATAATATTAAAACCATTCCTTGATGTTTATAGTGTAAGAATATTAAACTTTCTTTTGTGGTATTCCTTAATGGAATGAACTTTAGTATTATGTGGTCTTGACCAATACCTTACATGTTTAACTTTATTTTCTTTTAATAGTGCCACCCAAAATGTCTCAAGATAAGGAAAGACCGCAAGTAGTTGAGGGGGAAGATATTACAATCCGGTGTCCCGTTGATGCTTTCCCCATTCCAAGCATTCACTGGCTGAAGGTAACTCAAACGCAAATTGTACTGTTATTGGAAACTGCTATTTCCTTTTTTTCTTTCATGGGGAGGGTGGGGGGGAGCAACCCATGAGATAAGAAATCCAGTTACATAATCATCGTTTGGTGATTATATTAAGATAATTTTCGCCTTAAATAAGTTACTCTACCCATTAACTCTTAAAAGAATTGTTGCAAGAGCCTTTCACTCTGTTCCCAAGAAAGGGATAGAATGGTACCTTTAGTGGCGCATTAGATGACACAATGAAAGTTATAATAAAATAGGTAGCAGTAAAATGGTGATAAATAACATGATAATAATTAGTATTCACAGTAAATTTTCAGCGAATTTATATATTAATTAATTATATAAAAATAATGATGCATCAGTAATAAGCAGTACTAATTATTTGGTGTACCAAAGGACGGCATCACAATATTCTCAACCAAAGATCGGGCCGATGTTACGCACATCATCGTGGAGGAGAACGGGCAGACTCTTCACATCTTCGAAGCCACAATGGATGACCAAGGTTAGAATTAATGTAACGACTTTAATATTCATTGGCAAGATGGAAGGTTTATATCCGAATTTGATAAATGGTTTCTTCTTACGGAAACGTATTTTGCTTCTGCGCAGAAGCGAATAATATTTTACGTCACAATCGTATCATTTTCTTGTGTCACAGGAATATACCGCTGCATAGTACGGAACAGCGCAGGCGAATCGTCAAAGGATTTCCCGTTAAGGGTCTTGGTGCCGCCGCAATTTACCAGATTCCTCCACAATCCGAATGTAGTTGGCAGGGAAGGAGAGGAGATTGTACTTGATTGTTCGGTCGACGGGGACCCAGAACCGCAGGTTTGGATTAGAGTTTAGACTTGGATCTGGATTCAGGTCTGAGCCTGGACCATATTTATTAACCTGTTTATTACCAATTGCAATTAATTTCTTATTTGTTCGCAGATTGAATGGGAGAGGAACGGCTTCAATCTTCCCGCTTTGTATCCTCAAGTGTCAGCCGATGGGCGAGAAATCAGGATTGCAAAAGTTACTCAAAGTGACGCTGGTCAATACGTGTGTAGGGCTACCAATTCTGCAGGATCTGCTTCCAGGAATTTCAATCTCACCGTTTATGGTAATATATGGAAATGTACGCCGCTAAAGTAAACAAATTGAAACAAACTAACCTTAGTTTTTGAGGTTAGGTCAGGTTAGGTTTTATTTAAATCTAGTTCAGTATATATATATATATATATAGGGTAGCGAAAAAGTTAGGACACATAGGAACAATGCTTTTTCAATGCAAATATACATATACTTACAGTATATTTGCATCGAAAAACATAGTTCCTATGTGTCCCGACTTTTGCGCCACCCTGTATATAAATACTTTTCAACGTTCAAATGTTCCGCGCGATGATGCCTCATTTCACGAAGGTCAAGCTTGTCGCCCCTTCTTTCGAGTTGGCCTGGTGAAGTAGTGAGTTGGTTTCTTGTACTCTCCACCTCACATAGCCAGGTACGCCCGGCTCATCGGAGATTGTTCTGAGCCAGGCGTCTAATCTTTTGAAGATGTCCACTGCAACACCATTCGTGTTCCTTGGGTCTTTGGTCAGCTGATTAAATAGTTTTGGTCCTCTCGCAACAAAACTGTTTTCTTTCAGGGTTAAGGATGTTTCCTGTCTAGCCTTTAATTTGGGAACACGACACAGTCTTCCTTTTCTACTTTCCACTGTTGTTTGGGGAGTTGCAGGGTTCAGAGTAAGATTAGGGACTAGTTTCTCCATTATTTTCCAATTGTAAATAATGGTGTATCTCTCTCCCCTCCTTTCCAGTGAATGTAGATTAAATTCGCGTAACCTATCCCAGTAGTTTAGTTCTTTGCACCCCTTGATCTTGGCTGTGAAGCTTCTCTGAATCCCTTCTAGTTGTCTAATGTTTTCTTTTTTATATGGGGATGTTAGGACCAAGCAGTATTCCAATTTCGGTATGATCAGTGTTTTCAGTAGAGGAATCATTACATTCCTATCCCTTCGTTTAAAGGTTTTCAATATCTGCCCCGTTATTTTCTTTGCTCTGTTTACTGCTATCTTATTTTGTATTTCAAATTTCGCCATTTCGCATCATCAGTCATTACAACCCCTAAATCTTTTGCTCTAGAATTTCTCTGAATTTCCTGTCCATTTGGGGTATAATATTCCATGGATTTTAGGTCTTCTCCTTTTCCGTACCGTAACAGCTGAAATTTCTCGGTGTTAAACTTCATATTGTTGTCTTCCGTCCACTTGTAGATTCTGCTCATGTCGGTTTGTAGAGATCCTATATCTTCTGGGTTTCTTATTTTTCTACTGATCTTTCTGTCATCAGCAAAGGATGTTACTGTGCTGTCTCTGGTAACGTCCTCATCTATGTCAGTTAGCATGATTATGAAGAGTAGTGAAGAGTAGTGGTTATGAAGAGTAGTGGTACTGAGCTGAGGACCTCTGATTTTGATGAAGATACTCCTTGTACTGTAACGACTTGCCACCGCTCACTAAGGAAATTCTATATATCCATTTCCCTACTTTTCCTGTTATTCCCATATACTTCAGTTTATGTATTATGATTCCATGGTCACACTTGTCGAACGCTTTGGCGAAGTCTGTGTATATTACATCATAGTTTTCATTACTTTCCATTGCACCAATAATGTTGTAGTGTTCCATTAGTTGTGATAGGCATGATCTGCCTGACCGAAACCCATGTTGGTTATCATTTAATTTTTTTCTGAGTTTCCAAAAAGTCATAAATTTTCTGTCTACCTACTCTTTCAAATATTTTAGCGAGATGAGATGTAAGCGACACTGGTCATAGTTTTTGGCCTCGGATCGATCTCCTTTATATATTGGGACTATGTTTGCGCTCTTCAGGATGCCTGAATTTCTCCCATGTCTAGTGATCGTCTCCATATCCAGTATAGGGGCTCAGTGATTGCATTCTTGCAGTTTTTGATCAGTGTGGCATTCCATTTGTCTGGCCCTGCCGCTGCGTGCGCTTTTAGTTTCCCTATAGCTTGTGTAATATCACCCTTAACGCATATAATATTCCTTTGTCTCCGAATCAGCGCCTCCTACCATAGACCATTTTCCTGGTCGTGCCGACAGAGACGAAGTAATTGCCGTGAAAGGCCAAGACACAAGAGTACAATGCAAAGTCTCCGGAAGTCCCACGCCAACGGTACCTGGTCTTTCGGGAATGTTCCTTTAGAGAGAGTGTAAGTTCTGCTCAGCACTCATTCCATTTGTATCATATATAAGCAGAAGTCCATTTCTTACCCATCATCTACCATCCATTGTCATAAATATGGTGTAGTTACAGAGTTTATGTACTTAAAATGTTTGATGTAAATCTGAAGCAGTTTCAAATTCATTTTAAATTCTAGTGTTATCTTCTGGTATGAATATCGAAAATGGTTTAAAAATTAATAAAACTGCCTTTTAAATTTATTTGTATTAAGTTTCAGTTCACTGTAAGTCAGGTTCTTTGTAAAGTAGTATTAAATGTATAGATTAAATGCCGCTAATTGTTGATTCCTTTAACTTTTTAACAGAACAGATCTTTCATTCAGTCTGCAAGAGAACAACCAAGTGCTCACACTTAACACGATGTCGCCAGAGCATTCTGGAACGTACGTTTGTAATGCTACCAACATTGTAGGGACAACGCTTAAGAACTTCAACGTCAGTGTTTTCAGTAGGTTTTTAATCATCTTAATACAACGTTGAGTTCACCAAAATAGAAAGAAGAAAAATGCAACCAAATTCTTTATTACAAATAAGTCTTGATTGAGATATTTACAGAATAAACTGAGTTTGTTCATATATAGTATGATAAATACTTAAATAATTAAAATAATTAATTGAATGGTTATTCTTCTTTTAGCTCCGCCTTACCTCGACGGAATAGACGAATACGTAACGGAAGTAGAAGAAGTAAAAGTGGTGGTCGAAAATACTTTGAGACTGAGCTGCGAGGGGGGAGGTTTCCCTATTCCCTCTTACTCTTGGTTTTGGAAGAACCGTCCCCTCACCCCATCTCTTATGTCCTATCAGGCAAACAACCACGAACTTTTCGTGAACAGAATAAGGGCTGAAAATCGTGGTACTTACACGTGCCTTGCTGTAAATCCTGCTGGCACTGCTGAAAAGCATTTCAATGTCTACGTACAAGGTACGTATCATGTCTCTGTTTGTCTCGCTCTTTAATTTTTGTTTTTGTTTTAACATAAATAATTGTGAAATTGGACAATTTATTTTATTTAATTTGGCCCTTAAGCTTTTGGATTTACTGGGCTCTTAATTAAAAGCAAAACAGTTATTATTATTAATACTATATAAATCATGAATAAGAATTATTAGAGCAGAGGTTCTCAAACTTTCTCTTCTTCTATACCCCATGAATTCTTTCACAGGATTTTCTGGATTTTCGAGAGAGACTGAGGATTTTTACTTTCTTTACCATCGTGTGACTCGTGGCCATTTGTTAATCGTATATAAAATTAAGAGTTATATTTTCAGGACCCCTTCGCGTATCCCCTAAGATTCCCTCGCGTACAACAGTTGGAGAACCACTGTATTAGCGTACATATTAATCTTAAGTTATTATTATAGATATAAAACAAATACAAAGTCATTATTGAAGGTATGATACCAATACTATACAAAGAAATCAATATTAGACGAAAGATCAAATAATAACAAATAATGTACATTTAATCCTAGATTTTTATGCGTATTCCATTATTAGTTGAGATTTTAACTTGTTTTTAAACGAATTTACATTCACAATATTTTCTATATCAACATTTAAATCATTCCATAGTTTCAGTCCAATCAAAAAGGGTAATTTTCGAGATGAAGAAAATCTAAATTAAGGAATATCAAACTTTGATCTGCTGTATTTCTGGTCTGATATGAGCGGATTTCATGATAAGTTATAAAATATTTAATTGTCCATTGTAAGTTAATGATTTTGTTCTCACATTTGTAAATGAAAATAAAATGTGTCAGTTTGGTTACATCTTTGAGCTTTAGTATGCTTAGTTCTTCAAATAATGCACTGGAATGATCATGGAAATCAGCCTCAGATAACAACTTTATTGCTCAGGTTTGGATGACAAAGATACTGTTTAAAGTGTTATTAGCGGAATTTCCCCATACAAGGATGCAGTACTTTATATAAGGAAGAACAAAAGCATGATACGATGTTAATGAAATCTGTTTCGGGACTACATTTGTAAGTTTAAACACTATACTATAGCAACGCTCCTTGAAATCTTTTTTGAGTTATAATTTTCATGATCAGTCTAGGGCGGGTCAAAACAAGTTTTTTTGGTCTTTTTTTAAAAACGACACTATGTGAGGATTTTCATTTGGGTTAACAAATAACATCAAAAGTTGAGCTATGTGCGACCCCCTGTACCCCTCGCACATAGTCCCCCCTTTTTCCTCACTCTTCTAGCTGAGATTTCACAATAAGCTTTGAACCTATTCTGAACATCAATTTAAGATATTTTAAAAATAAGTTAAAGACCTTATTTGGCCTTATTTAAATCAAGTGGGTATCATCTTTATTTATGGATACTTTTTTGTTTTATGCAGGGTTGCCAGTGTGGCCAAATTTCACAAATGTGCAAAAAAGTCTGGCAACCCTAATTTTTTGAGTGCTCTTTGCAAAAAATTATATTTTATTTTTGTTTCAGGTTATTGATTAAGGGAAATTATTATTATTGGTTATTGATTCAAACTACTATATTGGTTTTTAAGTTAAATTATTAGTTAAGTCAAATTAATATGACAAGAAAAAAGTCGTCAAATGCAGCCTTTGGACATCCTTCCGAGTTTCCAGCAGCTATGATACCAACAAAAGCAGATATTGTGAGGCACTACAACTTTGTGCGATGACGAGAAGAGGCTGAATCAAATAAATCGATTACTTTTAATGAATGTTGTAACATAGCCGCAATAGACGTTGAAACCATACCATATGGAGAAGGTTCTCTTTTCCTAAAATAAGTACTCATGGAATCTTTCAGAAAGTTGTTAGAGTGATAGAAGCAGCCTCAAAGTTGAACAAGGTTCCTATAAACCGAAGAGATGAGAGATATGAACAAAAAATTTCCGAGTATGATGCTATGTTTGATGTATGTACCTGTGATTGCTACGATAAAGGGATTGATATAAATGCCTGCTGGTGCGAGGCAAGGATAAAATAACAATTGCTGAGTGGGATTCTTTTGTAGGACAAAAGCAAAAATTAAACCAACTGGAGCCTTTTGATAGAAAAGCTGCTTTGATGAGAAAAAGGTCTATTGCTAGAGCTCAAAAAGAACACGAACGCCGAATGAGATCACAAGCAGAATTGACTGAAGCTATCAGAGTTGTCCCTTCAACATCACAGGAATCACAGGATGCAGCCAGCGCTGAGAGCATGGAGGTAGAGACCGACCAAGAGGATGAAGACTTCGTGCCTGATATAGAGAATGAGTAGAACAGATATATCTATGAAGAGTTAGCAGTGACCGCAGATCATTAGAGTGAGTTGCAGGGCAGCAGCAGCAGCAGCAATTGTTAATGCTGCTTTAAAAGATTTGGGAATCCTGGATCAGGGCAACATGATTGATAGAAAGAAGCTGGAGAGGGAAAGAGCACGAATAGGTAAAAAATTGAGTACCAGGGTTAAATCGGAGAATATAGGAATAGAATACATTGGCTTTGATGGGAGAAGAGATGACACATTAACCAGGGCAGGCAAGATCAAAGAAGAGCACTACGTCATTGTTAAAGAGCCTGGAAATATCTATATAGATCATGTAACACCTGATCATGGAAATGCTCGTTGTGTAGCAGAAGAGCTGATTAGTGTAATACTGGACTCAGAAAGTTCAGACACTCTAAAAGCTTTACTATGTGATGGCACTACTGTGAACACTGGAAGAATCGGTGGAGTAATAAAGCTTGTTAAAATCTATCTGAATAGGTCTGTTCAGTGGCTGGTATGCCTTCTTTATATGAACGAAGTACCATTCAGGCACGTCACCAGTGGTGAGCTGGAGCCGGTTCGCACCGGTTCGCGCGAACCGATTATTAAAATTTTGAAGCATTTTAGAACCCGTTGTTAAAAATTGTTACGAAAACAAATATTGTTATAAAATGATCTTAAACCGAATAATCTTATAAAACGGTGTACAAAGTAATCTTGAAGCTGTTTTGTAATTACTACCTAATTAGTAATAACTAATATACTTAAATATTCTTCATATTTTCTTCTTTTCAAATTTATTCTAAATTTATTTTTTTTATTGTTAAGTACGAGTACAACTCCCAACAACACAATGCATTGCCACTTCTTATGGAGAAAGGTACAAAAACTACATACTGTGGCACATCCTTTAAATCAGAGCTTTTTATATAGGGAACCGGTTGTTAAGATTTTGGCAGCATCACTGGGCACGTCTACGAGGCAATAGATGGAAAAACAACAGGTCCAAATACTTTAAAGGGTTCAATCGGGAATAAATTGAAAACTGATCTAACAGAACTGGAAGTGGTTGCTTTTTCTCCTGTTAAAGGAAACATTCATGAAATTCTATCTGATGTTGTTAATGCTTTAAATAGTGACCAAAAGTATCTCTACAATATGTGCCTAACTGTTCAATCTGAAAATGTCTCCAAAGATCTCGCAGAAAGATCTCCTGGTACAATTCATCATGCTATCTCTTGGGTTAAGTTACATCCACTGGCATCTGACAGACCATCTAACTTTTGGTACTTAGGGCTGCGCGACTTGATGGAGAAATACAGATTGATCATGGAACCAGTGTTTCAGAATAACTTATACTTTGCGAACCCCGAAAATATTCTACTATCGATGATAACAGACTCAAGAAGAGAAGTTAGAGAGGTTGCAATCCAGAGAATCATTCTCTCAAGAACTACATTTTCTGAATAAAGAAACTTTGACCTACCTCGAACTCTTAATTTTGATTCTTCAGACTACACTGAAATGATTGATTGGCACAGCCAAGGAGTAGAAAGCGCTGTGAATCTAGTCACGAATGCATCTGATGTACGAATTGGCTACGAAAATCGCCAAAAATATATTCTTAAACAACTGGAATCACGGCAAAGATTGCCTAAATTTGAATGGAAAGGTCAGTGGAATAAATAAACATGGTGTTACTTTCAAAATAGCTTAAGTTTATGCATCGTGCAAAAGAGCGCTTCATTAGGTAATGTTTTTTTCTTTTTCTTGTAGAAGACGAGTTCTGTTGTTTAATTTCTCAAAAATGTTACGTAATTCATTAATGTGTCCCTTATTTTTTATCTTAATATATACTAGGGGCACTCAATATATTTTGCCCCACCCTTTTTTCTTAGCTGAATAATAGGCCATGGGGCTGAAATGTCTTTTGGGCCGTAAGTTTGAACTTTCTGCGTTTCACATAACCGGATTTTTCCAGTTTGAACCTCCCCTCCTTGTATAAAACCGCTTTTAAATGCCTTTGTATAAAACCGATGGTTAACGCAGTTTCGAAAATGGCGTCTGACAGTGATGTGCGTCGTAAACAGAGAGCTGTTATCGAGTTCTTAACCGCAAAGAAGGAAACTGTTGGAAATATTCACAAATGTTTACAAAACATTTACGGAGATGCTGCTGTTGATCGAAGCACAGTTGGACGCTGGTCTAAACGCGTGAGATCATCGGAGAGAGGGAGAGCCAGCCTCAATGATGAGCCACGAAGCGGTCACCCGTCATCGGCTGTGACATCTCTCACTGTGCAACGTGCTAACAGCATCATTCAATCAAATCGGCGCGTCACATACAAGGAGCTATCACTAGAGCTAGGAATTAGTGAAGGAAGTGTGAATACGATAATTCAGCAACTGGGATACTCAAAAGTGTGTTCACGGTTTGTTCCTCGCGAACTGAATGAAGATCACAAAGCCCAAAGAAAAGAAATTGCTTCCGAGTCGTTGGTTCGATACGAAATAGAAGGGGATGATTTCCTTTCACGAATTGTGACTGGGGATGAGACTTTGGTACGCCACTTTGAATCTGAAACAAAACGCCAGTCCATGGAGTGGCATCACGCAGACTCCCCACGCAAGAAAAAGTTCAAAATGGCTCCCTCTGTAGGAAAGGTTATGACCACTATCTTCTGGGACATGAAAGGGGTGATTCTGGTGGACATTATGAAGAAAGGACAAACCATGAATTCAGAGGCATATATTGCTACCCTACAGAGACTCCAGAGACGTATAAAGCGAGTTCGACCGGAGAGAAAACTAGAAGACCCTTCTTTTGCACGATAACGCAAGACCACACAACAGTTTCCAAAGAAGAGAGGCCATCACAAAAATGCGCTTGACTGTGTTATCCCACCCTACATACAGCCCGGATCTGGCACCTTCAGACTTGCATTTGTTTGGGCCAATGAAGAATGGTATTCGTGGAAGAAAGTTTCAGAGTGACGATGAGGTTGTTGAAAAGGTTAAGAGGTGACTCGAGCGGAACCCAGCGAACTTTTACCAGCAAGGAATAAAGGCCCTTGTTTCGAGATGGAGGAAAGTCGTAGAAAAGGATGGAGACTATGTGGAAAAATAAAAACTTGTAAAAGAGGTATGTAACTACTAGTGTACAAGATTTCTGGAACTTACAAGGAAACTTGGAAACTAAAAAAAAAAATGTGGGGCAAAATATATTGAGTGGCCCTCGTAGTATATACTCAAAAACACGTAAAAATATCATTTTCTTTGAGTTTGAATAAAAAAATGAACATGAGTTTAACACAACTGAAACAATTTTTATCCGAGTTTTTACTGAAAAATGTACATTTTGGCAAATTGAAACTAAAAACCGAAAATTTGTGCCGGAGTTAGGAGACTTAGGATACGCGAAATATTTTACTGGGTGACTACTGTGACCCATACGAAACCCCACAATGTGTCACTTTTGAATACAAAATATCAACCCGCCCTAAATTGATCACTCCTTTGCAAATTCTTATCTAGCATTACACCAAGAAATTTTGTTACAGTACACTCCTTTACAACGATTTCATCAACATTTAGTTCATCAACCTACACAGTTCGTTTATAAGTAAAAATCATTAAATTTGTTTCACTGGTATTTAGGAAGCGTTTATTGGTGGTTGACTATTTCATTATATTGATAAATTCTTATTTAAATATATTCTTAACTGAATTAACATCTTTGCAAGAAAAAGACGCAGTTGTATCATCTGCAAACATTATGAAGTTAAGTACAGTATATCAGATGAGCGTGGAAGGTCATTTATATATAATAAAAATAACAGTGGACCCAAGACTAAACCCTGTGATTCACCATGTTGGAAACCGTTTTAGCTGAACAGACCTTATTTACTGATACAAAATTATATCCATTCGACAAATAACTTTTGAATCAATCACTGATTGCTCCTCTAAAGCTGTAACAATATAATTTGTTAAGTAGAATATTATGGTCTATTACGTCAAACGCCTTGCTCAAATCCATAAATATTAATATCATTATTTCTTTGTTCTCTTTAGCTATATTTGCATTTTTTAAAATGTTTAAATCCATTTCCGTTTCTATTATTGCGGAAGCCATATTGATTTGGAGATAAGTTGCAGGATTCTAAATATTCTAAATATTGATTTGGAGATAAGTTGCAGGATTCTAAATATCGCTGCATTCAACTTATATACATACAGGACGTTCAAAAAAGGATTTACTTTTTTTAATAGCTATTTATGAATGCGAGTTACAATAACCATTTTTTTGGCCGATAAAGTATGCACCTTGAAATTTATTTAAATTACAGATTACTGACGACCGAATATTTATACATGACTTAATTATAACTACGTCCCAAGTGATGTTAATTTTTAGCTTATGAGATCCCAGTAAAGAATAAAGCTTAAGGGCCAAATTAAATAAAATAAATAGCTCAGTTTAACAATTGTTTATGACGTGTTAAAATTATTGTAACATGGAACAATTGTGTAATATTTATTTCATAAATAAATGAATCCGAATTTAAATTTCAATATTAGTCATAGTATACAAAAATAGTTAATATACTATTACTTTCCTCTCGAACAGTGTAATAGTACCGTTGTTACATGATCATGTTGTTAATCTTACAACCCAAACAGTTCCTCCTAGAATTAGAATTGGGGGACCTGACAGCTGGAGAAATCCTCCTCAAGGTCCGACAGTTCAGGAGACGAATGTGAATTCTTCTTTCACACTTTACTGTCCGGTTTTTGGAATCCCCGAACCATCAATATCATGGTCTAAGGTAGGAAAAACGCTTATTTAACCCTTTACGGACGAGTCCGCAGCATATGCGGTCACTCTTGTTACCAGAACGTATAGGTTTTATTGTTATTGAAAACTAAATATTTTAGTAACTAGTCACTGAAATGATACACATTTTGGGTTCCTTTCCCGACAACTAAATGACCTCTATATATAAACACGTAGAAACATTTATAGAAACGAGGCATTGTAGTACAATTTATATTATTATTTCTGGTGGACCTTAAGGTACTATCCGTCGTTAAAGGGTTAATAACTGGTCACAGCTAATGAAAATATAATAGTAAGCTAATTAACTAATTAATTAGGATGGTGAGGTTCTGGACATTCTTTGGGAGAAGATCCTCATTGAAAATACGACTTCGACCAACGTGACGAACTTGGAAGGCGTTTCGTCGCACGATACGAAGCATTCTGTTCTGAAGAAGTATTGGACCCGACGCGTTCAGTCTTCTGACCATGGAAAACGGCTCACGATTGAGGCGGCAACGGCTCTCGATTCCGGAGTTTACACCTGCACAGCTGAGAACGAAGCGGGAGAGGTTTCGATGAATACGGTGGTTTCAGTCTTGGGTTAGTTAAATTTTGTTCACCGATCGAAGGTAGAAGTGAACTGTCTTGTAACATTTTTGTTGTCTTTGTTGTAAATGTTTAATTAACCCCTTCCAGCCCGATTTATTTACGAATTAGAAGAAAAGATACTGTCATGGGTCCATGTGGACTGGCTAGGCCGGATAGGGTTAAGAAAAGTACCTTTAACTGGTACTATTCTAATTATTGCAGATTTGGGAAGCTTTTGTAATTTGTAGTCGGTGTGCGATATTTAATGGAGGAGGGGGAAACTAAAGCTGCACTTTTCTGCAATTTAAGTGAATGTGTTATAAATATATTTTTTAAATTCCTAAATGGTAATTCAGGAATCAGATTGTGTATTACCTATTTTGAAAGCTTTATTATATTACTGCGAATATAATGAATGTGTTTGGTTGGTGAACCCGTTTTGACGGCCTTTTATATACTGTATTATATTCTGCCACGACTTAAGTTGGGTATTATATGAAGGGTTCGAGGTTTCTCCCGGGGTGACGTCCTTTCCAGGGGTGAACCCCAAATGTAATTGATTAATCGTTGCCCCGTTAAGTGGGTGGGCGTGTCGATATTAATACCAGTCTGTTAGCGCGAACACAGATGTTTTTTTTAGATTCATTCTTTTTCTCCCTGCAGCCAAGTGACTTTCGCTGTTTTTTTACCTTTACAAAGATCTTATGTGCTTTATAATAATGAGTGTTTGTCACGAATTTTAAACCACAGTTATGACTTGCACTGTATTATTATAAAAAGTAACAAAGTTTTAATATTTAATTTTAAGTTTCACATACTAAATTGGGTTTCTTACGTTATGTAATTAATAAAGAGGAATAGGTCTTGCTCGGAATTCAAAAAGGCAAGGAAATGGGGAATATAGGCTAGTGCAGGACAAGAATAGGTCTAGGGCCCGAAGATAGAAAGTACCCCCCTACGAAGGCCCTAGTGGAGAGTTGAACTGAATTTATTGTCTCAAGTTCATCTTAAAAGTGGGCCATTTTTTGGGCACGAGTGGAAATATTAAAATGAAAATGTCAAGGGAGGGGAACCAAGATTTTCTGATGAACTGTGTACGATCTCTCTATGGCAAATTCTTCTGTACTGCTTCACCCACTGTCGATGTGCGCTGCGCACTGTTTTTCTCCATCCAGAATTAAATTTTCAACTCGTTTGGAAAACATTCTTCTTTCTTCTTTTCCCTCTGATCCTGGAAGTTAGAAACAATTTTAGAATACCTTGTATTATAAATTTTACAAATTCCTAACATATTATTTAATTAACTTATGTTGCCTATTTGACAATATTAAATTATTTTTATTTCAAGTACTATTTGAAACTAAAATTGTTTAAAAATATGAGTTGATAAAATAGATGTGTGGCATCACGTGACATTCTCTCACCGCCCTCCTATTGGTTGAACAAAACAAGTCACATATTTCAGTACAAACACGTTGAGACCAATTGCGGCTGGTGGTCAGGGAGAGTAGGGAGGCCCAAAATTGTCTATAATATATGCTTTATAAATAGTGTTGTGTAACTCATTCAATTCATTGTTTATTCGTTATTTACTTTACTACTTTCCTTTTATCATTTCTCTTTCTTCTCTTACACTCTCTTCACTGTAATACAGCGCAACCTACTACGTAAACAAAAATTAAAATAAATCACTGCATTATGAAGAGTGTTCACTTTTTGTTGTAAGCGAACCTCTATAAAAATGTTCCTAACCGAATCAAACTGCATTACATGAAATAATTTTTTTAATATTTTCTATGCAAACGCGCGAATGTAAAAATTTTTTTTTTCATTATTTAGACCCAAATAAAGTGTTAAGCGAAAACACTCATCACAATGAAATCTAATTTCAGAATAAAAAAAAAAATTAATCAGCCTAATCATACAAAATATCACTTGGAATTTTCATTAAAACTCGTGAAAGAATGAGAAAAAAAAAAAAAAAAAAATAGAGAAAAAATCAGCCTACCTATAAAATAAAATTATATATATATATACAGGGTGTCCCATAAGTCCGGCATCATAGGAGAAATTCATATTTTTCTATTTCTACAAACAATAATCCATATTTTTCTCTTTCTACAGGCCATAATGTCTGTGAGCAAGGAAGAACGAATCCAGATAATTCTATTCATAGGAAATCCAGACCGCGAGCCAATAACCAGAGTTGTGTTAGCAGACTTGTTGCAAAGTCTCTTTGACTCCGATTTCCTATGAGTAGAATTATCTGGATTCGTTCTTCCTTGCTCACAGACATGGCCTGTAGAAAGAGAAAAATATGAATTATGGTTTGTAGAAATAGAAAAATCTGAATTTCTCCTATGATGCCGGACTTATGGGACACCCTATATATATACAAAAGAAGATTCAAAGAACCGAAATTAATTTATGAAAAGAATTTACTAAAACAATTCCTGTATTTCAATGAAAATAAAAATTTTTCTCACAATTTACATACGGCAAGCAAAATAACCTCAATGAGTCCGAATCGACCCAGTATAAATTAGTGTCTTTAACCATTGTTTTTCGACTTTGAACAAAAACCTTAAAATTACACTTATCTACCTTAAAATTATACCCATATGATGCTCATGTGTAGCTTGACCAGTTGACATCCTTAATTATACACATCCAGTCGAAGAATAATCTTAAAAACTACCCACTAGATACTGGAAAATTTTGTTACTTATTTAAAAGCGTTACATACTCTATACGCTCTAACCTTTTAGACTTACCGTATAAAAAGGCATGTAACAATTTCATTACAACTAAAATAATTTAATTTCATATAAGTAAGTATGAAATTTATTTACTAATTATTATTATTTATTATTATTATTATTATTATTATTATTATCACAATTATTATGAATTCCGAAAACGTAAACACAAAAAACAAATTTTAAACACAAAATAGGGAGACTGCATAAAGAATAATAAAAGTTGAAGAGAAAAAAAAAATGAGCCATCGGACGGGATTTCTAAATTTTAAAGAAGTCTCTCTCCACGACTGAAGAAAACGAAATCTGAAGAAAACTGAATGAGAAGGGTGCTATGAGAAGAAAAAAAACGACTCAAGAATTTTGACTCAAACTGAGTCAAACGGTTGACACAGAGTCTGACTCCATGGAGATTTCGAGAATGCTGCGCGCCATTTTGAATTATAGATACAATGAATTTTTAAGGAGTGGGGCACACCCAAAGGGTGTTTCCTGCTTGCAAATGAGGTACACAATTCATTTTACTGTTTTCCGAAAGAGAATATCTAATTTTATAAATACGAAAAAATGGTAGCAATGCATTTGGCCGAAATATAAGGCGCGTACAGAGGACGTGGGAATGTCCTTCTTTTAATTTAATAGGGACACCGCTAACCACCAAAATGTCGTGTACCTCATTCACTTCATTGTTTTATTCGTTATTTACTTTGCTTTATTACTTTCCTTTTATCATTTATCTTTCTTCTCTTTACACTCGCTTCACTGTACTTTATAAACGCGGGCAGACGGGTAGTCGGTGGGCGCCATTAAACTTTCGAACAATGAAGGGACCGGGGATAATTATACACTATTATTCACTATTTACTGACTTTTTATTTATGCCGAAACAATTTGAACAAACGGGATAAACACGAGTGCGGACTATCATTAACATTTAATCACGGAGAGAGACCTAATTTAATATTTTAAATAAACAATAACATTCTAATACGGAAAACAATCTAACCAGGACACATCTCGTTCCGAGACTGGATTTTTAGGGCATTTCAGCCGCGGCACATTTCATGTATTGCCAATTCGTATTTTTATATTTTTAATTTCAAACAATATTAATTTCTTATCTGCGTACAAACCATAATTAAATTTCTTATTAAACATTATTTTCTCCTTTATTAAACAAAACATTAAATTCTTATAAACAAAACATTATTAAATTCTTATTAGACATTATTATCTTTATTTAAAAAAAATAATACACAACAGTAGAATAGATTACAAAGTGTTAGATGCCCTACTTTCTGAATGTCACGATCGTATAGAATTAATATTATCAATAAAATCTTCTTTCATAGTTTATAGTGATAAAACCAGAGGAGGCCCGGCCTCCCATGCCTCCTCTGAAAAGCCGCCATTGGTCTAACCTGTTCAGATGTTTTCATGTAATCAGTCGCTATTCTTTTTTGGGGATTTATCTCAGGCCTACTTGGAATTTATATCCTAACTTATTTTTCAGTCCTAACATATGATGTCTTACTACAATAGTTTTTTAATGATTAATAGCTAAAAAGTCGTTGAATTGCTATTATACCTCGCCACTAGTGGTGGAATACATTATCGTTGTACCACACCACAGTACAAGCTGGATATAGCCGCATTGACATCTTACTGATTTTTACTATCGAAAAACTTGTTCTTAGTAAATTTTTGTTGTGCTCTATATCGAATGTCGTAATTTCGCTCTTTAAAAAAGTTTACTTATCCTTTTGCGTAAAAAATGAAGTTGTATCAATAATCTTTTCTTTCATAATTAGCTCCTCCAAAGATTGTTCGTAGGACGCCATCTCCTATTTTGATCTCCGAAGGCAGTCCATTACGACTGGGTTGCGCCTTTGAAGGCAGTCCCAAGCCCCTTCCTACTTGGCTCATTAACGGGGCGGACCTCAAAACGGCGCCTTTGGAAGGCGTTTCTATCAACCAAATTAGCGAGAATGAGGTATGAAATGATACTTATAGGTTGAGCTGCATTGGTCTCTGCTAACTAAATTCACTATTGTTATACTGAATTTGGTATTGAAAGCTATTATTCGAGTAAAATTTTTAATTTGATAATCAATTCAGAATTTGAACTTACTATTCGGGATTGATAAAACTGAAAATCAACATCACAGTAATAAATAAAATTAATTTTAAAAAATTGTTTAAACACCAACACACTTGTTAATTCTCGTGAATTGATCGCTCAGATTTATCATCTATCTCCATGAATAGTACGTCACTGTACTTGTTTTAATACCAGTAATGAACTGACTGTGCGAGTCTAGTTTAATCTGAATCCAATGTTGAACATTTACCTTTGAATTTAAATAATGACTTTTAGGAATTGTATGCGTGGGATTTGTATGAAGGTTTCGTGGGATTTTTTTTGGTGGAATTATCTGGGGTTCTTTTTCAATGTAAAAATAACGTTTTCGTCTTAGGAAAAATAGAATTTTTACCTAAAATTTAGTTAGAGGTCGATATGAAAATGTCTTTCTCCCTTAGTCGTCAGTTCATGTCGAGGAAGTCGGAAGAGAGCATATTGGCACTTATACTTGCCTCGTGAGTTCGATAGCAGGTACCGACGAAGTGTCGTTCGAAGTATCGGTTGCAACACCCCCCGAAGCAGAAGGAAAGGCGGACAGAGGGCCTCAGGTGATAATCACAAGGGCCAGTCGACCAGTTTCTTTTCACTGCAGAGTCGATGCTTATCCTTCACCGGAGTTCGAATGGTTTAAGGTAAGGTTCAGAATTCAAATACCAAAAAGCTTTTCAGTGCTAAAACTAAGGAAATAAGTGAGGGTATCTTTGTTAGAGGGATAAAAAAATTCCATTGGCCGAAATAAAAATTGCGGACATTGAAGAGAAATAATCGTATATGAAAGCCTATAAGCAAAGGAGTGTTTTCAGGCTCGTTTGAAAAGTATACCTAAGGAGGTGAAATTTAACTTTCATAGGTTTTCATTCGCATTAAGGGAGTATCTTCACCCTTTCTCTTGTACGAATACACACGGTCATTTTTTTATTTTAGTTCTGGAGATGAATTACAAGAGAATAGATGAGAACATCGCTATGATATGATTTCAAAACCCCAAACTTTGTTCCAAGTTAATTTAATTTAAAAATATATCGCGCACACTGTATTTCTAAGAAATTAAAACACTCCTAAAATTATTAAATTAGCTTAATAAATAATAATAATAATAATAGGACAAGGTAACAGCCATGTTCCATATCCACAAGGGAAGTGAGGGGTAGGGCCCAAGACTGGGCTACCTTAGTCTGAGTCACTTAAAGGGGAGTGGCTGGCCCGCCGCTCCGTCGCGACGCAAGATACAGAAAAAGAAACCGCCCAGCTCTAGGGAGCCCTGAGGTCCGAACCCAAGACTCAGCACCAGAGCCTCAGCAGTGCCGGGCGGCGCCCTAACCGATCGATCCACGAGACTGTAATGATAATAATAGAGCGTCTCGTGGCTCGATCGGTTAGAGCACCTCCCACCAGTATTGAGACTGCCTCTCACTTCCTTGTGGGATATGGGACCTGTTGTTATTGTTGATGGTGGTGGTGTTTATTTATGTGTTGTTATTTAATCGTTTTAAAGAATGAAATTTCCATTGATACATATGAGGAGAAATTTCACTTGAATTTTGACGAGAGCGTTTTAAATCTGGTCAAAACTACTACAGATGATTCGGGAAACTATTCTTGCATCGCTATAAATTCAGCAGGATCAGCTTCCATCGATTTCGTCCTTGAAGTTCATGGTATGTAGGTCAAATTTAGGATTACTTCCCACTTTGTTAATCTCATCGTCATTCAAGGTCCAAAAACGGAAACATTTTCAAATTTAGAATTACACATCTGGTAGCCACTTAATTAAGAACTCCCATTCTTTTTCTGGAGAAGAATAAATGGTAATGACTGAAAATGGGATACATAAATTTTTTTTATTTAGTTTGTCTACTTTTGGTCAATTTAGATGAATTTTATCTCAATTTTAGTCCAGTTTATTATAAACTATGTATAAATTTTGTCCATTTTAATCCAAATTTAAGCCCACTTCAGTTATTGAATCAGTGAGTTTTTTTCGTAAAGAAAAATGTAATGTATTTATCGTTTTAAATTCTTTCTTGTGTTAGTGAGTTCTTGAGTACATATATATCATAGATAGGCTAGGTAATATAGCGTGGGTTATTATTGTCTTTGCTTCATTTCATGCTGATTTCTCTTTGTTTCTGTCTGTCTGTCTCTAATATCTCTAATTTATTTTGAATTTGCTTCTTACCTTCATTTCATCTACGTTGAAATGAGGGTAATCACACTTAAATTGAGGACTTTTGAATTTCAGATATAAATGTATTGTTAAATTTGGAAAGTTAACACTTCAGTTTATAGCATACTTATACGGTTAAGAATGAACACTAATAGCCAAGCGTGATTACTGTGAATTCCTAAGTTGTTTATAAAAGGATTTGTCTTATGCTAATCTTCTTTCGTTAATTTAGTTCCTCCCCACTTGGAGGAAGTAGTCGTAGAGGAAGTAACGGTCGAGGAAGGACACACTGTGGAGCTCTTCTGCCCCGTAACAGCCTCACCTTCCCCATCAGTTCTCTGGATGAAAGGGGCATCGATTCTCCAAAGGACCTTCACCGCCCTGTAAGAGATCTTCTATATATTCGTTTGTCATTCTTTTTTTTAACCACGCAGTCGATCACATACAGAACCGGATAAAGTGGTTTCCTCGCTTTCTGAATCATGATGATGATGATGATGGCGAGTATCAAGACGCAGATGTGACTTTTCGAGCACTGATTAGATTCATCGCTGGTATGGTTGTGGTAATTTCTGTTTCTAAATAAGACCAAAAGAATACCACAAGTAATTTTTTTTTAATGCATATTTCTCTTCGTTTAAAATGTGCTCAATTAATTATGTTGAACGCATGAATCTGAAAATTTATCACACGAGTAGCATGTCGTGAATACGTTTTATTATTTATTATACTTCATTATTTACTCTACTTTCTGCTCTCTATTGCATTTATCGCTTGCTTTTTCGTACACTCGGTTTCACTGTACCGTATAAATTCATGGTAGCCACGCCGAGACTATGAAAGCCGTTACAACACAAAGGGGGAAGGGGGGTTCATTAACACTCTTTTTAAACGCTTGTTAACACTTTATTTAATTCCGAAAATGGTTTAGTTAAACGGGGGGACGCGAGCAGGGGGTTTTATTATAATAATTTTACGTCGGAGAGGGGCACAAAACAATTAATTTAATTTTAAGGTTACATGGCAACAACTTTACGTTTATCGCGCTGCCGAATGACTGACTCTTTTTGGGGGTAGTCCGCTCTGTAGGCCTCTGTTCAGGATTGCCAACTCTTCCCATTTTAAACAATTTCAATCTAACAAACATACTTTTTCGTAATTTCACAATTATTAGTAAATGATTTATATTAAACATTATAATCTTAAATAAACAAAAATTAATATTCTTAACTAGGCCTTACTACAAGCATAAATATAAACTTTCAGTATATATATATATATATATATATATATATATATATATATATAATATATATATATATATACAGTATATACGCGCCTCGGTGGTGGTGTAGTAAGTATCGCTGACTACGAATCCAGCCGCCCTTCGTTCAATTCCCGGTGACGGCAGTCGGCGTGCAGCAAACCCAGTTGTTTATCCTTCCATATAATAAAAATTGGTTGGTAGATAAATGGGTACCCTGGGTAGCCTAGTGGTTAAGACGTTGGGCTACCGATCGGGAGGTCGTGAGATCGAATACGGGTGAGGACTTTATAATTTTTTACCACCCTTGATGGGTCGTGGTTGGAATTTCACGTTAAGCTGTAGGTTTAAGGCTGAGCAACAAGCTTGACCTTCGTCAGAATGAAAAAATTCGGGCGGAAGCAAAACCCAAGGTTAACAAAGGTTTTATATATATATATATATATATATGATACACAGACCGTGCATGGAACAAAGAACTCTTCTGGGAAAATTAAATCCTATAGTTTTTTCTTTTTCATGATGTTAGCCCCACGTAGGCAACGGGTCACTCGCAAAGAAGCCCTAAAAATATAGCTTCCCTCACCAGCTATCTGCAAAGCAGATAGGATCCAGCTTTGGGACAGGATCTAGGGGTTACAGCTACACCTAGCCTACTATATCCAGAACCTCAATATAAGCAAAAGACTCGTTGCATTCACATCGGATTGAATACATCAAATACAACTATAGTGTTTGTCATTTACCATTACTTATTCGGACTATAGGGGATTTAATTTTCCCAGAAGAGTTCCTTGTTCCATGCACGGTCTGTGTGTATCATAAAAGAACCTCAGGGGACCATTCTGAGTTCAATCCCATATATATATATATATATATATGCACAAGTAAATTTCTTTTGCAGTCAGCCTCGGTATTTGTCAATTACGAACGCAACTCGAGAGGACCAAGGTCGCTACACTTGTTTAGCGACTAACGAAGCAGGCACTCTGGAACAGTCATTTACTGTTAATGTGTTGGGTAAGTTATTAAGTGGTTTGTTCAGTTTGTGCACAGTGATGAGCATCTGCTTTTCCTTCCTTGCTGCTTCCCCTTCTATGTACCATCTTTTCCAAAAGTAGGGATGCACTGGACCACATCTACCTTACTACCCAGCGTATCCCAACTATTATATAACCGATGGTGTACGTTCCCAATGCTTTCCCACCACATTCGGGGCCCCATCCATAACTATTACGTCATTAATTAATACATAAGGAGAAACTGGCACATAAAACATTTTAAGCAATTATTAATATTTAATTAATGAATATATGAAATCTGTGATACTTGTACTAATTAATTTGGTAAGGTTATCTCCGATGAATTTTAAGCTATCAGGAAGAGTATCACAAATTTCATTTCTGCACGAATTAAATATTAATAGTTTCTTAGGAGTTCCTAGTCGCCTGGTTGCTAGGGAAACCAAAACCTATTTAGTACCCTATCCGTTATTGGTTTGTAATAATCGGTTAATGAAAAAGTGCGAGTACGGACCAATCGGAGACTGGAGCTGCAGGAGTTGATACTAGGGCTACTGAATAATCTTGAATGCAGTAACACTGTACAGAGGGTTGACAAATGTAAATAGACATCCTTGTTTTTCACACAGATTCACAAATAATAACAAATTTGTTGAATCAGAAAAGTTAGAATAATATTGCTTTCCTCTTTGCATTATGTAAAGTTGGCACGTGCTGCTATTTTATTGATGAATATGATAATAAAAACCCACTCTAATAGACAGAGTTTGTTTCCACAACAGTTTCGACATGCACGTCGTTTTTCTGTATCCACCCGAAAAGAGGATGCCAGCGGGTATCGAAACTGTTGTGGAAATAAACTCTGTCTATTAGAGTGGGTTTTTATCATCATATTTTGACCTTCACGTAGAAAAAAGAAGTTTTTTGCATTTTTTATTGATGAACTTTGCTATTTATATTAGGTTGTCAAGAAATTAATGTAATTTTTGTGAATATCTTTAAATAAGCACTTACAACATGTATAATTTGGTTCAACCAACTACACAAACACAAATTTTATGTAACAAGATACTTATTTTCTTTCTGTGTCTTAGACAAACCCTTATTTTTGTGTTTAAATATGGCCTACTAAAGTGTTGTATGAATTCAAAAAGGAAAAGTGTCACTGTAGCCACGAAGAATATCAGAGAGGTTTACGGAAATGTTCTGAATGTCCGCAAATGTCAGCGATGGTTCAGCAAATTCCGTTCGGGAGACTTAAGCCTCAAATTTTGCGCCGGCAGGGGCCGCCATATGAAATTGACATTGAAGCTCTGAAGATGCTCGCGGAGTCTGACCTTCGGCAACACACCAGTGAATTGGCGGCCAAACTGCATGTCTCTCATGAATCAATAAGAAAATTCCTCAAAAATCTTAGCAAAGAACTTAAAGAGGGTGTTTGAGTTCTGTACCGATTCATCGATTTGTTGTACTTGGTATTCCATACATTAAAACCAAGCTCACCCTCTCGTCCATTGTTAATTTCGCAGCCATCCTCTACCTAAAAGGAAAAAATATATTATAATCAACACTGAAAATTCCTATGATGCGCGACTTTTGCGTCACCCTGTATATATATATATATATATATAAAATAACAAAATAGAATCTAGTAAAGTTAAGATAATCTGATTGTGCGTTGTTAATTACTACTTTTTCTTTGGTAATCCAATTCTCTATGCAGTCGACAACCTTACCCCATACACCACGAGCTTTTACCTTTTCGATTAGTCTCTTATGAGGCACGTTGTCGAATGACTTCTGAAATTCGGACTATATTACGTCAACCACCCCTATACTAATCGTATACACCAATTATATTGTTGAAAACCTTGAGTACATTAGTTAAAAAAACTCGGTTTCGACGGAAACCATATCTATTTTTAAGATTATGACTCGCTATATGGTTTATTACAGGGTTTGGTTCTAATGATGAACTCTAAGAAGTTGCCTATTAATCCTTTAAAGTAATATATATATATATATATATATGTATATATATATATATATATATATATATATATATATATATATATATAATATATACATATACAGGGCGTCCCAAAAAAATGTATACACACTTTAACAGCTGACAGCTCAATTGATGTTTCTTTCTTTCCAAGTTAAACCATTAGAATTAATAATGGCAGTCAGACTAAGCTTTGAACAAAGGAAATTCATTCTAAAATGCTACTGGAAGTGTGAAAACGCAGTTGAAGTGCAAAGACAGTTTAGGAGGGAGTTTCAAACAGATCCACCAACGCGACTTACCATCACTCGAATTAGAGATAAGTTTGAAGCCGATGGAACTGTTCAGAATGTCCACAAGAAGCGTTCCGGAAGACCACGGATCGACAAGCCCCACAAAGCAAGAAAGAGTACTGGAAACGTATCACCAAAGTCCAAGAAAATCTGTGCGGCAAGCGAGTCGTGAGGTAGGAATTTCAGAATCGTCTGTCCAACGCATTTTGAAGCGCTGTCAATGGAAAAGTTACATTCCAAGATTAGTCCATGCTATTAATGAAGATGATCCGGACCGAAGAGTGGAGTATTGCGAGTGGTACTTGGCACGATGTGGATGTGGATTGGACGAAGGGGTTTCGTAGAATACCCTCCGCGTTCACCAGACCTCACACCACTAGACTTTTTTTATGGGGATACTTAAAAGACAAAGTCTACGCTATAAAACCTGCAACAGTCGCTGAATTGAGAGCAGCCATTGAACGAGAATGCACACAAATACCAAACGAAATGTTTCGTGATGTTTGCGATTCCATTGCTTCGCGTTATCAGCAGTGCCTGGACCAGAACGGACGTCAGTTTGAAAACAGGCGTTGACAAAACAATTAAATAATGTCTGTAGATTCTATTACATTTTGAAAATGAAATGTATTGTAATAACACTGCCTTTATAAGTATTTAAAGTGTGTATACATTTTTTTGGGACGCCCTGTATATAATATATATATATATATATATATATATATATATATATATATATATATATATATATATATATATATATAAAAATAAAATTATATATATACACACACCTTACCTTACAACCTTACAAAGGTTCCGCGCGATGATTCCTCATTTTGCGAAGGTCAAGTTTGTCGCCCCTCCTCTCGAGTTGGCCTGGTAAAGTAGTGAGTTGCTTTCTTGCGCTCTCCACCTCACATAGCCAGGTACGCCCGGCTCATCGGGGATTGTTCCGAGCCAGGCGTCTAATCTTCTTTTGAAAATGTCCACTGCAACTCCCTTCGTGTTTCTTAGGTCTTTGGGCAGCTGATTAAACAGTTTTAGTCCTCTCACAACAAAACTATTTTCTTTCAGGTTTAAGGATGTTCCCTGTCTCGCCTTTAATTTGGGAACACGACACAGTCTACCTTTTCTACTTTCCACCGTTGTTTGGGGAGTTATAGGATTCAGAGTAAGATTAAGGACTAGTTTCTCTATTATTTTCCAAGTGTAAATAATGGTGTGTATCTCTTTCCTTCTTTCCAGTGAATACATGTAGGTCTAGTTCGTGTAACCTTTCCCAGTAATTTAGTTCTTTGCACCCCTTGATCTTGGCTGTGAAGTTTCTCTGAATCCCTTCCAGCTGTCTAATGTTTTCTTTTTTATATGGGGATGTTAGGACCGAGCAGTATTCTAATTTGGGTATGATCAGGGTTTTCAGTAGAGAAATCATTCGTTTAAAGGTTCTCAATATCTGTCCCGTTATTCTCTTTGCTCTGTTTACTGCTATCTTATTTTGTGTTTCAAATTTCGCATCATCAGTCATCACAACCCCTAAATCTTTTGCTCTAGAATTTCTCTGAATTTCCTGTCCATTTGGGGTATAATATTCCATGGATTTTAGGTCCTCTCTTTTTCCGTACCGTAACAGCTGAAATTTCTGTGTTAAACTTCATATTGTTGTCTTCCGTCCACTTGTAGATTCTGTTCATGTCAGTTTGTAGAGATCCTATATCTTCTGGGTTTTTTATTTTTCTACTGATCTTCGTGTCATCAGCAAAGGATGTTACTGTGCTCTCTCTGGTAACGTCCTCATCTATGTCAATTAGCATGATTATGAAGAGTAGTGGAGCTAATACTGTTCCTTGTGGTACTGAGCTGAGGACCTCCGATTCTGAAGAAGATACTCCTTGAACTGTAACGACTTGCCATCGCTCACTAAGGAAATTATATATCCATTTCCCTACTTTTCCTGTTATTCCATGTTGGTTATCATTTAATTTTTTTTAATATACATATACTGTATATATATTGTGTTGAGGAAAGCAAATAGACATTACGATAATTGTCCTCAAGAACAAATGTCAAAGCTCATCAATGGAATGTCAGAACGTGTCAGCTTTACATAATGGAAAGCGGAAACGAACACGATTCTAAATATATTGATTCAATAAATATGTTATTATTTATTGACCTTTATTAGGAAATTAAAATTTTTGGGAAAACCGAATGTGTCTATTTACTTTTGTCAACCCTATATACTGCATATTATTAGATAGATAGATAGATAGATAGATATAGTTGGAAATACGAGATTTATAGATATTTTTGGTAATGTTAATATGGGATGTGGAATTTAGCAGTGAAACAGGGGGAATCCCATAAAAAAGCGACACATATTCTAAACATCTATTCCGTATGTGTAAATATTTCACACCGTTCTTTAGATCCTTCATGTCTAGATCATTTCTTCATCATCATCCTTGATCCCTAACAAACTCTTACTATTCAAAGATCTTTCATTAATTATACACACACACACCCTATTTTTCAGTTCCTCCCAAATTGGAGAACCAGAACAAAGCCTTACTCGAAGAGACTGTTATTCTGAACAGACAAGTGATCATCTCGTGTTTCATTGTAGCTGAGCCTTTGCTTGATATTAAGTGGAGGAAGGTAACAATATCATAGTATACTTACCATTTCTTTATATTGTAATAGCCACTCAGGGTTTTTAAAGATTAATTGAAAGTTGAAATAACTTTGAAATAACTTTAAATAATCCCTTTGAAATAACTCCTTACCTTTCAAAGTTTCTTGCTGTGTGGAGATTTTTGTTTTTAATGAGGGTACAGTGGTTCGTATGGGATGACAAATTAAGCTATATTTTAAATTGTTTTATTACTGACACACTTTTGCAGGATGGTAGACCTTTATCTTTTCTAAAACCGGGACTGAGCATTGATTCTACTGGGCGGCGCCTAACCATTGCGCAAACCGAACCAGAAGATGCCGGTAATTATACGTGCACAGCTTCGAATCCTGCTGGTCAGATCAATATTACGACGCTACTTCACGTTCTTATTCCTCCAATTTGGTCAGAGGTATGAGATAACATTTAATATAGACCTCTTCATAAATGAAAGTGAACAGTTGGTGTTTGTGAGTTCATATACAGTAACTTATTTTTCATGTTAAATTACTCACATAGTTTCTATACCAAGCGAGAAGGGAATCTACTGTACATGCTTCTTTCAAATACAGTACTAGTTTGTTAAAACATCACGATTACCTAATGAACAACGTGCTTTAAATAATAATAAATGCCTCTTTCAACTTGCTGTAAAGTATGTAAAAAACAACGCATATTACTGATGCTTCCTAGTGGGGTATGTCAGATTATTTTACGTTATAGATAGGTTAGGTCAGTCTGAATTAAACTAGGTTAGGTCCAGTCATTTTAGGTTAAAATTGTTCATTGTTACTTTAAGAATACTTTGGAAGAAGAAGAAGTGATTGGCATACAAGGAGTTGAATTGGAACTAAAATGCGAAGTTGAAGGTTTTCCTTTACCTTCCTTATTGTGGCTTAAAGATGGACAATTTCTGGAAAAAGAATCCCATAATATCGTTCAGCAAGATTCTGGAAGGTATAATAAAAATAATCATTCCTTCAGTACATGCATGACTGTATTCCGTCGTCCTTCCGATTTCAGTCTGACTGAATCTCTTATCCCTTCCGCCTCTATCTCGAAATTGAACATTGCACAGTTCTTATTACTCTTCTATTTTTTGGTTCTCCCTGCAATCTTTGTTCTCTATGCCGACTCTGTCGTTGCCCTTCAGGTTGTCAAGCGATATAACCAGCCCAGTTCTTTAGTTCAGGAGATTTACCACTGGCGGCTTCTCCATAGTCACGGTCGGTTAATGAACTTCTACTGGGTCCCAGTTCACGTTGGGACCCCTGGAAATGAATGAACGAACCAAGTTTAAGTTTCTTCTGGGAGTTAGGTAAGCCTAACTCTGCTTGTTGCAGTTCAAGGAAATATATTGTCGTTACCTACTACAGACTGGTTTACTGCCAGCTAATGACATAATAGCCTTCATTTTGTTCGTTGAGTATTTGGACCTCTTACTGAGCAAAGCTCAAAATTTCTGCTCTTCCAAACATTATTTTCCTTCCCTTTCTGGGCACACGCTTTCTCTTATTCTCCTTAGTATGCTTAATGATGAGTTCTTTATAATGATGCCTTTGTAACTTTCCTTAAAGAAACTTAGCTTTTACCTGAACTGTTTAGCCTTTCTCATTTGTTCTTACTTTTCTGATCTTATCATTGAATGTCAGGTCCATCACGTCACTAATTTTTGTATCATACAAAACAACGATGTTATTTATGCATAAATAAAACATGTAGTTTCTATTTTTCAGAAACACGTTAATAAGTTAAGTGATAAAGAAACTTAGGGACAAACTTACTTATAAAAAACTTTAAAAGATATATTCTACAAAGTAAAAAATTTGTCTTTCTAGAAACTTAAAAATTTTGTCTCTGACCGACCACGATTCTGGCCTTTACACCTGCGTTGCCAGCAATGTCGCAGGAACACTCGAACGGAACGTGAGGCTTTCAATTCACGCTCCTCCCCATCTTGCCTATAATCCTATTACGACAACAAAAGGTTAGTTGCTTTTAGGTTAGAGAATGATGAAAGGGCAATCGATTTTAAGTCGCAGGTATTTGGTCCCATCAGTCACTACTGGAAGAATAAAGTATTGAAAGTAGAATTATAGGAAATTATAAAAGAATATGACAAGGAAATGCTTTAGAACAGCGGTTCTCAACCTTTAAAAGTGTGGCACCCATTTTCATAATCTTCCAACGTCGCAACACCACTACCCAAAATCTAACGCAAGTCAAAGGAAAGTCAAAGGAAAAGTTTTCAACGGGATTAAAATTTAAAATATTATATATTTAGCATTCTTAATTAATTACAAAGAATATGAACAAATAAAAACACTCGGAAAAGCAAATTTCCACGCAATATTTTGAGGTATGTATTTGTTTTCATATGCAAATTAATATTTTTCACAGAAAATATACTTTTTATTATTGTACGTCCCGGCCACCCGATAAAAACTGCTCAGCGACCTCTAGGTTGAGAACAGCTGCCTTAGAATAATACATCCGTCAATCATTGAGACTGTAAGACTATTGTAACGATTTCCTAACGTTGAAAACAATTGCTGCCATGTTATGACCTCGGAAAATTAAAAGCTTAGCGATATTTGTGTCGAAATTGTGACTGTATTTGTAAGATACAGATTTCAATATAATCATTGTTTGTAAAATTGTAAGAATGCAAATTAATTCAAGCAAATTCCACATTATTTCTACAAAAATGACTAATAATTAAAGTATTAACGAAGGTTTCAGGAGTCTTGATTGTTGATTTAGTTCATTAATTATAGCGATTTTAATAATTTTTCATTTATTCGTTTAGTGTTGAAAAATCGAGCTGTGATCTTCGACTGCCCCGTCCAAGGGCGACCTGAACCGGAAATTTCTTGGTTCTTAGAAGGTCAAGCTTTAGACGAAAATTCCAACTTTATCCAGCTGTCAAATCGCCGGAAACACCTCCATGTTTTAAGGTATAAGCCTACTTCTGTAAAAAAATTCTCCACTTGACATATTACTTCACAAATATTATCCAATTGTTTTTTGTCTATACAATACTCATTAAAATGTCATAATATAAAACATAAGTCACGATAAATTTGAGATTGTACCTACGTGACGTTACCTTAAATGTTCCTATAGACCATTTTATGGTTATGAGTAGCCCTTCTACTTAAGCTTAAGCTTCAATATTTGTGTCCATCAGGGAAAGAAGAATTTTGTTTTTAATAATATCTCAATTTTTCCTACTTTTATGAAACAAACCTATTTAAAGTTTATTCAAGGTTAAATTTGCATCAACTGTTATGTTAAAAATGGATTTCTACTTCCATAAGATGTTACATGAACAATAAGAAATGGGTATCTGAATTAGGTGCAAATTAATTAGTGCAGAGAATTATTTATCAATAATAATAGTAGTAAATAATAATGGTACAACTAATAATTTGCAATTAATTTAGAGTTTCTGGTGATGGGAACGTAACCTTTTCCTGTAAAGCAAATAACTCCGTCGGTGAATTGGTGACAGATTTCCTGGTTGAAGTTTTGACTCAACCAATTATCAAACCCTTCCCTTCGGAGCCCCAAATCGACGCCGTAGAGGGACAGAGCCTAACTTTGACCTGCGAGGTCGAGGGTTATCCAATCCCTCAGGTAAGAAACTAAATGACATAATAATTTAGCAGTAGATCCATGCCTCGGTAAGATTTCATAATTTTGACTTTGAGACGATTAATAGATGGAATAAGGGCACGTCTATTCAAAGGTGAAGATTCAGCCATTCTGAGTGTTTCGTGTACTTAAAGCAAATCCTAAATGCTTCGTGGTTACAAACTTTATTTACAAAAATTGTGTATAAAATGCTTTGTTGGCCGCAGAGTGTGAACCGACAAATAAAAGTTTTGGTTTGAGTTAACGAAGAAGAACGCCGGTGGTGTAGTGGTTAGCGTCGCTGACTACGAATCCATCGGCCCCGGGTTCGAGACCCGACGGCAGCCGGCGCGCAGCAAAACCCAGCTGTTCATCCTTCCACACAATAAAGAAAGTGGTTGGTAGATAAATGGGTACCCTAGGTGGCCTAGTGGTTAAGACGCTGGGCTGCTGCTGATGGGGCGTGGTTCGGATTCCACGTTAAACTGTAGGTCTAAGGTGGAGTGAAAAGCTTGACCTTCGTCAGAATGAACAATTCGGGCGGAAGCTAACCAAAGGTTACCAAACCAAAGGTATACTGTTTGTGAAACGGTTCGTTATTTTATCTTCTGTACAGATGAGGAAAGAAATTCGCCGCGGTAAAACAAAATTGTCAGGAAGAGTTCAAAATAGAAAATATTATTAATTGGTAATTTAAAAAAATTTGACTTAATTATAAGATTTTAAAAAATTACTAATTAATATATTTTAAACTTTTTTTACGCCTAATTTCTTTCCGTAACTGTACACTTATTATTTAAGTTTACACATTGTTAGTGAACAGCACTAGTTTAATGTTGGCTTTGATTTTTTTTTTTAATTTCTTTGGAACCGAATTAAAGAGGAAAATTTGGCCATATCTTTTCTTGTTTTCCTCGTCGCTATCAGAACTGTTAAGTTGATAGCCTTTAGTTTAGATAGTCGTCCTCTTCATTACGAGCAAATTTAACGCTTGCATATTGGTAAAATATTTATAAATTTTTAATCGCTAAAACCTTAATTAGATTATACATATTTTCTGACATGTATCTTAATTAGAAACCTTAGTTTTGCTTCCGCCCGAATTGTTTATTCTAACGAAAGTAAAGCTTGTTGCCCTTACTTTAGACCTGCAGCTTCAATGTGGGTAGCCTAGTGGTTACGACTTTGGGCTAATATATATTAATTATCAATTCGTTTAGGTTGTTTGGGTGACTGAAAAAGGAACGCTTATAACCTACGAAGAAGCGTACATGAGAGGAATGACATTGAGTGAGGATGGACGTGAGCTGGTCTTTCTCAAGATGCATGGCGGACAACAGGATACGTACATTTGCTTGGCCTCAAATGAAGGAGGGAACGCTGAACATTCTTTTACTATCAAAGTCAATCGTAAGAAAATACTTCGAACTACCTGATAGACAGTGTAACCACACTTCTTATTAAGTTAACCTAATTTAATCTAACGTATATAACCTAAGCTAACTTAATCAAACTTGATCTTTTCATGCTTAACCTATCCGTATCTACCTTTCCTGATGTGTTAACCTCACGTAACTTTACCTATTTTACATAAAATAATCTAACCCACAAGGGATGTGTAGATCATTTGTCGTGTCGAAATTCGATCATTTAGGGAGTCTTTGATCTCAAGGGATGAAAATATGTGTGGGTTAGAGATCTGAATTCTCAGTATAGGTCGCTAAGTGATAACATCTCAGATTAGTTAATCGCTTGTTAGATATCCTTCTAGTACTGGCATAGTTTCAAAGGAGGAGAGGACTATGTATTATATTTTAACCCTGTCATGGGTTGGCTGTGAATATTTAAGAAAAGACTATGGAAAACGAAAATTAAAGTATCAGAAACCACCGCTTGAACTGAACGAACCATACCCGACTCTAAAAAAGGAGGAGTTTAAACTCGGGGAAATCGACCATGTTCCCGTACAATCGCCTTTATAAAACAAATAATGAACTATACCCTTTTAAAAAATTCAAATACACTTCTCTGTAATTTAGCTAAAATTAATTTTAAATTAGCTAAAATTGTTAATTTTTAAAAATCTTAACTAAGTTCTGCGTATTCGGAGAGCATCGTTACGGCATTATAATTGTAATAATGTCCGTGTTCAGTCGGTTAAGCTCTCGAGGCCTTCCATGTGGATTCTCAAGACGAAATGAATTATGGGTTTAACTATTTTTACAGAGAGAATAATTAAAATATTAAATTCTCTTATCGTAATTAATACATTTTTAAATAACCCCATATGTATTTATACAATAATTCTTTTTGTTTTGCATTTCATATAGTTTCCTATAATTTCGTGATTTTGCCCTGTTCCATACAGTTCCTCCTGTGATCCAAAACCCATACGAGGGACAAAGTTGTCAGTGGCCCAAAGTTCTCCAGCGACTCTTAAATGTAATGTAGATTCTCGACCTCCAGCCGTAGTTAAATGGTATAAGGTAGGTTTAACATTTTAAATACGAGTATATATTTACATATATATAGTGTGTGTTCTATACTTTGTTACTGTCGTTACTCTGATACTTCGGCCAGAATATTTCTGGAAATTTATTGTAGAGTTTACTTTCCGTTTTAGCCATTCCCATTCCGTTTCCGTTCTGCCTCGGAAGTAGAATGCTTGCTTTGGGGAAAGATAAAAAGAGGGCTGTGTAGCAATTGCATCCCCGATGGATATTTTCTATGTAAAATCTAACAAAGTGGAAAATTCTACAGTGGAAATGGGGATGAATCTATTTGAGAATTGCTCCATTAAAGATTCCCATTTTCGGATTCGTTACTCTTGGACGAAATCTCCAATAGGAACGGTCGAGATTGGGAAGATACCAGTACGGTCGAGGAAATCGCTGTAACTTAAAAAATAATAACTAAATCTTTGAAGTAGCTCGAGTTAACTTCTAAAATAAAGTTCCCTTATGGTATTGTAATAACTCTGGAGAACGGAAGCCTGTCGGCGAATATGGACATTCTCAATTATAACTTTCGACTTCAGAAACACTTTTACTTTCAGGGGGGAAGACAACTTGTAAATTTTTCACATTTTTCTAAAAAGATTTCGAAATTTATTTCATCTCTTTCAATCATTTAGTTATTAACAGAAACTTATGCCAACTTCATAGGTTAAGTAGCTAATTGTGAAAAATAAATAATACCAAATTACTAAGTTTCAATTTTCTGAGCAAAAGAATGTTATAATAGTAATGTTAAACATCTCTTGTAATAAATTATATATATTATAATAATAATAATTATTATTATTTTCCCAAGCAGTTTATAATGTTTGTTTTTAATTTTCTTAATGACCATTTCATGTAGGATGGTGAAGACCTTTCAGTTTCGCAAGATCCATTCCTTTATCTAACGCAGAGTAACCAGCACCTCAAATTCCTCCACGTGCTAAACCACCATCACGGACGGTACAAGTGTATCGCTGAAAACCAAGCCGGAAGAGATGAAATAGAGTTCGATATAAGAGTTATGTGTAAGCCACTCAGTCAGTCTTTATATCAGGATCATGCATGGTTTACTCGTGTATATATAATGAAAATCCATAGGGTTCTTATTTTTAACCTGTGGGTTTGAATCACTTACTATTTTCTCATGTTTAATTATAAAAGTCATCCCATATTATAATTTTCATTTTTCAAATACTTGCAGCTCCACCGACTATCGTGGAAATGTCCGAACCAATAATAGAGTCTGAGATTGGGGACACATTTGAGCTAGAATGCAAAGTTGAAGGAAATCCGATTCCTGTTGTGAAATGGCGGAAAGGAGATTTTGTAAGTTCAAAACTTAAAATTCTTGATAGTAATTGAAAGTAAGCAAGTAGTAACAGTAAAAACTTGTCCTCAACTGTTTACAAATGTCTAATTTTTAAGTAATTGTTATCTTAATTATAAAATTAAAAATTTGGTTTATTCTGTAAGTTTAATATTTATATATATAATTTTTACTTTTATACGCTGCCCTATGTAACAAGTTCTAATGTAACGGCATAAAAATACTGAAAGTATTTAAAAATAAAGTAGTATAAGGCAATGAAATGCCTAAAATGAATATAAGAAATAGGTTTATAAGCGCTTGCTGACATTTATCAGCTATGAGGTATTTCTCAAAAGCGATACTTCGTTTGAAGTGGAGATTTGGGTCTTCTGTATTTTCTTCCTTTTGAAATGAATGTAGCAGTTTACCAAGACTGTTTAAGAAATGAAAATTAATACAATAACAGTGAAAGTGTATAGGAGTAATCCAACATTTTCTTCAATAACTCCCACAAAATATCCAAGAATCCTTATTTGAAGTTAAGTTAGACTGTGGATGATGCAAAGAAATCGCCTGAGGCACGTTTTGAATAAGGACACTTAATCCTCAGTTCAGAAATACTGTACAACTCTGTGGCTTTGTTACAGTAGTTATGATTGGTCATAGCATTAATTTATCATTTCTTATGATTCTTCTTGTTATAGTAAAGAATTAATGTTTTTAATGCGTATAGTAAAAAAATTAATATTTTATGAATTACTTTATGTAAGCAATCGACTTATTTTTACTAATGTGTAGTTAAAACACGCTACATTTTTAATTTAGTATTCATAATTATAAGTTTTATAGAGCTTAATATAAATGTCAAACTTTGAGACAAAATAATTTAAAATATCTTTATAGCCATTAAAGTTGTCTGAAAGAATTCAACTGACGAACAACGACCAAGTTCTCAGGGTTTCAAATGCTACCCTCAAACATTCTGGACGCTACATCTGCAATGCGTCTTCGGAAACCGGAAATGCCATGATTGAATTCGATGTCCGGATATATAGTTAAGAAACTTTTTTTTTTTTACTCAAAACTGTTGGTTACCCTCAGTTTCGAAGCATTACAATGTATGTTTAATAGTTTACTGTATGTTAAAAAAAAAAGAGTTCCTTATTTAGCTTATAGTTAATACTGTTCAGTTGTTTATATAAAAAATGATGATGATAATGAAGATGAAGGAAAAACAATTGAAATAGTTGTTAATTACCAAGCTTATTGACCTGTTACTCCCTGTTCATTTCCTTGCCACAGGTCCTCCAACCATTACATCCGACCGCCCTTCTGAACAGAAAGCTATTCTGGGTCGAAGTCACACACTGACTTGTCATGCTGAAGGAGAACCAGCCCCTATAATTACGTGGACAAGACGTGGCTCTGCTTTGTTCAGAGTAGCCGATGCCAATGTCCAAGTGAGCTCTAAAGTATTTTAAAATACTCTATCTTTTAAAATCTTTAATATTTTAAATTTTCATAAATATTTTAAGATCTACGCAGTGTGGTCTGTGGTAGTTATTTTTATATTGTCGATTAGTTGACATTTAACAACTCTACTGTCGTCTACTGAAATCACTGAAATACAGTATAGGAATCGTGTTTACTGAAGAAGTGAAATATATTGGAACTTGTGTGTATATACAGCTATTGTCTGTAGACTTTTAGATTTGTTCTGTCTGAAGACTTTTAGATTTCCGTGTATGTAAAGCAACACAATGAAAATGGCTTTGAATTTGTTGTATAGTCATTAAAAACAGTTTCGTCCAACGCTATTTTCAAAATGTCATCTGTCAAGCATAATCAGTTCTTATGTGCACATGTACAAAGTTACTCTCAGTATATATTAAAAATTTTATGGCATAATTTGTTACTGTATAACTTTTTTCTTTAATGTAATGATTATCAAGTGTCTGTATAAAAACAAATAATAATAATAATTAAAGAATAATAATGGTAATAGTTATTTATTATTTATTATTATTATTATTACTACTACTATTACTTGCACAGCAGTAATAATAATAAATAAATCAAATGAATTTCATCTTGAAGTGAGGATAAATTATAGTGAATAAATATTTTACCACGTCGTCAGTCATTTATTAATTAAAACCACTGATAATTAATTTACATAGTATCAACATAATATTTACTTATTAAACTTAATTACAAATCAGCTAATTATTATTATTTATAATTATTTAAGCCATATCTTGCACAGTTTTACAAAAAGTTTGGTCCAACGCTAATTTTAAAGTGTGACCTGTCAAGCATTGTCAGTCTGTGTGATTTAAGTTTCTCGTATCATACAACTTTTTTTTTTTTTGATGGTGTAGTAAATGCCCTACACTGTAGGGCATTTACTACACCATCAAAAAAAAAGTTGTAGTTAATGCCATACACTGTAGGGCATTTACTACACCATAAAAAAAAAGGTTGTATGATGCGAAAAACTTAAATCACACAGACTGACAATGCTTGACAGGTCACACTTTAAAATTAGCGTTGGACCAAACTTTTTGTAAAGACTGTGCAAGATATGGCTTACATAATTATAAATAATAATAATTAGCTGATTTGTAATTAAGTTTAATAAGTAAATATTATGTTGATGCTATGTAAATTAATTAATTATCAGTGGTTTTAATTAATAAATGACTGACGATTCACTATAATTTATCCTGACTTCAAGATGAAATTCATTTGACTTATTTATAAACAATATACCATTCATGAAATAAGGATTATTATCCTAAAGTGATAAATAAAATAATTTTTAATCTTATAAAATTCAAAATACAATATTCTTTGGAGTTCATTGTTGGTGGTTGTTTGGTGGTGGCAACAAATCTTTGTTAGAAGTTATGATTGCCGTGTTATCTGCATACTGGTAATAGCGCGAATTATTTAGTGACCAGTGGTAGTCATTTACATAGAGAGGAACAGGATAGGTGCCAGAATGCTCCCTTGAGGCACTCTGTGAGATATGAATTTTGTCTGTTACGTAAGAGAGTCCTGTGCTATAAATTGCGTCCTGTTAGTCAAGTATGAGCAGAACTGTCTTGATTGTAGTGCCCTGAAGCCGTAATGTTCAAGTTTTTTAAGAGTATGTCATGAGGTACTGTGTCAAAGGATTTAGCTGGTCAAGTAAGATGATTATTGATGTTTTTCTGTCGTTCAGACTGCTATAAAGTTCTTCTAGTATGACAGTTATTGCATCATTGGTCGTGTGATTTCGTAGGAAGCCAAATTGTTGTTTAATAATAAAGATTGAGGGAGGATCGCGTGTCAATCTCAAATTTAAACAGTGAGGGATTCTGCAGTGTGCGGTAAAAATACCAGAGATTCAGTATGTCACATGGTAAAAATGTCGTAGTGAACTTAATTTATACTTTATTAATAAAGTATTGGTATTAATGCTGCATCTTTACCTTTTGGCACTTTTACATATAATCGGGTTCTACACGTGGTAAAATTCTCCAAAATTCGGAAAAAATTGAAGTAGGAGTTTATATCCCCAAGTGATTTCATAATCATAGCTAATATTAATAATATCTAATCTATTACCTAATAATATTAGGCAGGACTCATAAACATTGTTTTAGTAATTTACTGGATAAGTTATGTATTGAGTAAATGTATTTATTCGAGATCTCTCGAAATGGAAGTGAACTGTACGTTGCCCGAGTGAGAGAGTCGGATGGAGGCCATTACACATGTGTCGCTGCGAATCTCGGGGGACGGGACTCGAAAACATTTTTCCTTATTATTGTTGGTGAGTCTTCTATTGAAATTCAGTTAATTAGGCTTAAAATTAGCTAAGTAATTGAGGTTTATTTACAAATTTAGTTTAAATATGAAATGTTACTGAATTTAAATTTGTCAGCTTGTTTTAATTGTTTTTGAAAATGTAATTTATTTCTTAAAATTTAAATTATTAATGGGTATTGTATTTTTAACTTCAATTTATTTCATTAGTAACTATAATTTGAAATTCCTTCACCATCCATTGCCACTTTTATCTTAATTAAGTGGTTTGATTAATTAAATTTCCACTCTAAGCACTCAGTGAAGAAGTTGAGATAGAAAAGATTCAAGCACAATGTAACGTAAACTCTGAAGAACGATAGTACTATGTGGTAGGGAAGGATTTAGTTTGCTTGTAATTTATTAAATTTTCATTTTGTTTAGTTCCTCCGAAGATCGAAATCGCGAATCAGCCAAGCGTGGTGACAGGGGTTGCTGAGAAGTGGGTTGAACTTGTATGTGAAGCGTTTGGAAATCCACCTCCGAGAGTGACTTGGTTTAGGAGTGAAAACCTTCTTCGGACTGATCAAATGGAACGCTACCAGGTAAATTAAAACGGATGAATAATTTTTAAAAAGTGGTAAACCTAAATGCTATTCATTATTGTAAAAGCCAACTTTTTACTACATTCGGTTCGGAACCTCTTGTGTAGAAGAAGTAGGTCAATAATATATAAAGTTAAAATAACCGTAAATTGATATTAATGTGGAGACTGAATTGAAACTTAAAACACTGAGGAGGGTTCGTCCATGCGTCGCCGAGCAACGCCTCGAGCACGTCTCTTCATTTACTACAATAGGGACAAACTTTCCTATGTGCTGCACGTTTAGTTCACCGTATTAAGTAGGTTAGTGTTATGAATGTTATACTAAATAACGAATCAACTGAAGATGCTCTGCTAAAGTGTAACTAAAGAAAGTTAAATTACTTTATTTTCTTGGATAAACTCCGTTACAAGAAAAGTGAAATGAGTTTCTTCCGTTTCCTTTGCAAAGGAGAAGCGTCTCCGCTGTTTATTATACAAGGCCAAACCTCGTCAGAATTTTTTCTTTCGTGAATGTTAAATACTTTCTAGACTTAATCCAATGATCTTTCAAGATATCTGCAAGGGGAGAGAGACTCCGCATTTCGAAAGTGGAGGAGAGCGACTCTGGGCAGTTCACGTGCGAAGCTGAAAATGAGGGAGGAATGGACCTGAGGAATCTCACGCTCAAAGTCATTGGTAAGGGACTTGGAGGCCTGCCTACATTTTGTTAGTGTTTCTTATTAATTTTTTCTCTGTTACAAATGGGTTTCAAGTTCATATTTATATTACGAATCTTATATGAATTGTATGTTAATTAAATGTCAGTTATGTTAATTTAGGTTATTAAATTATTTCAGTTCCTCCAAAAATTAATGAAAATGCAAAATCCAAAATGAGAGTGAAAGAAGGCTCCAATGTAGTTATTTACTGCCCGTTCGAAGCAAATCCAAGTATGTTAATTTATATAAAATACAGAAATGGTTGAGTTTATCTTGTTTAACATGTTTTAAATAGTTACGTTTTTCAGCAAAGTATGTACGCCTTTTTTTTTTTTTTTTTTTTGTAATTTTTATTTTTCTCTTTTTTCTCAATACTTTTTATGTACAGGATACCCGTAAAGTCCAGCATCATTGAAATAAACAAACTGTAATCAATAAACTTTGATTGTATAATGCCGGATCTTATGAAAAACCTGTGAATATATTCTGTACTTTATTTTACATCTGTACTCCATTACAATATATCAATCTACATACTGTATCCTCATCTGAATTTGTTTTTATTATTACCCTTGGCAGCCCCTTTGTTCTCGTGGTCGTCAAACTCCTTTCCAATCAGTGGGCAAGAGAAGGGCAATCTAGAGCTAAGGAATAGGGGTCAAACGCTCAGCATCGTGAGAGTTAGCAAATCCGATGCCGCCACGTATGTTTGCACAGCTAGGAATTCAGCAGGATCAGTTCAACACACCACTGAGTTGGAAGTTTTAGGTGATGCATATTAAACGCCCTACTTTGTTCTGCATGCAGACATACATATATACATACACATTTTTTTTCTTTCTTTAATTTACCGCCGATTTGTACCTAGTGAAAGTAGTACATATCTCGGCGATATACATGCACATATACAAATTACTAACACACATGTACTATACATAGCTACAAACATAAACACACGTTATCCAAACTTGCGTACATACAAAATTACAAATATGAATCATTGTTATTGTTAGCATTATCACCATTATCAAAAACATGTTATTGTAACATTATAAAGACACTGAGGTCGGCATGAGTGCTGTGTCAGTTTCTGGCCTTCCTAACTGGTAATAATCATTGCACATTTTTTTGTTTTAAAATCTTTTCATTTGTGTGATCGATTATTTGTTTAATTAAATTTTGTATCGTCCAATTTTGCTTCTTTTAGTTCTTCCCGTTATTGCTGGTGGAAGTGAATCAGAACAGGAAGAGGAAGTGCTCAAGGTCATTGAAGGTGGTCACGTGACCTTTGAATGCCAGTTAGTTCAAGGTCATCCTCCGCCTTCGAGGCAGTGGCTTAAAGGACCCGACCGAATACCTGTGAATTACACGGTAAAATGCACTTAAATCATCGTGTAAACATACTAAATTGTGTGTATTTGTACAGGTTATAGATATGTTATTAATAATATTGTAGATAGTCACTTCAAGTTAATGAAATGAATCATTGTTAATTTATGCAATGTATTCATTTTGGCCAGTGGCGGCTCGTGACTAAAAATTCTAGGGGTGCTGTCTCTAAGAATGGGTTGAAATAATTACTGAAATAAAAGGATGAGCATTGAGCAATGAATAAAAGTTTCAAAAGTTATTGAAAAAGTTATTCAGTAAGCTCATCCTTATATTGTTCTTGATTATTTCAATTGTAAATAAAAAATTTAGGGGTACTGCAGTTCCGCAGTGCCTACCGACGAGCCGCCACTGATTTTGGCATTCACGAGATTCGTACTTTGATTTGGGTCAGGTTTGACTTGGGTTTTGGTATGATTTGGGCTTTGACTCTTTTATCCCTTAGCTCGAGCTTTGGCAATACTATAATTAATAGTAGTACAGGTGAAACTTTGTTCGTTTGCATGCGTTATATGAACATTATGGATCGTTCCCCCTCCGCCATACAACTAAGGTAAATTAGCTGCTTTCTCTCTAGGCAAGTAACTTGTTTTCCCTCAGATCGTGAACGGAGGCGATGGAATGGTGATTTCTAAAGCTACGAGACAAGATTCTGACTCCTTTGAATGCGTGGCTGAAAATGAAGTTGGAGTCTCCGTCAAAATTTTTAGACTCATCGTTCAGACTACTCCAACGATTAATGTCATCTATTTGGTTGATGAGGGAATGATTCTGGAAGGTAAATTTTGTAGTGTGATGATGTACTGTGATAGCAGCGGAGTTAGTAAATGTAGGGAAATGATAAAATCACAGTTAAGCTAAAAAGTTTATTGTAAAGGTCCACGTTTCTATATCCGTTAATTACTTTTTGTACTGTAGAATTAAGTATATTCTAAAATAAGAGATGATGTATTTTAATTAACATTATTTATAGGAAACAAATTGAATAAAATTAATAACAGCACAGCAGTACAGGGTAGTAGAAAAAAGTTATAGAATCTTCATTAAATTAGATTATATTTCGATATAATGCTCTTAATTGAGGAATGTACTGATAATTATTATTTTTTAATGGGAAAGTTTGATTTGGATCAGGAAATGTTTTGCAATTAAATAAAGGAATAGGTTTGCAAAGAAACTAAATTTAAAAATTCCAGTCATTATACACTTTTCATTTTGAAATTTTTTTAAAGTTTTATAATTTCTGTTTTGTAATAAAATAAAATGGCCGCTTGGACGTCTGGTAGTTCAGTGGTTACGGTAACGAACTCTGAGCAGTGAGGCTTTGGTTCACTCCCGTCTGCTGGCTCCTGTGTTAGGTTGAATTGGCCGCGTACCCTGTTAATGCTTGAGTCAAAAGTGACTCTTGAGGCACACTCTCCCCGACATCGTCCGGAAATTAGTTTCCTGTCTGTTACGTTTAAGTGGGTGCTTATTTCCATACTTGGTTTAATATCATTCAGAACTACAGTACTTTTGCATACCATCTTCAGGTTTACGACCTCATAGGATGATACTATTCGAGGAACCGGAAGTATATAACATTTTGTTCATGATGGTCTTCAGTTAATATCACCTACTGAAAGTTGCATTTTTATTCTTAAATAATAGTTTAATTTTTATTATCATTCTTTTATAGTTGAGTACTGTTGGTATTTTCGTTTTTCAGAAAATGTGGAAGTTGGTTCTTCGTTACCTCCGGATGGTCGACCTCGTCAGTCTTCAGTGAAAGTTTCTCTCTCAGTGATAGAAGGATCCACAGTGACGATTCATTGCCCGATTGAAGGTATTTTATCCTTTTCTGTTCCAGTAATTAATTTTTAAACAATAGTTGTGGTAAATTTATCAAATTGTGAATATTTAAGTGTTTTTAAAACACTTTCACCGGCACATAATGAAAACATTCCCAGGCTAGGTTAAGCTTGCATAATTTTACGATTTATACTCAGATTAGTTATGTGATATAAATTAGGTTAAGTTGTTATGGTCGGTTAAGTTAATCGATAAATATTGTTGTGGGCATTTCGGCTCCATTTCTTTTGATTTAAAATTTCCTCAGCTATGATTGGTTATTATTTTCTTTGTGAAGGTATTCCAACTCCCCACATATTGTGGTATAAAGGCAGCCATGCCCTACTGCCCTCTCCTCGCACTGTTCACAACCCTTCGAAGTCCATCATTACTATTAACAACGTGATGACCAAAGACGGAGGTCCCTTTTCTTGTGTTGGAGTCAATCCTGCAGGAGAGGCTCAGCTCTCCATTGCGTTGATCGTTGAAGGTAAAGAACCCACATTCATAATTCATTTTTCTGACGTACTCTGATAAGAATTACGTTCCGTGGCTATGTCTCAATACCGCTTCTGGTAAATTAGCGAAGTTAAGCGACATTGGGTCTGGGTAGTAGTTATATGGGTGACCATCCTCTGCTTTCCAGATAATGTAGTGACCGTTATATAGCTCGGATCCCACGATAAACTGTAGGTCTCCTCTGTCATATGATCTTTGTTCTTACGAAGTAGGTTAAATTAACTCAAAACCTCATCATTGTACTCTAATAAAAGACTATTATTATTATTATTATTATTATTATTATAATGATAAATGTGAGCTATTTTTTTTCTAATAATTCCGACGAAGAACAAACAATTTGAATTGAAGGGGAAATACAAAAGAAAAGGATAGGTGTACTAACTAGTTAGAAGTGCTTTATAAGCAAATACATTCGACGTTTCGACTGAGACTAAGGTTGCCAGAGGAAGGATCTATCTTTACTAGTTTGCATAAGGATAGGGCTTTCCGAAGATCAATGTACACTGAGTGAAAACGTCCGAACTGTTTTTATTAAAAGATAGTTTTGTATATATATATATATAAGTTATATATATATACCTCGGTGGTGGTGTGGTTAGCGTCGCTGACTACGAATCCATCTGCCCCGGGTTCGAGACCCGACGGCAGCCGGCGCGCAGCAAAACCCAGCTGTTCATCCTTCCACACAATAAAGAAAGTGGTTGGTAGATAAATGGGTGCCCTAGGTGGCCTAGTGGTTAAGACGCTGGGCTGCTGATGGGGCGTGGTTCGGATTCCACGTTAAACTGTAGGTCTAAGGTGGAGTGAAAAGCTTGACCTTCGTCAGAATGAACAATTCGGGCGGAAGCTAACCAAAGATTACCAAAGGTTATATATAGTAGTCATACTTTTTAATAAGTTTTCCTTATTGTGGACTTTGTTCTTTATTCATTATCACACTTGTATTATATAACCTTGTGAAGCGGAGCAGCTTCACAAGGTCTATAATAAGTGTTGGGGACATTTAAAAGACAAAACCTTTGATCAACGAACCAAGTTCACGAGTCGTCGGGAAATTGTTCTTAAATGAAAAATTTCGCGACAAAAATATTTGGACCTGCATTTACAAAGACAACGAAACATAAAATGATCTACAGCACCTTCTAATCTAACATAACCAAATTTAATCTAATCTAACTTAATTTAACCTAACTCTTCCCAACCCAACTTAACTATGCTGAACCTACATTTACAAGGATTACTATTAGAAATTTGCAAGACAGTACAAACACCAAGAAAAAAATTCTAGTCTAGGTTTTTGTTCTGTCGCTTAAAGTGTAATGTGTCCCTATAATAAATGTATACGGTATATGTTTCCTAGTCTAAATTACTAGTTAAAACTTTTTTTTTTTTCTGGCTGGATATATTTCTTGACATCCTGGAGGCGCCCCACTGCATCGCATGACGTATGGCCATGCAGAGGGGTAGGGGCGTTGGCCCATCAGGGTGCTTGTGTGAACGGATGTGTACGCTTTAGGCCCTACCTTTTCTCTTCTTCCACTACCTTCTGTCTTTCGCATTCGAGCTATTTCTGCCTTCTCACCTCAGTTCGTTGGGAAACGAGATTTTATTAATGTGTGTATATATGGATGTATTTCCTCGTGTAGTTATAGGTAATACAGGTCTTTTATATTTTAAGTTAGCAATTTTTAAATAAAAAACGTTTAAACAGTTTACCGTAACTGCATTGCAATACTTTCATACTGTTTATGGTGTGGTAATTTTAATGACCAGGGCCACCTACTCTTGAGGGTGACGTCACTGAAGAGAAATCTGTGGTTTCTGGTCAGACTTTAGTAATGGAGTGTCGAGTTGTGTTTTCATCAACCAGATCCCTGCTTCGAGGACCTCCTAGACATCATCAAGTTCACATTTCTTGGACAAAGGTTCGAATACAGTAATACTGTTTTGGTAGACACTATTGTCATTATCTTACAGCCCATGAATACTTTGAATGTATTAAACAGTTTAACACAGTAATTAAGCAACTTGAGATTTGGTTTGTATTGTGTGGGAGGAAGGTTTTGTTAATAATTATATTATTATCAAACTTTATGATTTGATGGATTAATACCCTTCGGTTGGCACTGTTATGTCGTGTTAACAACGCTATCTTACCCAGTTAGGAACTTTATAACATCTTTATCTTCAGAATGGGAATCCTTTACCGCAAGAATTAATTCGCATGAACAAAGAATTGCTAAGTGAAAATTTTGACGAAATCTCATTGACGGAAGATACAAACAAAAGCAGTGAAACCAACGTCTCGAATTATTTAGATAGTGATGGTTTCTTTTCCACCGGATCTCCGCAGTACAGTCTGTCAAGGGATACAACTAAACTGACCATTCCGAGGGTGAAACAGGGCCTGGATGGGGAGTACGCTTGTATCGTCAGGAATAGAGCAGGAAAGGCTAAAAAAACTTTCAATGTGAATATTCTGGGTAAGATTTAGATTCTTTTTATGTAGATAATGAGGTAGAGGAGATATAAATTCAGAGATCTTCATACTGACACTAAAAACTCTCATTTCGATCCCTCCCATAGAACTTTGAGATTGTCGCTTTATGGAATAAGCTGAAGACGACAGATTTTATATATATAACATATATATACACACACACATATATATACGAGTATATATATGTACAGACAGAAGTAGATAATAATAAAGTAATAAATAATGGATCATGAATGACGTCCTATGCATTAAGTACAGCATTATACTCGTATATTTTACCTTGTATTGTGCTGGAAGGCAAAGGGAATGTTGAGTTATTGTCGTTATACTTCGAATCTTTGACTCTTTATTTAAGCGATTTCATACTCCATAAATTTTTTTTTTATCCCAGAGCAGTTTGTTGTATAAGATACGTGTAAGCTTGCTGTAAATATTTAATTCAGTATTTTTCTTTTAAGTTTTTGTTCATACTCTTTCTCCGAACTCACTGGACAAACCTTTAGTGGATCTTAGTCTTTGTTTAGTGTGTAGCTTTTTGATTCTTGTGTTCGTAGCACCGCCAACTATTGACACTTTGGAAGAAATTCGAATTTTTGAGGCAGCACTTGGAGAGCCATTTGTCTTTGAATGCAACGCGAGTGGGCAGCCACCTCCCGAGGCAAGACACAAAACTAGTATTTATTAATTTACAGGGTGATCCTGAAAGGTGTTCCCAGAAATATTTATGTAACAAATTATTTGGATCAACTGAAAAGGAGGGCGGTAGAGCACAAATGTAAATAAGCACCTTTGTTTTTTTTTTCCATAGTTTTTGATTTGATGATAAAAGTCGGTAAATAATTACACTTTTATTGAATTACCAGTAATATATTTAGATAGTGTTGCTTTTTCCTTTGCTGACAAACGTTCTGGCATTCCATTCATGATCTTTGCCATTTGTTCTTTAAATATATATAAACTTATATATATATACACACTGGGTGATTACAAATTATCTTCACGATTTTAAACATTTATTATGAAAAACTAACAAAGCTACAGCGAAAAGTAAGATATACAAATAAAGAAGAACTCAAAAAGTTTTATTTACGAGTTATTGAAGTTCAGTATAAGCCCCTTTTGTGGCTCCTTTTGAAGTTACAACATTCCTGAATGAGCAATTGCCTAATCGTTGGATCGGGCGTGAGGAGACCCATTCCTTGGTCGGCTCGTTCGCCCGATCTAACTCCCCTTGACTTCTTCCTCTGGGGCTACGTTAAAAATGAAGTTTTTGTTCCACCAAAATGGCAACAACTTTAGAACATTCGAAGGAAAGGATACGTGAGGCTGTTAGGAAAGTTCAGTATGCTATGCTACAAAATGTGTGGAGGGAAACAGAATACTGCTTTGATGTCTGCAGCTCCACAAAAGGAGCTCATATTAAACTTCGATAGCTTGTAAATAAAACTTTGAGTCCTTTCTTGGTATATCTTGCTTTTCACTGTAGCTTTGTTAGTTTTTTCATAATTGTTTAAAATCGGGAAGATAATTTGTAACCACCCTGTATATATATACTGTATAATTAAGAAAAAGAAATTTCATTTACCATATAAGTAAATGTTTCGGACTCTGAAGAATATGTATACAGTGCGGTCACAAAATTTTGAAATAATGGGGCGGTTGCGCCGTCGTGACTATCGGATCCGGTCACCGTAATGTGTACGTACGGTCATGAACAAGTTCATTAACAAAACAACCTTCAAAAAGACTAACATAAGCCCTAAATAACTAATGTAGCGTAATACCCAGTCAGTATGAGATACATTGATACATTTGTAGCCATCATTTTACATAAATAACCTTTGTAAATTGTAAGAAGCATAATATGCACTGTATACGATACTGTACCGAACTACAGGGCGTCCCAAAAAAATGTATACACACTTTAACAGCTGATAGCTCAATTGATGTTTCTTTCTTTCCAAGTTAAACCCATTAGAATTAATAATGGCAGTCAGACTAAGCTTTGAACAAAGGAAATTCATTCTAAAATGCTACTGGAAGTGTGAAAACGCAGTTGAAGTGCAAAGACAGTTTAGGAGGGAGTTTCAAACAGATCCACCAACGCGACTTACCATCACTCGAATTAGAGATAAGTTTGAAGCCGATGGAACTGTTCAGAATGTCCACAAGAAGCGTTCCGGAAGACCACGGACATCGACAAGCCCCACAAAGCAAGAAAGAGTACTGGAAACGTATCACCAAAGTCCAAGAAAATCTGTGCGGCAAGCGAGTCGTGAGGTAGGAATTTCAGAATCGTCTGTCCAACGCATTTGAAGCGCTGTCAATGGAAAAGTTACATTCCAAGATTAGTCCATGCTATTAATGAAGATGATCCGGACCGAAGAGTGGAGTATTGCGAGTGGTACTTGGCACGATGTGGATGTGGATGTGGATTGGACGAAGGGGTTTCGTAGAATACCCTCCGCGTTCACCAGACCTCACACCACTACTTTTTTTATGGGGATACTTAAAAGACAAAGTCTACACTATAAAACCTGCAACTGTCGCTGAATTGAGAGCAGCCATTGAACGAGAATGCACACAAATACCAAACGAAATGTTTCGTGATGTTTGCGATTCCATTGCTTCGCGTTATCAGCAGTGCCTGGACCAGAACGGACGTCAGTTTGAAAACAGGCGTTGACAAAACAATTAAATAATGTCTGTAGATTCTATTACATTTTGAAAATGAAATGTATTTTAATAAACACTGCCTTTATAATTATTTAAAGTGTGTATACATTTTTTTGGGACGCCCTGTATACAGTATGTTTGAATACCGACCGAACTTATGGAATACTGTTGACAATACAATGATGTATCAGATAGTAAAAGCTTTTATGCTAAAATAATATGTACACCAAATTAAAACAACGCAATGGTACATAATGTTAATTTACAATCAACATACCTGAGCGGAGTGTGAGTCACGCCGTGTCTGGCTGAATTTCACATGATCGGAATTTCGATCGATTGTAGTTTCGAAATTTCGTGACCACACTGTATATATAAAATTATCATACAAGTAAACGTTTCGGAATCTGAAGAATACATATATATATAAAATAAGATACCTTGAAACATCTTTATTTTAGAAAAGTTTCAAGGTTTTCAAAAAGTTTAGTTTATACATGAAATTTGAGTAACTAATTTTGATTTGATTTCATATAAAAGTTTATATATTAACTTTAGGCGTATAAATTATGACTAATTTAGTTATTTTTAAAGCGAATATTTCATTAGCCGACTTTGTTTTTTTAGGTCACGTGGTACAAGGGTAAAAATGCAGTTATTCCAAGTTCACGTCACCAGTTCCTGGAATCATCTCACGTTCTCATTGTGACGTCAGTTCAGGTAAAGCTATTGATATTTAATTAAGTATATTTAATATTCATTGAACATTCCAGGGTATGCAGTCGGTGCTATGTACTTTAAACTAAATTCTATAATTTTTAAGATATTCTGAAACAAGTTGAAAAATTTAAGTAATTTACAAAAATGTATGTATTTTTCCATTGAAAAATGAATTAAGTAATTCTCTAAAAGCTAAAAATACTGTTCTTAAAAATTACAACTGGGGTTTATTTCTGCATTTTAATGTGTTTTCAGCTTTTCAGTTTGTATTTTTTTTGTAAATCTAATAATTTATTATTAATTTGATCAATATAAGTTTTCTGCAAATTATACAGCGCTATGATATCATATTTGTGATTTATTGTATGTCTTAGCTACAAACTAACAATCTTGACTCTTGCACCCTTGTTGCTCATCTAATTACATTCTTAAGTTTTGTTTTGAGATTGATTGAAGTGAAAAATTTTAGGACGATTTAAATTATTTATAATTAAGGCAACAAAAAAGTATTTATTCTACTCTTCCCCGTCCCAAATTCCTCCCTTAAAATAATCCATTTTACCTTTTTAACTTAGTTGAGCAATGGTGTTCAAAGAACCAACGCTGTCACGTGATTTCTAGAAATGTACAGTATAACTGATGTAACTTATGAATTTTACCTTCAGGAAACTGATGGAGGAGAATATACGTGTCTGGCATCGAATGCTGCTGGGGTGTCGGTGGAAACCTTTACTCTCAATGTCTTAAGTAAGATAGTGGCTAATATTTTTAAAGAAAAATGAACCTAATATTTTAAGCTTACGTGACTAACCATTTAATTAGGTACAAACTTTGATAAGCATTATAACAGTAAGTGAACTCAATCCTTTTGCCTGAAAAAATTTCCATATTTCCTACTGGCAAGTTCAGAAATGGCTATGCTAATATTTTACTTGCACACTTCAGGTGTTTAAATTGTGTGGATTGAATGAATAATTATTTTTGTGTAGTTTAAAACTATCTTTCTAAAACTACTAAAACCTATCCGCCTGGGTTGTGATTGTCCCGGCTCGGACTTTGTGGTTCATAAATTCTTTGGCTAGTTTTCGTTCAGATTCTGTCAAGCTGTATGCCGAAGGTGAAGTAACAAGCCTGACTTTGTCAGGATGAACAGTTTAGGCGGAAGCGAAAAGAAGGGGAACCAGGGAATGTGTATTCCTTTTCTGAATAAAATCCTTAAATTTTGTAAAAAAAAAAGAAAAAAAAAAAGGGTATAATTTATCTACAGGGTGGCTATAAAGTCTGGAAACGTAGGATATATTAAGATAATTTTTTTTCTCATGGCCATCCTGTATAAATATGTAACTTACGATTTACAATTATTATTTTCTTTTCTATAAAGCCGGTTTACATACAAGTATAAATATCTACAGTGAGATAAGAAAAATTATGATAATGAAATGGGGCAGATCACTCCTTTTCAAAGGATCAGAGTGGATGAGAGGAATCACAAATTTTCAATCGTTTGTTTTTCAGTTCCTCCTATCCTGAAGGGTCCGATAGAGGAGCGAATTGAAATGGTTAGTGGACGTTCTGTCAGGATGGATTGTGAAATGGAGGGACAACCCCCTCCAGAGATCATTTGGAGTTTTGATAATGACGTTCTAGTTGAGGGTGACGACATCAAATTTGAGAAGAATTCCCTTAGTATTGAGAGGTAATATTGATCGGACTTTACTGAATGTAACAAAATTAGAAGCATAATATACTGTAACAGGCTTATTTTTTCTGAAGTCGAACTTAAGCACATATCAAAGTTATTCTCTTCATTGCGTTTCCTAGTCTTTATTTTACATTAGCGACAAAAAGAACTTGATTGACCACTGATTTAATTTCTACTGTGTTTAGATCAATGCATTGAATATAATAAAATATTCTGGAATTGTTTAACCTCCTTCGTAACGGCAGAAGTCGTGTGTCTGAGGAAACCTGCGGCTTTGCGTGGGGATGCTGGGATCCGAACCATCGCTATGTGCGGGAAGTGTTGTTGCGATATGACCACGACGTAGCCCTTGAATATAATAAACATTTTGTATGAAATTATAGGAGTCAATAATAAAATTTATTTAATTTTGCATGCAATAGCATGTAGGAATTATTATGAACTGTTTATCACCATTAACAACAAACTGCTTATCTACAGATCTTCAGACACTTTGGATAAAATAACATCTGACATTTATTTATTAGATAATAGGTTACTATGAATTTTTCTTTTGACTGCATAAATTTATTTCTTCAGGGTGTTGCCAAATCTTGCAGGAGAATATGTTTGTGATGCGACTAACCTTGTCGGGAGGGCATTCAAAATTATACATTTGATTGTTAAAGGTAATATATATGAACGAATAAAAAGACCACAACACCCCATTCACTCAATATTTAAAGAGGTTTTTTAAATTATTAATTTTTACAATACCAGCGTAGAATAGGTAATATAAATGTGGAATTAGTTTGCGCTTTGTCTTCTAGAAAGCAACAACCAACTTGCATAGTCCTTATGGGAATTACCTGAAATTATAGACAGACCCCTTTCATCGACACCGACCTGTTGGTTAAACTGGGTTAGGTTAGGATAGGACAGGTTTTGTATTATGTTAGTTTAGGTTAAGCCAAGGTTACGCTAGGTTCGGTTAAGAATGTTGATGAAAGGGACCTGACCATAGTTTGAAGGTATCATTGTCTATTGCAACTAGGGTTGCAAAAATTCGAGTTAATGTAAAATCCCAGTGGATTTTTGTTGTTTTGAGTTTTTAAGAATCTTCTACAGATCTACAGAAGCTAAGGCTAACAAAGACCGTAAGATCCACTCACTTTAAAGGAATATGATTTAAAAAAAAAAAAAAAAAAAAAAATTTATATATACAGTATATATATATATATATATATATATATAAAAGATAAAAATGTTAAGTTAATACTGACTTATAACTTAATTTTAAATAAAGTTGACTATTTGAATTTCATTTCATAATGTACTGTATGAATATGAATAATGGAGTGTATGTAGCCTTCTACCTTGAACAGCTATGGTTAATTTGACTTGCTGCCATGTAGTGGTACGAATGGAAACAATTGGACCAAAATTCACAGAAACTAGTACTACTAGCTAGTAACTAGCCTACTTAGTGTTTCACATACTAATTTGCTTATTTTAGAAAATCAGCTTTCAGTTTATGATTATACAGTCATATAGTCAGCTCTAGCACAACATAGAACACAACACAACACAACATCACTAGTGCGCTGAACCTCTGGTCCACTCCGGAGAGGGCGATCGGTCACCTGCGTGCCGCCGGCTTGCTCGATCAGCGTGGGCTGATAGGCTAACCAACAACAACAAAAACAACAACAGTTATAGAGTCTGTACTTTGTTGCTACACACACACACACGCGCGGCGTCTCCGCATAAGCGAGGTACCACTGCAGAGCTGGGCACTTGCGTTTTTTTTTGCGGTACTGCGGTACTACCGTGTTGGTCGGTACCGCGGAAAGTACCGCGGGAAATTTGAATGCGGTAGCGGTACTGCTGTACTTTCAGCGATCCTTTGCGGTACTGCGTTATGCGGTACCGGTTTGGTAGTGCGGTAGTAGTACCGCAGTACCGCAGTACCGCAAAAAAACGCGCAAAAAAACGCAAGTGCCCAGCTCTGGACCGTACCAGCATTAAAAAAAAAACATATCTATAAAACTAATTAACCTAATCTACATTAACCTAACCTAACCTCAGTGCCATCGAACCGAGAAAGGCGTGATAAGTAGTAGTTCGCACGGAAAGGAAGGCTCGAAATAATGAGGTACTTGCTAATCTAACCCAACAACCTAAACCAAACTTTAATTTACCAAACCTAGCGTAACCTAACCTAATCCGGACTAAAATATATTTTCAGACAGTTAGAATGTTTCTAGATTTTTGTACATAAAATTTTGAATGTTCCCAGGTACCAAAAGTGTTATCTCGCAAAAATCTTACAAAAAATACCCCCCCCCCCATACACACACACTCAGGCCATATATATAATGTCACAGGGGCTAGGACAAAACTTCAAAACCTTCAACCTAACCTTTTGGTTTCAAATTTTTACTGAAACTATTGAATGAAATCAGTGTAAATAATATTCGTATAATTAAAATGTAATTTCTAAAGGGGAAAAATATTTTGGGGAAATTGTCATGACTTAATTAGTATTCCTCTCCCACCAAACTACCAACTCTACCCCCCCCCCCCCCCCCACAAAATGTTTCATTTCTTTCAAAGGCTGACTAGTCAGAGGAAGGAAAATGGATTTACATCTTTTATCTGATGATAGTATTTCATGAGTGTATGCTGTATATTAAACTTGATTTTACATTAAATTGCATGCGAATACAACTTTAAGGAGTAGGTCCATATAACTTATTACAGAAGCCTCACAGCGCTGAAATAAAGTTTTGTTGAGTTCATTATACGTTTGCTCAGAAGGAACTGCGGGTGAAGTTAAACGTCTCAAAATGTCATAAACTGTTCTACTTAAGAAAGTGAGGAAGAACATTTTTTTTTTGTCATTTGTGATTATTTAATGCCAATCGTTCACTCTAGCTCTGAAGTCTTTGACTTCTTCATTTGGCTCTAAATTTGATGTAAAACTTTCAACAGGTATTCTATAGTTAGACAAATTTTCCTTATTAGGATATGCATTATGCAGGATACAGTAGTGAGGCTAAAATGTAAAAAGCTACCCAGGGTTCGGGTGGAAAACTTGTCCACCTGTTTAAGTGATGCAAGTAGCCCGAGGCCTAATACAAGGAGTGTCAGGCAGTAGAAGGATCCCAGCAAACGCATTACGTAAATACAACGTTGTATCCTGGTTGAATTTTTGGTCATGTCAGAAATTGACGTTGTACTGACGTAGTCACAATGTAAAACTTAAACGTTATATTGCAACGTTGATACAACGTTGCATAATGACGTTGTATACACGTGAAGTACAAGTAAACTTTTGACGTAATTTTTTGTACGTAAAGTTTTACACGTAAAGTTTTACATCCATAGCGTATAGTTTTGTTTATATTAATTCTTTGTTACAAAATTGTAACAGTTACATACGACATACTACTATTTCAAATATGGCGTCTTTGTTGGACCAAATTCTATCCTTTTTAGACGTTGAGACAACGTTGTATCTACGTAAAATTGTTAGCTGGGATGGCTCTAACTTGGTAGAGCTAAGGTAGGAGAAGATTATGCCTACCTAGCCTACATAACCTCGATAGGCCCGAGTGGCTTCATGTTTTCCAAATGAAATGAAATAACAGAGGGCGAGTTAGATCGAGCCTAGATAAGGTCTAGTTTAAATTTGGCCATTTCAGCGCCTACCTACATTACTCAATTAACTGTCTATTTAATATCCCAGGCTAGTAATTATTACAATCATAATCTACTTGATCCCGCCCTCGTCGCCAGAAAATGCTATGTACCTTGAGGATAATAAAAGCAGAAGCTAATTTTGGGATATTTTTTTATTATGAGACTGGAAGATATACGACTAACTTCCATAGCTGACAAAACAACTCTCTCGGACTGGTTGAATACACCAAGAATCAGGGATGCCACTAAAAAGTGAAAAATGCCAAAATGGGCTTATAAAAATTCCAAGAAAATCCAAGCTTTTTTAAAACTATATCTAAATAGTAACAAAAAATTTAATGACAAAAATGTAAGGTTATGACACTTCAATTACAGGAAGTAGAAAATCACTGCAGAAAGACTTGTGCTGGTCCTGCTGCATCATTTTCACCTCTTCATTTGTTGAGTATCGAGTTGCCAAGTCTTTTTTTCTGACTTCTTTTCCTGTCCTGTCCTGTCCTTCCTGTCCTGTCCTGTCCTGTCCTGTCCTGTCCACTGGCTGTATTTTACATCTTTGATAAGAGGTGTTGAAGGTTCTCAATCATGGCAGGAGACCTCTTGCCGAGCAATGGCTTGCTTAGCTAGCAAACGATTGGCAATTGTAAAGACATGCAGCCTGCTGGTTTGCTTTGTCTTTATAACATTTACTTGTGAGAAAATCCTCTCAACACATGCTGAGGAATGGGGAAAATCCAAGAGATTACACATGAAGTATGACAGAAGATCAAATTTCGTCTGAGTGTTGCCATCTTTAACTAACTTTAAATCATACTAGAAGGTTGATGCCAATTCACTCATACCTTTGAGTGATGATTTTGCATACAACAGATCCTTTCACTGTTCCTGTAATTTATCCAAATCTTCTTTCACCAATGTTGGAAAGTGAACTGCAAGTTTTACAATGGACTTTAAGCTTCGATGACTGGAAATAGCTTCTTTTGGGTCCATGACTGCCAACAGAGCAAGGACACTATTTTCTTTAAATGAAAACTTTTTTTCATATGAACACAATTTCACTAGGAACAATTGACAGTCAGCACGAAACTTTCTCTCCATTTCTCCAATAAGTTCTTTTCAAACAAAGCTTCGCATCTGCCACCAAGACTGAGATCATTAAGACTTTTGTACAAAGTTGTATTTTGTGGATCAATGGCAGCTAGCTTCTCTGACTCAATCACATCATCTTGTGCAAACATACCTAATATACTGCATTATTCACATATGGAGAAGAGGGAACTGAGCTTGAAGTACTGTACTGAAGCTCTAGGTTAATTTTGTCAACTTTACCAAGGATACAGTTAAAAAACAGCAGCATATGTTTGGTGCCACGAGTTATCGTTGTCTTATATATCTGGCTGGCTCCATCAACTTTATCCATTCTAGCTTATTGGAAAAAGAGCTGTAGAGCATCCCGTTGTTCTAAAATTCTTCAAATGACCTTACCTCTTGACAACTAGCAGGTTTGTGATAGTTTCAGCATTTTATGTTTTGGACTTTGAATATCCTTCTGAGTGAGCTGAAATTGTGTTGTCGTTTGCTGCTGCGTGCAAAATAACGGCAAATGTATTTAAAAAAAAATTCAAGCCATGAAGGTAGGTGGCTGCTTGCATGGCTGGAACATAAAGCAAACGAGTGATATACGCATTACGCATCCCAAGATACTCGTAAATACAGATGGAACATCTTTCTTTAGATGAATTTGAAATCCATTATTTGCACCCAATATAGAGGGACAATTATCACAAGCTAAACCAACAAAATTTTCTAGTGGTACATCTCTTTCTTAATATCCTCATTTACTGCTTTGTAAAGCCATTCTGCACTACCATCATCAACTTCACAATGCTAATAATGCATATTATTTTACACATTTTTTCATCAAAAAATCTTACCACTAGTGCCAATATTTGAGAAACTGATACATCAGTACTTTCATCGATGATTAAAGAAAACTTATTTCCTTTGCATATGTTGGTAATCATTTTTCACGCTCTTCCCAAGCACTTCCGTCTTGCATCACATATGAGGCCTTTGTTTTCCCCATAGATATATTACGTACAATTTCACTGTCTGGAAACATTTTCTTTAAAGTTTTTATCAAGTGATCTGACTGTGCAAAAGGCATTCCATGTTCTTCCATAAATTTAGAGACGTAGTAGTTCTGCCTTTGCAACTTTGTCTTGCGAATCTGGTCCTTTTTACTTTATAAAAGCTCTGGATATTGATGGTACTTTTCTTCATGGCAAAGTTTTTCATATGCTTTGAGGATGCTTTGTGACTAATAAGGGAAGATTTGTTGCAGTTTTTTAACTTACAATCGCAAACACTGCACAACGCTGCATACTTATCAACTAAATCTGGCTTTAACAAGTCTGTTAATTGTGGATCTGTCATCCATTCTGTGTTAAGTGCTTGCTGATACAACACCTTTGCTCTTTTTCTTGGTGGTGTACTAGTCACCACAACTAGGATCTCCAGATTCACTCATTTTATAATATGGTACAAAACACAACACAGAATACCTACGACAAATACAACGACAAAAGGCTAGACCCTGTCTCTACACAAACGCATCATACACTGTTGGTCAGTGTTGGCAAATTTTCATTGCAAAAACATTTATAAAAGTGCTTATTTCTTAATAAATGTCACTCGAAAGTAGCTCAATTTCTTTAATAATATTTTATGCTTATTATTCTTAACAGAAATATGTTAGGTGAAGTCAATAGGATAATATATTATATAATATAAGACTGGAAAATCCGAAGATTCTCTCAATTTTGATAGAAAATTTTCAATATCCCGAGGTTGGATTTGAAATCCCAAGATCTTGGAAAAAATGCCAAGTACTGGCATTAATGCCAAGAATATAAATAAATGTATTTTTTCAGGAGAGTATGTTTGAAAACGTTTTAAGTTTAAGGCATCGTAAACTATTCCTTAAAGTTGTATTCGCATGCAATATGGTGTACAACCAAATTCGATATACAACATAATATATATAGTATACTCGTACATTGAAAAAATATATGTATAGATACAGTGGTCGTGTCACATGATCATGTAGGATAGGAAAGGGATTTTTAATAATGTGGATCTATGTATGTGCATTATATAAATACAGAGGATTGACAAAAGTAAATAAACACTTTGTTTCTTCCAACTTTCTTTTATTTTATTATAAAAATCAATAAGTAATAAATTAATTATTAAATCAATATATATAAAGTCTTGTTCCTTTCCCTTTTGCATTTATTGATTCAATAAATATTATTTATTGACTTTTATAATCAAATACAATTTTTAATTATTAAATAAATATATATAAAGTCTCGTTCCTTTCCATTTTGCATTTATTGATTCAATAAATTTATTATTTATTGACTTTTATAATCAAATAATTTTTTTTTGGAAAAACAAAGGTGTCTATTTACTTTTGTCAACCCTCTGTATGTCTGTCTACTTTTATTCTGATATTTATTTATTTGAATTTACTATTCAGAGGCTCCAGTGATTACAGACAATCTTCAGACTGAGGTAGTAACTGCCATCGAAGGTAATGCAGCCACTCTCCACTGTGCGTCCTCAGGGCATCCTCTTCCTTCTTTGCACTGGGAAAAGGTTGTTATTTAATAACAAAGAAGTGTAACGAGTATTTATAGTTAATAGTGACTGGTAGTTGAATGGAGAATGATCGAATCAAAATGTTGGCATAAAAATTTAGTGAATAAACTGAAAATATTTTTAAAATTTTCAATTATTGACGCTCACTACACGTATGAAAGAATGACTTGGGCTAAACTGTTAAATATAGAGAACGTACAGTATATTTAGTTTGTCACTTATTATTTATTCATTTTGAATGTTTTATTTATAAAGTTTTCTTGTTTTCAAGTTTTGAAAGTTTAAAGTTTGTTTTTTGTCTGTTTTGCTTTCATTTTTAAATTTGTTGAAGTCCTAATCTGTTTCAGGATGGTGTTGGAATAAGATTAGATAATCGGGTAAGCGTGAGTTGGGGAGGGCGAACACTTCTCATTCAAGATGTGAGAATGGAGGACGCGGGGCGGTACACTTGTACTGCTTCAAATTCGGCTGGAAACGACACGAAACGTTACAGAGTCAATGTTCTTCGTAAGATTTTTATTTTCATTACATATTTAAATCTTTAAGATAAACCTAGACAAAACTTTGTTTTCAACTGTAAATGTTCGAAACTCGTTAAAAAAAATGGAATTGAAGTATAATAAATTGTTTAGAGTGACAGATTCCTCCTTATCAGATCACTGAAATAGGCGATGTATCTGATTTAAATGAATATGATGTAAATGTATATGATTTAAATGGGCTTATTAAACATTCAATACAAATTTTAACTATAAATTGTAAACATTTTACAATATTGGTCAAAAAAAGAAACGCAATTTTTGAGATTTATTAATAAACATGAGGACTCAGTATATAGTAAATGATTCTTTAACATAACAAACAGTCAATAACGCGTATGGCCACCTCTAGCCACAATGCAGGCTTGGAGTCTGGCCCTCATCGACCTCAACAGTCTCTGCAGGAAAGCAACTGTCATGCTCCACTACTGCAGCATCTGAGTATCGCTCCCCTGGTCGTCTGTATACCCTGACACGGCCATCAGAATTGGACAGTCTGAAGCGAGACTCGTCAGAAAAGAGGACTTGGTTCCACATTCTTTGTGTCCAGTCACGGTGCTGATAGGCCCATTGCAGGCGTCGTTGCCTTCTTGCATCAGTGAGAAAAGGACCTCTGTAAGGCCTGCGGGATCGGAGTCCTGCATTACGGAGTCGGTTTCTGACGGTCTGGTCACTAATTCTGTTGTTGTGGATACCAGGTGTCTCTCTGGCTGTCTGACGAGCATTCCGCTGCCGATGACGCAGGTGCTGCAGTACAATGTGGCGATCCTGGCGTTGGGTCGTCACACGAGGTCGCCCACGTCTTGGCAGGTCCTGAACACTTCCTGTGGCATTGTACCGTCTAACAAGCCTAGAGATTGTGCTGGGATGCACATGCATTCGTTGTGCAACTTGGACAGCAGACATGCCTGCATCCAACATGCCCAAGGCACGACCTCTGTTGACCTCTGAGAGTCGTGGCATGCCTCAATCGCGGGAAAAAGTTTGGTTTTCTCAACGGGCAGTGTGTATTCTGTGAAGTCAAAGAAAAAATGCATGCCTTCATAAAGAATACATTCAATTTAATCTCTGTTTATTGTTTGTAACAAAATGGCGTCTTAGCTGGGATTAGTCAGGTTTAAAAACATGCACTAAGTGGCTTTAAAAGATTTGAACAAACATTTAACCATAATCTTGAAACTGTGATAATACCAGTTAACAACTTAAATTTTACACCATATGCAAGCTAATTGCGTTTCTTTTTTTGACCAGTATAGTTCACAAACCTTGAGAATAACTGAAATATTTTGGTTCTAACTTAACTTAAATTTGCTCCTTAAAAATGCAAATTTTAATTTGCATTTTCTTTCCTTAGAACCTCCGAAAATTAAAGATGGCCCTCCTGAAGTAGTTGCAGTAGAAGGCGAGGTGATAACAGTCTTTTGCAGCATTGATGGAAATCCTTCTCCAAAAGTAAGAGTTAAATGATAAGGAAAATTTTCTAATTCTTGTGTTTACTCAACAAAAGAGAAGATTTTGAATTTGTTTGAATACTGCGAAAAAGGCTGATAAATAATTTAATGAAGTATTAAAGTAAAAACTTGATATTTTTCATTTAGACTTAAAGCGTGAACCAGTTTTTAGAAACTCGGTTTAAAATGTCCTTCAAAGTTATCTTTCAGGATAACATTTCTTCGACGTGACAGTTCGGTGTTGGGTTAGGTTGGATTAGGTCAGCTTATGTTATAAAATTCCTTGTCAGCAAAATGCTCGTAGGTTCAGGGAAACTGTTACTTTTTTAATGAAGTTATTGTCTGGATGTAAATATTTATAACATTCAAAGAGTGAGTAATATTGACTGATATTAAGTATAAGCGCTTTGGTACAATTTAGTATAATGAAATTTTAATAGTTTCCCTTTCAAGTATTGAATTCCAAAGGTACTAAAGCCGGAATGCCACTAACATCGTGACTGCCCTCTTTGAGATAATTAATAAGATAATAAAGGAATAGAATTCCATCTCTGTAAAAAAAACCACTTTTTGACTCCAACACTGAAAGTAATATTCGTGAGGGTGGGGCTGTTTCTGGTGGTGAAGTAGCATTGTTTGGAGATAAGTAAATGGCTGAAGAGGTCTCACTGAATTGTTGGTACTCCATTAGTTGACACTCGCTAGTTTGACACTTATTAAAAGGCAGCTGACACAGATACATGATTAAGGTTACGAATGAAATACTATGAAAATGGCCAATCCCTGAAATTTAAAACATCTGCTCATCTTCCAGATTACATGGTATCACGATGGTACAAAAATTACCGAAAAACTCGAAGAAAATGAGTTTCTTCCAAAGGAAGAAGATTCCGAAACCGAATTAAGCGACAAGAGTTCAGCGGAAAAACCTTTAAGAGGACTTCTTGGTTCTGGTGCCTTACAATTTTCTCCCATTCTCCTGAATCACGCTGGCAATTACACGTGTGCCGCCGATAATGAAGCAGGAAGGACAACGCATAGTTTTCCCGTTTCTGTTCTCAGTGAGTTTATGAATAGAATATATATATATATATATATATATATATATATATATATATATATATATATTGCTCTTTTTCTCTTAAATCGTTTAGACTTGGGGAAATGAACAAAATGTATTGCCGTTATCGAGTCTCGATCTCGACACTAATCTATTTGCATATATATATATCTAAAGTAACACCAAATTAATTTGAATTTGCGCTTAAATACATCGACAAAACTGAACACTGTACTTTAATGATATAATCCAGAGCATTTGCATACATTTGAACCCCCAAGTCTCCAAGCCTGGAGACTTGGGGTTACCTGAATAACACCAACCAACGTCAGCTTCCGTAGCTCAGTGGGTAACAGTTTCCCTATAAATGAAGTGAAGACGCTGAGGTCGGGAGTTTGACTCCCGATAGTGCTGGTAATAATAATCTGGGAGTTAGCGCAGTGATCCCCACTTTATATTTTTGCTTCTTATTAAGAAAGGACAACTTCTTGAGATTTTTTTTTTTACATTCTTGATGTGACTTTGGAACGAAAAAATAATAAATTTACCTCCTATGTATAACGTAAGCCAACATTTAGTTGACTTGGAATTAGCTTACTTTTAAACCTAAAATTAATGTTATTAAAACTTTATTATGTAGAGCCTAAAAAATATATGTTCATCGTACAAGTTACTCCATATAGAATTTGAGTTTGTTTTATTTAATAGATAATAGATTTCCACGACAGTTGGTTGAATTTCAAATAAAAAAAGTTCCTAAATATAAAATTTTGTCCACAAATACCAATGTTAACATTCCCTAAACAAATTGTTATTTTTCTCTTCCATATTTTGGTCCTCAATCACAAAAACTACGTAAGGACTTGGATGTAGTATTACTTAAATTTTATCCTCAAATAAATTTTAATATTGGTCTTCATAATAATTTTACAGTTGGTTGTCCCTTTAGTTTTAAGGTTAGACTACCAACTAACGCGCGATCGTCAGTTGTTTATTTGGTTAGTTTCTCGCAATGTAATGACGCGTCATATGTGGGTTCAATAAAGTGAAATCTTAAGTTACCTTTCGATTAACATGTTGGAAGGTCTTCCAAAACTAATCATTTTTTGACGAAGCCTGACCACTCACCAATTATAGATCATGTAGCTGCCTGTCATTCAGTCTTAACTCTGGATGACTTAAAAATTTTAAATTCTGTGAGTGACCAGTGTGATTTGAGAATTATTGAATCCTTTAAATTGAAATTTAAATAAACTGTATTACATCACATTCCTTAAATATAGTTTAAGTTTTATTTTAAACTTTTATAATTTTAACTTTCTTTTCATTGTCCCAAAACGTCTGCTTCAATGAAACATTTTTGTTTGTACAGTCTTGGCTTTACTCTTCATATTCAGTTTGAGATTGCCACCAAATACACTTTTTTCCTGATGATTTTATATATACTAGCAAAAGTGGGCCCAACAGGCGGTGCCGGGGCCTTCGGCCTCAGTAATTGAGGGGCCTGCGACCCCTCAATTACTGGGGAGTCAATAGTTTTCTGTCAATAAAACTATAGAAAAGAACGCAGCCATGAAAATCTTAAGCTTCACAAATCTTGGATCACTTGAAGATCAGGGCCCCCAGCCTCAATTACCAAATAATATCTTCGTTAAAACTAACGAAAATATCACGACTTAACCTAACCAATCGTCAAGGGCGTACAGTTGACCTAAACGGGCATTCAATTTAATTTATTATTATATTTTGATATTGTAAAGCAAAAAACAAGAATACGTGGGGGCCCTGATCTTCAGGTGATCCCAAATCTTGATACAATGGGTTCGGATGTGAAGCTTAAGATTTTCATTGCTGTGTCCTTTTCTATAGTTTTATTGACCGAATAATTGAACCCTCAGTAATTGGGTGGTCAATTATTCGGTCAATAAAACTATAGAAAAGAACGCAGCAATGAAAATCTTACGCTTCACATCTGAACCCATTGTATCAAGCAATGAAAATTTTAACGCGCTCAGTAAAAAGTTGAAACAAAGCAAAGCGCATTTATTTCTATGTTCGGAATCGCTTAATAGTAAGACGGACAGACAGACAGACAGGACTCCCTTTTCGATGTGTGTGTGTGTGGTGTGTGTGTGTGTGTGTGTGTGTTTGTAAAATTTTTTTTATTTGTTTATTTTCGGAAAGTAAACTTCTTGCATATTTACTTTTTGTTTTGAGCTTGCGGTACTCAAAATATGTGTTTAAATAGAAATAGGTTTTGTGTTGAGTCCATCTTTTAACAAAAACATGACTGTGACACGGAATAAGGTGTTGCTTATTCTCTCTTGTTCAGAGGAGTCTGACTAATTTAGTATATATAATGCTTGGAGAACAGAGAGGCTGAAAGAGATAAAAAATTAACAATCGTATGCACACTGCACAGTATGTGAACGTCTTTTATAATAAACACTAGTACAGTTCCCGCCGCTTCGCTGACGGTTAGACAGGCTAAACTACAAAAAAAGAACCCAGCCGTGAAAATTTTGAGCTTCACATTGTGTCAACATTTCTGAATCTGGTATCTCCCAAAACCTCCTCACCCCCATTCATACAACTTGGGCTAACCCCTCCCCCATTACCCCCACCCATCCCCATTACCCCACCCATCCCCCATTACCCCCACCCCCACCTTCCCCCATTGCTAAACTACAGAAAAGAACACAGTCATGAAAATCTTGAGCTTCACATTGCCGCCGTAATACAATTTCTGAATTTTTTTTTACAATTCTGAATTTTTTCTCACAATTTCTGAAAGTGTGACGGACGGACGGACAGACAGACAGACGGACAGCTCTCTTATTATAATATAGAAGATATAGATGAATTTATCTTGTTTTGAAAGGATACAATTCCAGCTAAAATTAATAACGGACTATTTTATTATTCTTTATTATTACTTTATTAAGATTATTTACCATAAAATATAACTATTACGGTATAAAAATAACATTTTTTGGTAAATTTTATACTTGATGAAATAAAATGGTTTTGAGATATTTAATCTCTATTAAAATGAATCAGTAACATTCAGTTTCGCATTCATATTAAAATCATTATCCGGAATTCTTATTTGACAGTACCCCCTGAAGTCAAGTTAGAGCTTTCTCCTGCCGTAGCTACTACAGGCGAATCGGCTGAGTTCCTTTGTGGTGTGAAAGGTTCTCCACCAATAACCTTTTCATGGATGAAAGGAGGGATGCCTTTGCATTCAGGACAAGGTAGGATTTTAATCACATTTTAAAACATCAAATTTAAAATTTAAAATGAAAGATTTAGTCAGATTGAACTTTATCTTAATTGGCTGAAAAAATTCAGTGTTTGAACGGATTTACAAGTTTGCAGTTTCGTTTTGGCGAAGTATTTGGATATCGAGATTGAAAATTGCTTCAGTGGATAATCTTAAACAGGATAAAATTAAACGATAGTAAGAGTATAAATAATAATAATAATAATGCCGAGTTAATGTGAAAGTAAATGTGTTATTTCGTTAGAAAGCTGCATGCTAATTACTCTGTAGAAATTTTACCCCGTCTAGCGTTACTTATTTGCTAAGTCAACTATTTAAGTTTATCAGTCACTTTAAATTTTTTATCCCTTTGTCCGTAAGGGGACTACAACACGAATTCCAGTAAGAAATAATTAATCATCCATTCTAAAGTATTATTTTTCTTCAATTCATTGATAGTTGGTATCGTGCCTCTAGAAACTTGTAAGATGCGACCGTAGTCTTCATTTACTTACGTTTTCTGCTCTCTTGCAATCCTTTTTGTCCATTTTCTTTCCAGAATTCCAAATTAGTACGAATGGCAGCTTGAAGCTTTCCATAGTCACCCTAGACATGGCTGATGTTTATACTTGTTCCGCGAAAAATCCAGCGGGTGTTGACAAGGATTCCAAAACGCTTTTGGTTCATGGTAAAACAATAAAATGGTAGCATAGATTATATAAATTAAATCCAACTCTCATTTAATGCAGGCAAATTCAGAGCTTTTAAGGCGTGCTTAATGGAGTACTTTTTTATTGAAAGAAATTCTGATAACTTTAGCTCGTGATGTACTGTATTGGTAATGAGTCTTAGTGGTCATAAAATTAGTTACATTTTAATACTTTATATAAGTTAGTTATATTTTTTAGTTTATTTTTTTCCATATGAAATCTGAATGATTCTCAAGTTCCCTCAAACTTCAATAACAATAAATATTTGAATTGTAAGTTGAATTGGTTCAATTATATTTTATTCAAGAACTGCCAAGGGTATCCGCGGTTACGAAAGAAATAATAGCGGCATCGGGCCAAGAGGCTGAACTAGAGTGCCACGTACAGGGTCGACCGATACCCAGTGTTAGTTGGAGTAGACCAGATCTCGCTGGAAGAGAAATCACACCGGAGAATTCGAGAATTCAGGTTCTTATAAGTTTTTATAAATAAATTAGAAATGGATTTTAACAGGTTTTGACATGGAATCTGAGATGGATAATTTGCAAATCTTTTTCTAATTCAGATTTTAGGAAGTCGCCTGTTGATCTCTCCTGTGACCAGCGAAGACATGGGAACTTACCAGTGCACTGGCACCAACAGAGCAGGGTCAGATAGTGCTAATTTGGCCCTCGTTGTCACGTGTAAGACACTTTTTCTTTCTGCGCTGTAATCTCAGTAGTGGCAAGTAGCTTTGTCAATGGGAATTAATGGTCCGAATATTCTCTCTCATTAAAGGATTGTACAATAGTCATAATTTAACGTCAAGTCCAGTTAGGGTCTGTTGGATTTTTTAATTTTGCAAATTTTAACACTGACGGTAATCAGTGGAATGAAGTCGAAACCCAAAACTAATATTAGAATGAGATCGAACTGGAAGTAGAATGTTTATCCTGAAACTAGTTCGGACTACTATTATAAAATGACCAGTTAAGTCGAGTTTGGGGTAGGTTAGGCAGGTCAGGTCAGAACAGAGCAGAACAGAACAGAACAGAGCAGAACAGAACAGAGCAGAGCAGAGCAGAGCAGATCAGATCAGATCAGATCAGGTTAGGCTAGGGACAAGGCTGGAATTAAATCAGATTGGTGCAATTGGAATTAAGTAGACTGAAATAAAGTAGATTTTTTTTTATGTAGGAAGGAGGGGCCAGGGGCGAGCGCCCGCAAAAATGCCCACCTACTGTATAAGGAGGAGAGAGCCCAAATCAAAGTCTCAGAGGTTCACCATGCCATTTTTTTAGAAAAGATTATGTACTGTGTTAAAAGCATGTATGTGTAGTGAAGAATAGAGGGAGAAGTGTGCTTTTGAGAGCATGCTAGACTGCTCACAGTGTAGATGAGACACGGTAAAAGAACAGCTAAAGAAGACAGTGACAGGAGGAGAAACGGGAGTTGTTGTTGTTGTTGGTTAGCCGATCGGTCCACCCTGATCGAGCAAGCCGGCGGCACGCGGGTAACCGATCGCCCTCTCCGGAGTGGACCAGAGGTTCAGCGCACTAGTGATGTTGTGTTGTGTTCGTTGTTGTGCTAGAGCGGTACAGTCTGTTATAATGTGTTCAATTGTTTGTGGTGTGTCCTGGCACAGGTGGTAGGTGTCGTCTGTGGAGTTGTCTAGTCTGTGTTTATATGTCTGTAAGTTGGGGTGATGTCCACATCGGAATCGTGCTAATTTAACTCGATCCGATCTGCTCAGGCTGATCTCTGACCTGTTAATAGGTGGTGGCTTCGCACCTAGGACCGCATTCGGACCGAGTCGTGTCAGTGCTTTGTGGGTTAGGTGTGTGTGTATGTGTTTTCTGTACTGTGTGATGTCTGTGGGGCGTGGTATGGAATAGAGTATTTGGTTATAATGTGTCTCTGGTGTTACTTTAATGGTGCGAGGTGTTGGTGCATGATTGTACATGTAGTGGCAAAGGTGTTGTGGGTTAGTGGATATAAATGTTGATGAGTTTGGTGTTGTGTTTTGCGCGAGTTTCCTGTCTCCTGCCTAACGTTCCCACGGAGTACTTCCCTGGTCGATTGGTGTCTACAATCTCCTCCTCACAATTGAACATATATATAAACTTATGGTGCATCTTGCTTTTGAAGAATCAGGCGCGTGAACTGATGATAGCCAGAGGTGTCTGCAATACAAACTGACGAAAATGCGCGAAAACGAACACGGATTTGGACATCCTTTGAACTGGGATAACAAGGAGCATTGTTGCTTTCAGTGGTGATAAAGTACATACGAAAGCGTCGTCAGTACATTGACCTCATGTTTGCTTGGCAATGTTGCTGCGAGCTGCTCGTACCATGAAATGGGCGGAATAATGCTCTGTGTGAAAAATGTTAAACATTTCGTTTTGTTCACATTTTAGTTGCAATTACAAATGTCTTAAGCACTGACACAGTATATACAGGGTGTCCCATAAGTCCGGCATCATAGGAAAAAATAATAAAAAAAGGCAAAACAAAAGCTTTTATTTACAGAACGTGCTCAATATGTCCACCATTGTTTTCAGTACACAAATTCAGACGTGATACCCAGTCAGCAAGCACACGGTGAATGATGTCAGGAGTAATGGTGTTACATGCCCCAATAATGCGCTGCCGCAAATGTTCAACACACCTAATTTTCTATGCGTATACCAGCGCTTTCAAGTGGCCCCAGAGATAAAAATCTAGTGACGTGAAATCCGGACTTCTAGCTGGCCATTCCACAGGCCCTCGACGTCCTATCCAATGACCAGGGAATTGTTGGTACAGGTATTCCCTTACTTGGGTGCTGTAATGTGCAGGAGCGCCGTCTTGCTGGAACCATGTTGGGAAATTTCCTTCTTCGTTCAAGACACTGGGAAATGCTTCTTCCTTGAGCATACGTGGGTAGGTGCCTCCAGTGACATATTCATCGAAAAAGAGGGGGCCTATGATGCGATCCTTCCAAATGCCACACCATACCATCACCCGAGATGCACCTTGTTCCTTTGAAGAGGTATACCAGTGAGGGTTGTTTTGAGACCAGTAGCGGGTGTTCTGTCGATTTACCTCACCATTTCCATAAAAAACAGCCTCGTCACTGAACAGAATGGTGGACGGGAAATTGGCATCCCGAGCATATTGTTCCGTAGCCCATTCACAAAATTCCATCCGCCGGTCGGGATGATCATCGCTTAATTTCTGTAGGATCTGAAGTTTATATGGATGCCATTTGTGAGCCTGAAGAATGCGATGGATGCTACTTTTCGACACTCCTGTCTCGGCGGACAATCACCGAAGAGACTTATTGGGACTTCTGTTAAAATGAGCCAGGATAGCAGTCGCTGTATCATCGTCAGTGGACCTCCTTGAAGGTCCACTGCGTGGTTTATCTTCTATGGATCCTGTTTCCTTAAACTTTGCAACAAGTCTGCTAACACAACTCTGTGTTATTGGCTCGCGGTCTGGATGCAGTCTGTTAAATTCAGCAGCGGCCTCTCTTTGACTCCGATTTCCTATGAGTAGAATTATCTGGATTCGTTCTTCCTTGCTCACAGACATTATGGCCTGTAGAAAGAGTAAAATATGAATTATGGTTTGTAGAAATAGAAAAATATGAATTTCTCCTATGATGCCGGACTTATGAGACACCCTGTATATATAAGACACACACACACACACACACACACACACACACCCACACACCTTGGCTTTGCTTCCGCCCGAATTGTTCATTCTGGCGAAGGTCACGCCTGTTGCTTCACCTTAGACCTACAGCTTAACGTGGAATCCGAACCACGACCCCCACCATGGGCAGTCAGAAATTACAAAATTCTTGCCCAGACTCGATCTCACGACCTCCCGATCAGCAGCCCAGCATCTTAACAACTAGGTTACCCAGGGTACTCATTTATCTACCAACCAATTTTTTTATTGTGTGGAGGGATGAACAGCTGGGTTAGCTGCGCACTGACTGCCATCACCAGGAATCGAACCCGGGGCCGGTGGATTTGTAGTCAGCAATGCCAACCACGAGACCATCGAGTATATACAGGGGTTAGACAAAGTAACATGAACACCTTGATAAATGGCGGTTTTTATTCTTAATATGGAGTTGGTCCTCCTTTAGCGGCAATAACAGCTGCAATGCGTCGGGGAATTGATTCATACAGCTTTTGGACAGTGGCTAGAGGAATCCTGAGCCATTCTTCGAGCAAACCCTGCTCTAGTTCCTCCAAAGACGCCGGCGGTGGGAATCGGCTTCTGACCTACTGCTCCAACTGACACCACAGATGCTCGATAATGTTAAGATCCGGGGATTGTGGAGGCCAATCCAAGCGTTCTACTTCACTAACATGCTCTTCAAACCAGTTTTTAACGACCCCAGCGGCGTGGATTGGTGCATTATCATCCTGGAAGACGGCGCCGCCATTGGGAAACAGCGTTTGGACCATGGGATGGACCTGGTCAGCCAATATTGACAGTTAGACCTGGGCGTTAACCCTACCATGCAGTACTACAGCTGGGCCAAGAGTATTCCACGATATTGCTGCCCAAACCATCACAGATCCGCCTCCATGCTTAACGGTTGGGGTCAGGCAGTCGGGGTCATAAGCATCTTTAGGCTGTCTCCAGACGTAAACTCGACCGGAACATGGAAATAGCGTAAAGGAGGATTCGTCGGAGTAGACTACATTCTTCCACCGGTCCATTGACCAATTCTTATGGTCATTACACCATTTTCTGCGCCGCTCAATGTTGATGTGCGAAAGGAAGGGTTTGGCAATTGCAGCCCTCCCATGGTATCCAGCTCCATGGAGCTCGCGACGTACAGTTCTGGTCGATACCGGGCTTGCAAGATGCTGGTTAAGCTCTGCAGTCACTTTTAGAGCTGTGGTCTTATGGTTCTTTGTCACAATGCGCTTTAGCACCCGGCAGTCTCGATCACACAGCTTCTTCTTGCGTCCACTATTGCATTTGTCGGTGCTTGTCTTTCCATGGTTTTGGTATGCAGACATGACCATAGAGAGTTCCTCTGGATACATTGAACATCTGAGCGGTTTTCGTCACCGATGCACCAGCCATCCGCGCTCCGACAATTTGCCCTCTTTGGAAGTCTGACAGGTCTTTCATAACTGCTAATTCATAATTCACTCAGATCTGTAAAAACAACGTGAGGGTTATAACATGACGTATACACTCTCTGTTACGCATTTAAATAGGTTTGCCAGTCATTTGACCGTTTACTTTGTGTCTGAGCAGTCCGTAAAGATAACCGGTGAAATCGGCGGGTATTCATATTATTTTGTCTAACCCCTGTGTGTATATATATATATATATATATATATATATATACACACACACAGTACTTTATTTATTTATTTATTTATTTAACAGCCGTTCCTACGATCCAAGAACTCCTTGACGAAGAATTAACGGTTCTTCTTGGAGAGACAGTCAACCTAAGTTGCACTTCGACTTCCGGTTACCCCCCACCTTCCGTCATCTGGCGCAAGGAGGGACGCCCTCTGAGAGGCTCATCAAGAATCCGTTTGGCGACGAATGGAGAGATCGTTATCGAAAATATTCAAGTAAAGTCATTTTATTCAGTGTAACTTCATTTATTCATTTATTTTTTTTAAAATTTATATTCATTCATTTAGATTTTAGTTTCATGGTTTATTCCATTTAATTCAGAGTACTTTAATTTCCCTTAAATTTTTTGTAATTTTTTGAAATTGATTTAGGTTTTAGTGATTTCGGCTGAATTTACATTAATTTTTAAATGGCATCATTGATTTCGTTGTCACGACGCCAGAACGATTCTAATAGGTTTAAATCATAAATTAATTTTAGTTTTGTTGGAGTTAAATTTAGTATTTTAGAATTAATTTTTTAAGAACAATTTAAATTAGGCGAAATATAACAAATATATATATATATATATATATATATATATATATATATATATATATATATATATATATATATATATATATATATATATTCCATTTTCTGACTGGAAACACTGTTTCCAGTGAGAAAATGGAATATGTGCCAATTGTCTTTTCAAACCCAAAATGCATTTTGCCGATTTTGTCGCTTATCACCTTCTCCCGCTGCACTACTCGTATATAATGTATGATATGATCCCAGAGCAAAGTCATTCTCACGATGTAACACTTAATCGACAAATTATTTTGAGTTAGATTAAGTTAGGCAGGGATTTGTAAGGTTACTCTAGGTTAGGTTAGGTTAAGTTAGTTTTTGTGTCGATAGAATATCCAGTCAACAAAATGGAAGTAAATTTTTAAATTCAGTAGTATGCAGAGCATTTTGTTATTTTTTTAGAGAATAATGATTAAATAACGAAGTTTAATTTCGGACTGTTATAGAATGAGTCTCGGAGATTTTTTATAGAAATTAATGATAGTGGCAAGTGTTTTTGTTTCTCTTTACCAAGGCTGAAGACTCGGGAATGTATTCTTGTTTGGTGGTGAACGCCGCAGGAAGGCTGTACAGGGTGGTCAACGTTGTCGTTCAAGTTGCTCCGAGATTGACACTTTTACCACGCACGCAGCAAGTCACCAGAGGAGACAGGTTTCTCGGATCATAGATATTTCATTTGATAGGTTGATTACTCGGTATAACGTCACTGTAATTTAAGACGACGGTGTTCCTATAGAATGATCAGGTTTTTTATTTACTGAAATATGACGACGAAATGGCGTCACATGTTCTTATTCTATCTTGATATTTTTTAGTGTTGCAGTGATGATTATATTTTATTTATTTAGTTACACAAAATGTTCTAAAATTACCTAGTAAACTTTTATATGTCTGTCGATCAGTAGTCGGACGTTGTGAACAATGTGTTCAAGTTGAAGGAAGACACTTTGAACATCTAAAATAAACAATTGGTGTTGCTTTTCTTATTGTTGTTGTATTTGAAATAAAATTTATAAATATCGCATAATTTTTGTTAAGATATTGCGTTCATATAAAAGTTTACTTGGTAATTTTAGAACACCCGAGTTTACTAGGTAATTTTAGAACACCCTGTATTATATATTTTACGCTGATTTTACGTTAACAATTATAAAGGACAAAATCGCTAAAATCTGAACGTAGATTTAAAAGTTTTTCAAAACTTGTTGAAATTAAAGAAGTCGCTTCTTTGTTTAGAGATTTATGAGCTTCAATAAGATTATTGTTGATGAAGTTATTATTCTATATTTTGTTATTTCGTCGCTTGTAAGCTATCTTCTCTAAACGTGCGCATTTTCATTTATAGTTTGATGCTTACCTGCGAGGCAGTTGGTGTGCCTACCCCGGTTATTTCATGGCGTCTGAATGGTACAGAGGTATTTTTATTTTTTGTTTTTAAATATCAAATTTGCAGTGATTAATTGAAAACTGAAGAGTTCTTGTAGCAGTTTCCTTTATAGCGAATATTATTTTAAAAACTTGAAATAAAGTGACACTGAGAAAGTGGAAGAGGTTTGTTTTTCTTGAAGATATATTTTTTTCTTAAACTCGTATGATAAAAGATTTCAGTTGATCTCGTCTCAGGATAGAATCGAACCTTGTATTTCCTAGTGGTAATCAAGACACTAGCCACAGTGCTATCAGCGCCGATAAGATCTGAGGTTCTGATTTTATGGTTAAGCAATAAGCATTTTCTCCCGTGTTTCGATCTCCGCCCAAAGACGAGGTTGAGTATAAACAAGGCAAAATTCGAGGTAAAACTGACTCGTTCATGATATCTGATTAATATCCCCTTAGGTCGAAGGAGTATCTTTTTCTGTCGGTGGAAAGGGTCGAATGGAGATCGAGAGAGCAGCCAAATCTGATGAAGGAACGTACACTTGTGTCGCAAGGAACAACGCGGGACACAGGAAAGCAGTTGCTGGAGTTAGGGTCAAAGGTAGGGAGTCACAACTTAATTCATTCGTGATCATTATACAGGGAGAACTACTGTGTACAGGATTCCAATAATTTGGAGCAGATTTATATCGGAATGACCGAGACCTGATCACTCCTACCAATTATAGTTTTAACACAGTAACACCTTGGAGTTCGTAAGTATATCGGAGAACAATGAAAGTGTTTCCATCGTTTTGCGACAAATCAAAATATATATAGCGAGGTGTCAGAATCTAGAGTAAAACTGCACTAGAAATGTCTGCAGTTTCATAAAAATTGTGTTTTATTTAAACAGGAAAATAATATTCATTCACTAAATTATGACAGAAAAAACTATTTTTCGAAGGTAAAATTAAGATTTGTTCAGTTTTAGAATTTCAACTGTGAGGCATTTTAGTCTGAAATTAATTTTTTTCCAAAGCTAATAGATAAATTCTCAGAATGAAATGAATACACAGTCAACTCTGATTAACTCAGAATTATAAGCTATAACTTGAGAACTTTACTCCATCTTTTTTTAATGATTAATGCTCACTATTGTGTAACTTAATCAAAACATTTTCCACTTTCAAATTGTCACCGTTTCATTCATTTCAGTTCCTCCAGTAATCATGCATTCACCGGGTGAAATGACTGTTCAGGAACTTTCGTCAGTAATGCTGACCTGCTTGGCGGAGGGAGACCCTGTGCCAGCCACTACCTGGACCAAAGAAGGGCACTATATCGCCTCCTCAGACAGAGTTCACCTCATGTCGAATGGATCATTGGTAAGAGCACGTTAAGGGGTGTTTATGCCAACATTGTTTGACATCCAGTAAATAAAATGATTTGCTTCTCATATTTTTTTCATGGTTCAGGTGATCGATTCATCAAAAGGCTCCGACACAGGAATGTACAAATGCGTGGCCAGTAACGACGCAGGGGCTGCAGAAGCTGTTTCGCATCTGAGGGTAACAACTCCTCCTAGGATAGTAAAAGGACCTTTAAGTCAAGGTATCAATAAATTCTAATTTGGAGACGTGTCTCACTGTTATTTAAAATATTACGCAATGTGCATGGATCCAACGTTATGAAGCCACTTCAAATCCTCGTTTCAGTATGGAGTTATCACAATAGGATTCATTTCTAACGTCGTTCATTATATAACCGAAAAATAAGCTAAAGATGATGTTAAACCAATGGTCACCTAAATTTGCAATATTTCTTTGTTTCTCAGTCAACGTCTTGTTTAGAAACAGTATGAGCTCGGGTACTTTTTCTTCATTCCCACTCTCGGAACTTAGGAAGAGTCATTTTTGCTTGATGAAAATTTTAATTCACTTTTGCATATTGTAATAATTATATTATGAAAGATTTAATAACAGTATTATAAGAGAAATTGGTTCTTTGTCACTTGCACCATTTCGATATTTATTTGTGTTCTTCATTCTACTTGGTAAGGAATTTTTGGTACCCCAAAACAACAGGGTATTCCGCACGTACCATACTTAAACATAATTTCTCTTTATAACACAGTATTCCCTAAATGCTATTATACATTTTAATCCCATCATAGTATTAGTGATAGGATTAAAAGAATGACTGCGTGAATTACTGTTTTATCAATAACGCTAATTTCAGATGTGGAAGTTGGCCAGACGGTTGTGTTTAATTGCGAAGCAGAAGGCGAACCCAGGCCTGAACTCCAGTGGAGCGTCTCCCCTGGCGAAATGAATAATCGACTTAAAACACTAACCAATGGTTCACTCCAGGTATTGTGAGCCTGGATTTCTTGTTGGTTTTTAATGCATTCTTAATTTCACTTTTTTTTCTATTGTGTTGGGATAGCCAATTGTCGACCCACGAGGCTGTTATACTCTGCTGCCGGCCTCGAAATATTTGTCTGAAATTTCCCGACAAATAAATAAAATAAACATAAGTCATCATAATATATTAAAAGAAAAATCTTCAAATAAAAGAATAAAATTTTCAGTGACATTCTTTTCTATCGAAATATTTGATTATTACTGACACGATTACATTTTAATGCAACATCATTATTTGTTCCATTGCTGACGGCTGTACACTTCTGAGTTATTTTTTTAAAGAATTTTTGTCATCCATATTTCACTATAGAGGCCAGGTCTCCGGACTGCTGGGAGTGAAAAAAGTGGCCCTCAACGGACCACAACATAAACCACCAGAAGTTGGCCAGTCCTACCCGAGTCTCATATAGTCTTTAGTTTTTGATATGTTATATTGTATAAGATTGTACAATGTGTAAACAAAACCTCCATAAAAAGATTTTGCTGTTCTAGCTGGTTGCTGTTCAAGTTGAGGATGAAGGAGAGGTAATTTGTCAAGTCTTTAACGATCTTGGTGAAGATTTGGCTAAAGCAAATTTAAGCGTGAGAGGTAATAATTATATTCATATTATCATTACTTTGTTACTTATACTATTGTCAATTATCACGATTATATTACTAGTACTGCCATTGCTATAACTATTGTTAGTACTACTACTAAGTATGCATTTATTTTGTTCGCACAAGTGAAATTTCGTGATCGTTTCTTACTAACAAATATTGGATGGTTTTATCATTATCGCTTTGGGGTTGTTATCAAACTAGGAAAGAAACTGCAACAGTTTCACGTTGCACGACTGGAAATAGAATTTATGATAACTCAAATTATTAAGAGTAAATTTTACTATAAAGATAGAATGCTTTTATGTGGTATTACAACAGTTACTTGCAATATTAAAGTCATTGCATAAGTTATGCTTTTAAATTTAGGGTTGGGTTAATTTAGGTTAGGTTATTAGTGTTTACAATCTCCCGTCGACAAAATGTTTATAGATTTATCGAGTGAGACAAAGGTTTCCGTTTACATTCCTCACAAACCTCTTCCATTCCTCTCCATTTCATGTTAATTTTTGTAATACATTTGTATCAACTGTTCTGGATTTCACATAATTGTAAGAGTTTTTTTTTATTAGCATGAACGAAGAAGGTCAATCTGTAGACTTTGTTATAAATTCCAAAGTAAACAACTAAAGGCAAAAATTCAAAGAAGCGCAACTCGGTAGAGTAGCTGTTGCTGTTTAAATAGTATAACTAAACATTCACTAATCAACCAGAGTCTACGGATAATCAGACCACTACTATAAAATTTCATCTTGTGAAACTGAGAAAAGTCGGTCGATCAATAAATTTACATCCATCAAAATTTTTTAAGCTGTGGTCAAATTTTGCGAGGCTTCATTTAAAGCAGGTGTTTCCAACCTTAATGTCGACGTACCACTTTTTGTAACCATGTTTTTCTAACTACCACTATTAAAGAAGGGAGGCGGTACCACAAAACCAAACCGTAGGGAGAGGACTGTGGTGTTTAATCTTGAATTTTCACCTTATCTATAAAGTCATAGTTATTCTAATAATATTCATCGGCATTTGTACTGAATCAAATCTTTAGTTTGGCCTTGCACGTTATCGTTAAGTAATTTGAAATCTACTTGTTGGAAAGCGTGTAAACCCGCAGTCGGAGAAGTTTCGGGTTATACATCTATGATTAGCATTACTTTTGAAAACATTATCATCAAAGTAATTATGAACTATCAAGCTGCTTATTTATAAGTCTCTTCCGTACCAAGGTTGGGAATCGTTGATTTAAAGTCGAAGTGTCATTCAAACTTAATGTTGAATTCTCACTGGCTTAAAATATTCTGTTCAAAAGTTTTTTATGAAATTATTTACATTTGGGCTTGGACTGACTAGATATACTGTAGGTAGGCTTTGCGTCAAACCACTTTATTTGTAAAATTTATTGTAATTAAACCGAAAGCAAAACTTAGATAATTGTTATTTATAGTTACTTAGCTTTTTTACGCTACTTCGATTGAACAAATTAAAGAATACATAGATATTTCACTCTGAAGGCCCAAGTTGAAATGCTTACTTAAGTCGTAGAACTGCAAATTAGTACATCAAAAGAAAATACACCAATTTTCTAATTGTGAATGTTGAGCAATTTTAGATTGGTTAGTAATTAATTGATGAGTACAATATAATTCGCAACGTATCTCCTTTAAGTTCCTGGCATGTGGGGTGAGTGGGGTCCTTGGTCCCAGTGTTCAAGTTCATGCGGGGTGGGGGAACAGATTAGAAAGAGACTTTGCGATTCACCACCCCCAAGGAATGGTGGTAAACAGTGCGAAGGAGAAGACACAGGCTCGAGGCTTTGTAGGCTGCAAGCGTGCCCCGTGGATGGAGGGTGGAGCTTGTGGGACACTTGGAGTGAGTGTAGGTAAGAAGTGGAGTTAATTTGGTGTGTGTTTTTAAAAATTAAATTCGGTAAATAAAAGTGACAAACTACTGATCACTCAATTTTTAATTTGGGAACTGAGTAACGAGTCAATTTGAATGGTTCCTTTACTTGGTACTCTAGAAAGTTGGCTCACTTATTTAAAACTTCTTATCAGTACTTAATTACCAGTTCGTTATGAATGTGTCTTCGCCTTCTTTGCATCCTTCTCCTGGCTTCGCAATACGACTTCTGTTATATTTTTAGTATTATGCTTATTTCCCTGAATCCTTTATTCATTAGTATATATAAAAAAAACTAAGAAAATTAAAAAAAAAAATTCTCGACTATTTTGTTTAGCAGTATGACACCATTTTCATTATCAAACTGCTGCTCATGAATTTGCCCTTTTTTTTACATTGACGAATCTTGGTAGACGATACTTTTTCTTCACTGCATGTCTTTTCATCAGTATGAAAATTTTGTTCACTAGATATGATTTTCTTGTTTTTGTTCAGATTTCAATTCTTGTTTCAGTGTAAATACTTTATGAATAATGTTCATAATCTTTTGTTTGTTATTGAGGAATATGAATCTTCTTATCACTATGAATATCATTATAAGGATTTTTGTTAATCTTTGTTAAGCGATACGAGTTCGTCATCATTATGAAATTTTTATATAGCAATTTGCAATTTTTTCGTGAAATAAATTTTTTTAACATACTGTATGTTCAGCAGAATGATTTAGTTGTATAAAGCTTTTACTCACTGTCAGCGTAACTTGTGGAAGAGGAGTGCAACGGCGGGAAAGACTTTGCAACAACCCTGCACCACTTTTCAGAGGAAAGCCCTGTATAGGGCACGAAGAGGAAGAAAAGCCTTGCAAGGCGAGGGAATGTCCAGGTGTGATGCACTTTTCATTTTGTTCCGTATTATATATATCTAATAAAAGATAAATTAACAATAATTGAGCTTTGGCACTACGTTTAACGGAAATTTATTTCTAATTACTTTCGTCCTCAGTTGATGGCTCGTGGAGTGAATGGTCTGAGTGGAGTCCCTGCAGCAGAAGCTGCGGAGAAGCTCTGCGTCAACGTACGAGAATTTGCAACAACCCACCCCCGTTTGCCGGTGGGGAGGATTGCAGAGGAGAAGGCCTTGAAGTTATGCCGTGTGGTGGAACCCCGTGTAAGGTAAGTAAAACAGGAAAGGAAATTCAAATTTAAAGGGAAAATATTAAGAAATAAAAATAAATGCCTTTATTCATTCTACTCTATTTGAAAATAAAAAATGCTTATTGCTTACAGAAACTTAAACATTTAACAGTTTAATTACATTTTAATTTTTTAATTTTTCTTGCGAATATTACATCAGCTGTGTAATTTCTGCGAGTTATTATATTTGTGACCCATTAAACGGAGTCCTTGTTCAGATCGATGGTGGGTGGAGTGGTTGGAGCGAATGGAGTTCCTGCAGTGCGTCCTGCGGAGACGGTATAAAGTACAAACGAAGGAGGTGCGACAATCCTTCTCCAGAGAACGGAGGAAGTTATTGCGAAGGAGAAGACGCCAAGCAGGACACGTGCAATAAACCACAATGCGTCATTCACGGTAAGAATTCATGCGATATGAAAAGCGAAATAATACCGACAAGAAAAGTTCAGTTTCTGAAATTAACCATTAACAGAGACTTATTCATATTTTTTTTAATAAATGTTGGTCATTCTTGTTTGTCCCTAATGTTGATTTTATAGGTCAGTGGTCTTCTTGGTCTTCGTGGGATCAGTGCTCAGTGACATGCGGAATAGGTCACAGACAACGGGAGCGGATGTGCAACAATCCTGAGCCTGAAGGAGGAGGGCATTTTTGCAGAGGCCCTGACAATGAATCTCTTGCTTGTAGAGCCGTAGCTTGTCCAGGTAAGACACTAGGCACACAGGAGAGATGTACTAGAAATGCAGGTCAGACGTACCTGACATTTATTTTACTGGTTCTAATCCATTTCTCAGTGCATGGAAACTGGGGCTCTTGGAGTGAATGGAGTTCTTGCAGCCAAACTTGCGGATTGGGCGTGAGGCAAAGGACAAGACGATGCAACAACCCGTACCCAAGGAACGGAGGAGAGATGTGCAAGGATTCTAATATGGAGGTTCAGTATTAAATTATGCTGATCTATAATCACACACACAGTATATAATTTAAAATTGTTGATTACACTTGTATATTTATTATAGTGTTACATAATCCTATTATATATTGTTTTTATAACACCATATTTCTTAGTAATAGGTACAAGCCTTAAAAATTAAATCTTTGTTTTAATATAAATAATTTCACCTTGTATTTTAATAATAAATTAACGTCTGCACACTCATTTTAGCATATTTCAATAATTTTATCTCATATTCTCAAGACAATGGCGTGCGAAGACTTTTCATGCAGAGATTTGCCCTTGAGAGCTTACGGCACTTTGAGAGGGTGGTTGAATGGCCAAGATTTGGGTGTGATTTCCATGGCTGGGAATGTCACGACCAACGGGAACCAGAGGACCCTCGTCATTTCTCTGTCCCCTTTATTACCACAATTTGTAAGCCAAAAGGAATTTGAAATATATTCCTTTAATATAATGTTAAAGCTTTTTAAAGTAATGTTCATAACTGTATAAGAGTATTTCGTATAATAATTAAGATTTATCGCAGTTTACGAGAATGAAGAGAGTTTAGTATAATTTTTTAATTTGTGTGTACTTTTCTATTTAAAATGTTATCACTCTACATATGTTATATTTTAATCTTTTTCCCATATGATTTCAGGCAACGTGGCTTACTCCTTTGGTATCGGTAGTTTCTTCTGCCGTTTGGGCGTCTGCTTACGAGTCGAACGGAGCCGTGAACGGCAACTCTTTGACCAAAAGTACTTTTACCAGAGAATCTCGCGTCACCTTCGGAAGCGGTTAGTTTGGTGTTTAAACCGTAATCACATTATTTAGAGTCTTCGGAAACATTCTCCTGTTTAGAGGAGGTAACGACCCTTGGTTCGGATTCCACGTAAAGCCCTAGGTTTCCTCCGTCGCATGACTTCTTGTTGCGAAGAATGCTAAATAACTTCAAACGTTATCAAAGTATTTTATCAGCGACGCGGAATCACAAGAATTGAGGGAAAAACTTGACTCGCAGGCCATATTTTCTGCCTTTGGCTTCACTACAGTAGACAGGAACGGTGAAAATCTCGTTAATTCACTCGCGTGCGTCATTAATCAGATGACGAGACATTTGTTTGTTTATGAATCGACTCGAGGACAAGCGAAGTATGGACGGCTGTTTCGTTCGATTTCTTTGTTAACCTTTTCAAAGTATAGTGGTGCTCATAAGTATTCGTACAGAGAAATATTTCAGTTATATTACTCCTTATTTTCTGTGCCTTGCCTAAGACAGGTCTGGGTTCGCTTCCGGCTGCTAGTGCCTGGGTTGGGGGCTGGCCATTTGCCTTATTAATTCTCGGACTCAGATGACCCCCTGGGGCACATTCACTTCCACACAGTGGGAAAATGAGTTCCGAATGTTGCCTGTTTTTACATTATAGGAATACATTTTTAGATGAAAATTCTTTGCCCTAATATTATTTTTTTTTAATCGTAGTATCAGTTTTACTTTTTCTTAAGTCTATTGACTTTGAAGTTTTAAATTTAAAGTTTTTCGAGCAAGGTTTCTTTCAACAGTTTAGTCGGCTTGACGGACTTCCGTGTAATTTAGCGTAAGTTTCCTCATTTATTGGATGTAATTGAAACTGAAGAATAAGTGGCAAAAGATTATATTTTTTTCGCTGGCGAGTAGTTTAGGAGGTTTTAGTTTCAGCTTAATAAACAATGATTGGCTGACGCACTTTTGTTTGCAGTTAAGCCAGAATAATTAATTTGATCTGGGTATAATTCAGTGGTTGGCATGTAGTTATCAGCATCCACTGTATTGTCACTGAGGAAATAATTTCTTTTTGTATTTATTAATCTCGTTTCATTGTTTGGGCTTAAGTATCAATTCTCCTCTTTCACTTAGGCGAGCGCGTGGACATCAGTCAAACAGCGAAAGGCGTGGATGAAAGCGGTACTTTGAGATTCAATGTTGAGGTGAATGGGGATGTTCCTTATCTGCAGCCGGGGTCTTTCGTGACAGTACAACCTTTTTCAGGTTAAGTAGTGTATTTTCTTAATAAATGACGATATAATTAATATGAGAGTAAATAGTACCATATTTACCACAGTGAAAATATAGAAGTCCTCTTTTATGTCCGCGTTTCCGGAGGATGGACTCAAATTAAGCATAAATGACACCACTTTAAAGTGATTGTCAACAACGCAATCCATTTTCAGAGGAGTACGTACAAACTGGAAAAGGATCACTGTACGTCAAATCCACTCGTACCTTCGCTGTCAGCGGTTATCATCACCCTTACACGTGGAATGAAACTGTTGATTACGATGCTTCGTCGGGTCTTTTGCCATTCCTCAGGCAAACGCTTCACGCCAACAGTGTCAGCGCCTCATACAGGTGTTTATCTGGCATTGAAGGGAGGTAAGACACTAACACTCGATAGTAACCTTCCTGCGTGGGCTTTATTTATCCGTTTCTACCTTAATGATTTGTGTAACTCATCATATTTCTAAAATGAAGGAAGAGCTTGGTTTCTTGGTTTCCGATTGGATTTTAATGCAAAATAACCAACGCCCGAAGGATAAGCGAACCATTTCCAACGAAACATTTTTGAGACATATTTTAAAGTAAATTCACCATTGCTCGATACATAAGTAATTTATTTCTAATGTATTTTAGTGTTTGATGGCAATTTGAAGAACAACTCGTCGGAAGTTTTAAAATCATCATAAGGAATGAGTATAGTTTTAGCTCTTGTTCCGATTTAGTTAAACAACTTTCGAAACTTTGCTCGTCGTTTTTCCACATTAATCCTTTAAACCGAGATTCATAATTCTAGATTTTATGCCTTTTAAGCAACACGAGGGGCGAACTCTCTCTGATGGTGTCCAGTGTGATCATGCCAAGCGAAGAGGGGAACTCTTGCCCTGAGGGATTCACGTACAAAAATGAAGATGAAAGGACGCCGCTCTGCAGAGACGACGACGAATGTAGCTTAGGAATAACTCGCTGTTCGCACTACTGCAGAAATGTAGTTGGAGGGTACTCGTGCGAATGTCCAGTCGGCCACGAGATTGGTTCAGACGGAATGAATTGCCAAGGTTTGAAAACTGATTTAATCCGTTTCGTTCACATGCGGATAAATATTTTTGCGAAATGTTACTTTTCACTTGGTGGCTTCAAATGTCTTGCCTATAAATTGAACACTTACTTTCTTTATTTCTGGCTGTATACTCGGTATTTAGATGTTAACAAATAGCGCAAGATTTAGAGAGACTTCTTTTTTTTATTTGAGTTAACTTTTATGAAAAGAATTTGTGATTAAAATGGTAGAATTGCGTATGCGACCGTCATAGGACTATATTTTATTAAATATATCGAGATTTATGGTAAATTAACTCGTTTTAGAATTTGGTTTATTTTTTCGTTGTCCTTAATGAAAGTAATTATACGTAATCAATTTCAAAACGATTTGATTTTTTTACAGCATTATTACTCTTGCTTTTACTGCATGGCCAAACTTTGTGAGAAATGGACAAACAATTAGATAAGAGCATGACCGGTTCTGAGAAGGCTGCATCTAATATAAATCTTATACTCGCATTAATTAATGCTTTAACTAAGAAAATAGATGAAGAATAGGAATGACCAAAGAGAAAAGTGGGAACAGGCATTATAAGCCGTGCATCATGTGCTGTAAATTGAAATTATAATCATATTCACTATAGGTTCATACAGAACCTAGGCTAATAGATTAAAAAATAAGCCTGGGACTATTAACTTAACTTTATTGTCCATCAGAAGTTACTGGAGGCTTAAACCCTAATGCTGACGTTCTTATTAATATATAATTACTTTCCTTTTCCTCCCTTCATAGACATAGACGAATGTTCCACTCTGTCCTATTCTTGTGGTCCCAGAGAGGAATGCCAAAACACACCTGGGTCCTACACCTGCATATATTTATGCAGGCCAGGATTTAAAAGAACCCCATCTGGTACAGCTTGTGAAGGTACTCTTGCATGCGTGTAGATTTTGAGTTCGGAGTAATGGTGTTTTTGAAATTTGAATTTGGAGTCTCGGTGTATTTAGTTTTTTAACAATATTGATTTTCATTTAAAGTTTTGCAATTGAATCTGAACAATTATGTTTTTATACATTTGGATTTGACAGAAAATTATGTCAGGAATTATGTCGAAGTTGATAAACAACCAATATAATTGTGATAACACCGCAAATTGAATTTGCAGTTGAACAGTGACTAAATGTAGCAGTTGGACAAAATTATCATCATTTACAAAAGGAATTAAAATGTAAAACACAATTCAAATTACATTTTGAATTACACAATTCAAATGACATTTTGAATTGCATGTAATGATCAGTTGACCTCGTGGCAGTGAGGTATGTTCCGCAATTAAACACACACACACACACACACACACACACACACACACACACACACACACGTACCGTATTACACTGATGAAGGATATAGTCACATTACCGAGCAGCTAAACATAGCAGCAGCAGCAGCAGCTTGTTTTATTACTTCTGTTTAACATCCCTTGGAGGTAAGCATTTCCAGTGAATTTTATATGTGCACGTATGTTTTCATGATAAACATTGCTTCACTTGCGTATGATGCGACAGAATTACATATTTTGAAACGTGTTTCTATCAGAACGACGCACATTTGTGAAGGAGGTGCAAGATTTTCGATTCATGTTGGTTAAAGCTAATTCATTATCGACCATGAGGCAGTGAATAAAGTTTTAAGGCTGTTTAATGCAACAAATAGTAGAATTTTAGGTGCTCAGTTAATCACCCTGAAACTTACTGAAAATATTCCATTGCCTATGAACTCTCAAGCACTGAAGGAGTCTTAGGTTGATTATGCACAATGATTGTACCAGGAAGGTTAAGCAGACTAAAAACTTATGCTGATGACAACTTATGGTAGGGCTTCAAGTGAACAGGACTGTTACTAGTCAAGGAAGAAACACTACATTAATTATGGCAGTGTGCAAAGATGAGAGTACTTTAATACTACGAGGTAATGTGTGGAGGAATAAATTAGAATGTATTTGCCACTTCTTAATGTTCATTGTTTTCCACAATTGGAAAAGAAGTGAACCATTATCAAGAACACACCCTGCCACAGCACACAAAAATGAAGTCTCCGCTAATTGTTAAATTTTGCTTTATCAGCCTTTCCTGAATCTAAGACGCAATGACACCAACAAGAGAATTCAGTAAGAAGCTTGTTCAATGGAGAAACCACCACCACCACCACCTCGGCCAGGAACTGTCGCCCCCAGCCTATCCATCGTTAAAACTGAAACTGTAAACAGGCTGCAGGCATTATGCTAATGCTTACTTAAATATCCTGAACGGGAAAAATTATTTGGAATTAAAATGCATATTTGTCCAGTGTTCCGATTACTTTCGTGAACTGTTAGATAAACTGAATTTAACTTTATTCTAAACTACATTTGATCAATTTCGAAGATTGCAAAAAATAAGTTGCCTTGTTAATATTAGAAACAGTCATTCCTAAACGTGACCACTGTTCTAATGTAGGAAGGAGTCTTGACGATTTGATCTTGGATGCTGTCACGTGTGTCAGTACATTGTCAAAAATGATATTGATTTATCAACTACGTCCTATATTAATTGCAAAACTTTTCACGTCTATTAATTTATGAAGGCCTACTGTAGTGCCCTCATATGTTGCGTTATATTGTTTCCATAATTTATATAGAAGTAAACTCTATTTTAGTTTCATATTTTGGTCATGAATCCGTGTGTACAGAGGGTTGACAAAAGTAAATAGAGACCTTCAGGTTTTTCCAATAGTTTTTGATTTTATAAGTCAATAAATGATAACAGACTTATGGAATCAATATATTTAGAATCATGTTGCTTTCCCTTTTGCTTTATGTAAAGCTGACACATGTTCTGGTATTCCATTGATAAGCTTTGCCATTTGTTCTCGAGGACAATAATTGTGGTCTCTAATTACATTTGTCAACCCCCTTGTATTCGTACAATTAAATTCAAAACCGTTTACGAATAATTTTGCGTTTGAGAGCAACAGTTACCTTTACAGAAAATGTTGCTTTGTGATATGTAACGAAGATAACACACGTATTAATACTAAAGTAATAACGCCTTCCTTTCTATTTAACCCTTTAGTGTCTATGGTATGTCACTCTACCCTTCGATTTTGGCTATCGCCGACCATTTTATATATGATAGTTTAAGAGAAGGATCCTGGGCATTTAAGGGTTATAATATAAACCAGTTAACATCACCTATGTTCGAATTTGACGAGTATCTCATCTAGTATAATTTGGTATTATATTCTTTAATAGGTTGCACATTATAATGATAAAAGGAGATTGTAGACACCAATCGACCAGGGAAGTACTCTCGGGGAAACATTAGGCAGGAAGCAGGAAGTGCTGGAACTCCCGTTTCTCCTGTCACTGATCTTTTTCCCTGTCTCATCTACTCTGAGCAGTCCAGCATGCTCTCAAACTCGTACATGTATCTTACACACTAACATTTTTTTTTATTTTGAAAAGAATGTGTATAGTTTTTAACAGTCTCGGAGACCTTTATTTCAGCTTTCCTTTTCCTTCTTTGAGGGGGGAACATTTTTGACCTTAGTCGACATGTTGAAAGTCTTTACAAATAATTTAATAATTAATGCTTTCTTATAGCACATATTTCTCCTTAACAATAAATAATAATTTACTTATTGATAATAAATTGATTTTCAGACGTGAATGAATGCGAGGAGGAAAATGTATGCGAGCAACGATGTCAGAATCTCCTTGGGTCTTTCAGGTGCGAGTGTTATAGAGGTTTTTCCCTCGAATCGAATGGGAGGTGTGTAGGTAAGTTTTGACCTTAAAGTTCGTCTTTTATAGTATTTAAAAAAAGAAACTTTGGTCATTCATTGGAAATTGGTTATTAAATGAAGAAAATGAGATTAATAACTACTTTAAATGTGGATCATTTACATTTAAAATGATAAATTTTGTTAACTAAGAACAAAATTTCTCTCGTCCAGATATCGACGAGTGTGTGCTGTATGGTTCTCCCTGTAGTCACGAGTGTATCAATGTACCTGGCTCTTTCGAGTGTTCTTGTCTCAGTGGCTTCCATTTGCTTAACAATGGCCGGTGTAAAGGTAAATGAATAATAGTATTCTTAGAAGTGGAGGGCATGTGCGTTAACAGAAGTTAAGGCAGGTTTAATTTGAGAGGATTAATGATTTCATATGTTTTAAATAATTTCCCATAAATTTATGGGAGATATTGAAACTCAGTTCTATTTTGGATTTATTTCAGACATTGATGAATGCTCCACTTTCCAACACAATTGCACAGATGACCAGAGGTGCCATAACTTTAAGGGAGGATTTAGATGTATCGTAAACTGCCCACCTGGACTCAGACTGAGTCTCAACGGGTCATGCATTGGTAAAATGGACCCATATCTATGGAAATAAAAATTCTATCTAAATTAAGACATAGTCTAAGTACTTCAACTGCAGTTGCTTAAATAAACAAGTTAAACATATCTTCGTGAAATGTGTTAGTCAGAAAAGATAATTTTTAGATCATAGGTGCATAATTTTTTATTAAGTAGGTTTTAGATTTGAACCTATAAAGCAAGTACGTAGTACATGCTTGTACCATGGAATCATCAGACACTAAACTTCGTTGTGTGTTTCCAGATATCGATGAGTGTGGCGAATTAACAGCTAGCTGTCATTACACTCAAAAGTGTGAGAATATGTGGGGACGGTATCGGTGTTCCTGTCAAAAAGGATTCAAATCAATGGGCCCTGGTCATCCTTGCGTCGGTAATTCTAAATAAACAATAATTTGTCTTTGCTTCTTGACGATTCTTAGTACTTACACCTTTTTATCTATAGGGAAATATCGGTATGGAACAGTTCATGTGCAAGTAAATAATTATTTTGTTATGGCCAATTTACTCTATCTAGGGTAGAACCTATATGCGTACTTCGCGTGTTTGAATTTTGGAACAGTTTTGTAGGTAGTTTATAGAGAAATGAAACAGAATTATGAGTCGACCAAAAAAAAAAAAATAAAATTATATTATGTAATCCTGACATCTGAAATAATAATTTTATGAAGTGCAAGAATTAAAATGATTGACTATTGACCACGAGGCTGATAAAAAAAAACTAAGTCAGATCAGAGTTGAAAATTACACACTATGCTATTTAAGTTTTTTTAATTTTTTAAAAAACTTAAACAGTAGCTAGTCCTACACACTACATAATTTTATAAAATGCAAAAACTAGAATGGTAAATGACATTTCTTATACTTCACTTTTGAAACGTTTACAATTATGATTGTGTAAAACCTGATTATTGTTTCACTTCGACCTTCGGCGGTTTAGAAAAACTGTATACAAAAAAATTTAAAACAATAGATGTTACTTTTTGAGCAGTTTTTACATTTGCTGTTGAAAGTGTCACTGCCTTTTTTTTTTTTCTGCAGTGTGAATGTCGCTTTGCAAAACATAATCGTGTTTTATAAGTAAATAATAATAATTTCAACTTTATCAGACATCAACGAGTGCCATGCCTCTCCTCCACCGTGCAGTTACGAATGTCGAAATCTGATGGGAGATTACGAATGCATTTGTCCTCCAGGATCGAGGCGATTTCGTGACAGGAAAACTTGCATCGGTAACTTTTATTCTTTACAAAACAGAAGTATTAAATCTCTGAAATGATTCACCTTAAAATAACATTTGACTTCTGTAATACTACTTTTATTTGGGTACGCAATAGAAATACAAAGATTTATAGCGAAAAGGTCCATGGTAGATTCGGAACAAATAAACCAATAATGCCGAATGCATTTTAACCCGGTGAAGGTTTATATCTACCATTCCTCTCAGGTGAGTTGGATTTAGGACTCGGCATAAATTCTGGAAGTGACTGGTGAAAATTTGTCACGGTTCATGTGCCTTCTAAGCTGGTTGAAATAAATGAAATGGTTCCAATTTTGGAATTGCTGGAGAGATTCATGGTTATTGAAAAGAAAGACGCGCTCACCAGACCCGATGACGCAAAAATCCAGATCGTAAAATAGATAAAAGAACCTCATCCTCACTGAAAATAATACTCCACCAATTTAAAATTCATATGGCATTAGTTATTTTAATATCCAAATTAAATAGTTTGTGTTCGATTGTGAAGCATAATCACATATTTACCCAAACTTTCCCTTTTCTCAGCCTCGTATCAATATACGGAAGAGTCGAGGAGGCCTCATACCTATCATCCCCACCCTCACCTTCGCCAACGTCCTCACCTACCGGGATACTCCTCTCACGAATACCAACACCGCCTACTGAGGAAGGTGTATAAAGTACTAAGGTGTCCAAAAGGATTCTTCCATGAGGACAACGAATGCAAAGGTCAGTGCGTGAAAATTAAATTTTTTTTTTTTTTTTTTGTTAATTTATATAGCTGCCACTCTACTTGAAGAACAACAACAACAACAACAACTTACTTAACCCCTCATTCTCTTCTTTTAACTCTCTTCTTTCACTCGGGCTTACCTTAGAGTGGATCTTAGGGTCTTCTTCTTCTTCTATAATAATTTTGTACACAAGTAGTTACATACCTTTTTTTTACCCCTTTGCTTTGTCCGGAGCTATAGGGCGCGTCCCTCTGTGGCGAATGTGGGAATACACCTTTCTTCGGTGTAAGGGCTTTCTCTGCCCTCGTGGACCATTGGGCCCGTTTGGGGACCCGGCTGATCTCCTGCTTCTTTTTCTTTCTTTCTCCTTTAACCCATTCTTTCTGGCTTCTCCCTGTTTTTTTTTTGGCGTTGTTCTTTGGACCTTGATTTTGACCCTTTCCTTGGCCCTTGGGTGTGGGAGGTGGTTGCCCTGCACCCTTGTCGCTTTCCAACCAAACCCAAACCCTGTCCCTGCCACTTTTCACCGCGCGTTGGATGAGAGTGGCCGCCTTTCAGGCACAGGGACTGGGTGCGGGTGTATCTCCCCCTGCGTGACATCCATCGGCGGTGGGACCAAGTGTGCCCACACTTCGCCTTTCCCTTGTTGGAGTCGGTGGTGGCTGGATGCGCGCGGGGGATGAAGTTCTTTTTTGTTTAGCTATGGACACTTCTCCCCCCCGGCTTACGACTACTGCTTCTCATTCCCGGACTACTCTTTCTCTCAACACTCGGGTGGTGGGCAACCAGGCCCTCGAGTCCTTTACCACTGGAAGACCGCAACCTAATGGGGTTGACCCCCCTGTGGAAGCGGAACGCTTGCACTCTCCTTTTCCGTTGCCGACCCCAGTCCGTCCCTCGATTACGCCCTTGGACCTACACTCTCTAGAGCAGGGGCCTCGCCCCAGCCCACTTCAGCCACCTTCGGGCAAGTCAAGTTCCACCGAGGACTTGCCCCCACAACCCGGCTTCTTGCTCTCCCCATATGCCCCCCTCACCCGCCGCCAGCCCACCTCCCCGCGGAGAGAGCCTCGCGGCGGACGGGGGAGCCGGCATTCACGGCCGTCCTACCGACCGTTGAATATTCCAGTACATTTCGACTCTACAGCCTCCCTCTCCCTTCCAAGTATCCACAAATTCCTGGTGATTCGGCCTACATCTGGGTCCCTCCCGAACAACTCTGAACGGACGTTCCAGGCGATCCGAACCCACAGCAACTCCAGCCGCTATGACGTACGCCCACAGAGGGATGGCTCCCTCCTCGTAAAATCACGCTCAGCCGCAGAGACGAAAGCCCTACTCTCCATCACTGAGGTCCTTGGATGCTCGGTGTCCGTTTCCCCACACCCTCGCCTGAACCAGAGTCAGGGCACTATTTACGCCACCCGCCTACTGTCGGTCGCAGTGAACGAGCTCCTGGAGGATCTCGCACCCCAAGGAGTTACTAAGATCTATCGTTTCACATCCCGACAGGGAGGCACCCCCTCCCCCACCCCACGTCTGCTCCTTACTTTTAACTCACTAATCCCCCCTGGCCGTATTGTATGGGGTATGGGAGACCGCGCCTCATGCGAGTTTTCTATCCGCCCATACGTCCCAGACCCGACCCGTTGCTTCAAATGCAATAAATTCGGACACGTCAGCTCCGCTTGTCGACAGCCGCATCCATTATGTGTTCACTGTGGACGACTCGCCCACCCTGACAGGTGCCCCAACACACCCAAATGCTCGAACTGTGAAGGCGCACATCCCTCTTCATCCCGAGAATGCCTTTTCTTCAGGTTCGAGAAGGAGGTCCGATGCCTACAGGTGACGGACTTCCTTAGCCCCCGTGAGGCACGCGACAGGGTGCGGAGTCGGGAGGTGAGGCCGGGGGTGTCCTATGCCGCTGCTCTCGGCTCTATCATCTCGGCACGCCGCCCTGGCCTGCCGCCGAAACCCCCCCCAGCCACTGCTTCCTGTTCCCCACATAGCAAATCCTCGCAGGACCCGACGGTCCCCTGTCCCCCCACCGTTCCTCTTCTTCCCTCACCTCACCTGCCACGAATCCCCCAGGAGTCTGGGACCAGGGTTTCCAGGTCCCAGCCACCTCAAACCCTGCCTTCCCAGTACTCCCTGTACACGCCCGAACCTGCCGCCCGGAGCAAGCCGTCGAGGCGGAGACGCCGGAGCGTGTCACCAGACCCTCCGGCCTCCCAACGTCTCTCTCCCTCTTCCCCTAAGACCAAGAAGACGGCTCGGACCCTTACACCGCCCACCACGCCCACTATGTCCATCTCTCCCCATCGTAGAAGTCCCACCGTTCTACCCCCACAGACTCTGACAATAGTGGCCGAAATCCACGACCCGCCCTGTACGACGAGACCCAGCCCAGTGGATCCAGTGGATGCGGCTCTGGCGCGGCTGCACGGTGTGACCGAGGGAAGCTCGGCTGCGCCCACGCCCATGAGTCTCCTGGATCTGCCCTTGCCTCCTGGTGCCATTTTCTCCACCCCTCCACGAGACCACTCTGGTTCACCTCCTTCCACCCCCATCGTACCTACCCCCCCAACATCCCCGACCCCCCCTTATCAGCTACCCTGAGTACGCCCTCCCTCCCACCCGGTCTTTTTGGTACCCCCTGTCACCACCTAGGGTCCGCCGTGAGACCCCGGACAGGCGGGGTAGCGCCCCTTTTAGGGTTAACCTGCCCCCCCCTGGCCCGACCATAGAAGCCCGACAAGGCACTTCCGACCCGCTCAGCCCACGATGTTCCTCTGCCTGCCGTGATCCACGCCTCCGGTCTCGCTCGGCCGACTCGACCCCGCAACCTCCGCAGGGTTCGACAGGCCGACCGATTCCTTCCCTGGTGAACGGTAGATAGCCAGCCATGCTCCCGACCCAGCCTTCAGTTTCGCGAACTCCAGATCCCCCTTTACACTCCATCCCCCTTCATCAACTAATGGATCCCCCGAAAACCACGATAGTCCACTGGAACTGTCGAGGAATCTTTGCAAACAATGAAGGCCTTAACTCCTTGATTGCCACTTCCCGTCCGGTGTGTCTGTCTCCAGGAGCTAATCCTGGGGACCAGGTCCATGCCCTGCCCCACTGGTTATTTCTGCGTCGCCACCCCGCCTCCTACCTGCACTCGAAGGGGAGCTGCCATCCTCGTCCACCACGCAGTCCCCTTCTACAATCTCTCCATCCGGTCCCCGCTACAGGTGACTGCCGTCCGGCTCTCCCTGGATAGACAGTACACCATTTGTTCAATCTACCTTCCCCCCCACGCTCAAGTCTCCCGCGACGACCTGGTGGAAGTCGTGGAACAACTCCCCAGGCCCTTCCTACTACTGGGCGATTTCAATAGTCGTCACCCCTTGTGGGGCGACACACACTCACCTATATGGCCCCAACCCTGATATCCGTCATGACCGAGCTCTCCTTCGAGTGCCTCAACGATGGCTCTCCAACATTCTACCATGCCACCACCTGCACTCCATCCTGTATAGACCTGTCCCTCGTATCAACTGATGCCCTCCTAGACTTCACGTGGCAAGTCCTCCAAGAGGACTATGGCAGTGACCATCTCCCCATTCTACTCACCCTCAATCGACCCGACCAGACCGTACGGGTACCGGTAAGGTGGGTTACCACCAACGCGAATTGGGCCCGCTTCCGCGACAACACATATACCACACTTACAACTGCCCACTTCCCATCCATCGACGGTGCGTCGCATACTTCGAGTCCGTCGTTCTAACGGCCGCAAGCACAAGCGTACCACAATCCTCCGCCTACCCCCGCGCCCGACGGGTTCCTTGGTGGACCCCGGAGTGCGCGGAGGCCGTGCGCGCCAAGAAGAAGGCAACTCGGCGCTTTTACCGGACGCGACTCCCCATCCATCGCACGGAAATGCAGCGGGTCAGGGCCATCGCCCGCCGCACAATGAAGACAGCGCGCGCGAGCCTCTTGGCGTGCCTTTGTGTCCGGCATTACCGTCAACACACCTTCGGCTACCATCTGGAAGAAGGTGCGGGGCGTCGAGAGGCGACATGTCCCCTCCCGACCCCCGGTCCTCCGGACAAACACGGACTCCTATGTGAGCCCAAGTCGGTGGCAGACCACCTTGCTTCTACCTTCGCCGCCGTTTCTTCCTCTGCAGCCAATCCCGTACCCGCCCCTGACGATAGCCCCTCCCCACCGTCCATAGACAGCACCTACAACCGATTGTTTACCATGCGTGAACTACAGACGGCACTGGCCTCTCGGCGATCCCCTTGCCCCGGCCCGGACGGTATTCCGTACGGCATGATCCAACACCTCCACTCTACCTTACAAATTTTCCTGCTAGACTTATACAATCGCATATGGATAGAGGGTGCCTTCCCCTTTAGGTGGAAGGAGGCCCACGTCATCCCTATCCCCAAGCCCGGCAAAGATCCCCTGGACCCCACAAACTACAGACCAATCGCCCTGACATGTTGTGCCTGCAAGATCCTCGAAAAAATGGTCGCTACGCGATTATCGTTCGTCCTTGAACGTACCAATTCCTTCCCGTCTACCCAGTCCGGCTTCAGACAATTCCGCTCCACCACTGATCCCCTCCTGCTTCTCAGCCGAGACATACAGGATGCCTTCGACAATAGACAGTTCGTACTGTCAGTTTTCTTCGACATCCAGAAGGCCTATGACACCACCCGTCGAGCAATGATCCTCGGTCAGCTCCGACATCTGGGCCTTGTCGGAGCCATGCCTACCTTCATCAGGGGCTTCCTTACTTCTCGGACCTTTAAAGTCCGGGTGGGCTCAGTCCTCTCTGACACCTTTGTGCAGGAGGACGGGGTCCCACAGGGAAGCATCCTCAGTGTTCTCTGCTTCTCTGTCGTGATGAACACGGTCTCACAATGCCTTCCACCTACAATCCGCTCTTCCATCTACGCGGATGACCTTGCAATCTACTTCGCAGGGCGAGAACCGTCTGTCGTTCAGCGGCAAATGCAGCTCGCCATCTACCGGGTGGAGAGGTGGGCGACGTCGGTGGGTTTCCGCCTCTCCATCCCTAAGTCCAAGTGTATGGTCTTCAGTAGAAGAAGACCCACAACCCTTCCTCTACCCTCTGTTACATTATACGGCAGTCCTCTTGAGGTGGTACCCTCCACGCGTTTTCTGGGCATGACCCTAGACCGACGGCTCAATTGGGTTCCCCATCTCAAGCACTTAAAGCAATCCCTTCGACGCCCCCTCGCTCTCCTGGATCACCTCTCTCACACCACATGGGGTGCAGATCGACGCTCTCTTCTTCGCCTTTATACTTCCATAGTACAGTCGAAGCTGGACTATGGTAGCGCAGTTTATGGTTCAGCCTCCAACGCCCGCCTCCGTATCCTGGACCCGTACTTAATAGAGGCCTCCGCCTCGCCACCGGTGCTTTCCGCTCCTCCCCAGCCTCCAGCCTCTATGTGGAATGTGATCATCTCCCTCTCGCCCTCCGACGGGGTCTACTCCTCATGCGGACATACCTCCGTGCACAGAGGCTACCTTCTTCGCTTCTGGGCACGGCGGTTTTAGAACTACCACCTCAGGGACGGAGCTGGCACTTCACTGAAGCGGTCCGCTCTTTCCTTGATCTTTTCAACATGCCCGCCCCCTCAGTTATCCCCATTTCATTCAGCATCTACCCCCCCTGGATCCTAACCCCTATCAAGTTCTGCAAAGATCTGTGTTCCCTACCGAAGACTACCACGAGCGCCATGATATACAGGTCACTTTTCCGCGAACACGCAACCCAACACCCGGACGCAATCGCCATTTACACGGATGGTTCCCGCTCGGAAGCTGGTGTGGCCTCCTCAGCGGTGATTCTGTCCCAGCCGCTCTCCCGGAGCGTCGGCCTGCCCCGCGAGGCCTCCGTTTTTTCGGCGGAACTTTTCGCCATAACGGAGGCCCTCGATATTGTGCGCACCCACTCTGCCAGCTCTTTTGTCATTTATTCGGATTCCCAAAGTGCACTTCTCTCCCTAGAAAGATTTAACTCCCCTCACCCGCTCGTCTGTACCATCCAGCAGACCTTCCACTCTTTAACGATCTTCCAACATAAGACAATCGCATTCTGTTGGGTCCCGGCTCATGTCGGCATCCAGGGTAACGAGGCGGCGGACCGCACAGCAAAGACGGCCTGCTTGCTGCCGGCCTCCTCCCGACCCTCCCCTTCTCCGACTTCTTCCCGGCTTTCCGCTCCCACTTCCGCTCCATATGGCAGCGGGAATGGGACCAGGCCACACAAAATAAACTCCACACGATCAAACCGCACATAGGACACTGGGCTTCTTCATTCCACCGGTCCCGCCATAAAGAAGTAATCCTAGCCCGTCTCCGCATAGGTCACACCCGCATCACCCACGGACACCTTATGGCGAAATCGCCAGCCCCGCTTTGCTCTACCTGCCATACCCCTATCACTGTCTTACACCTTCTGGTGGAATGCTCAAAGTTGGCCGCTCTCCGTCGCAGGTGTTTCCCTCTCTCGGCCGAAAACCCCATACCCAACTGCCTACGATCTATACTCGCCGACGGCCCCCACTTTTCAGCAGAAGCCGTTCTCCTCTTCCTTACTCACTCCCATCTGCTCCATCGTATCTGAAACCGTACCCCTCCTACCCATTATCCATCGACTGACCCTTACTCATTCCCCTAGTCTACCGCCCCTAGCACAGTGACATCACCCACTCACTGCCTCGCCGAGATATGTACCGTCTCTTTAGGTACGAATCGGCGGTAAATCTGGAAAAGAAAAAAAAAAAAAAAAAAAAAAAACCTTTTTTACAAGTTTTTATTTTTCCACATAGTCTCCATCCTTTTCTACGGCTTTTCTCCACCTCGAAACAAGGGTTTTTATTCCTTGCTGGTACAAGTTCGCTGGGTTCCGCTTGAGCCACCTCTTAACCTCCTCAACATCACTCTGAAACTTTCTTCCACGAATACCATCCTTCATTGGCCCAAACAAATGCAAGTCTGAAGGTGCCACATCCGGGCTGTATGGAGGGTGGGGTAACACAGTCAAGAGCATTTTTGTGATGGCCTCTCTTCTTCGGAAACTGTTGTGTGGCCTTGCGTTATCGTGCAAAAGAAGGATGTCGTCTAGTTTTCTCTCCAGTCAAACTCGCTTTATATGCCTCTGAATTCATGATTTGTCCTTTCTTCATAATGTCCACCAGAATCACCCCTTTCATGTCCCAGAAGATAGTGGCCATAACCTTTCCTACAGAGGGAGCCATTTTGAACTTTTTCTTGTGTGGGGAGTCTGCGTGATGCCACTCCATGGATTGGCGTTTTGTTTCAGATTCAAAGTGGTGTACCCAAGTCTCATCCCCAGTCACAATTCGTAAAAGGAAATCATCCCCTTCTGTCTCGTATCGAACCAACGACTCGGAAGCAATTTCTTTTCTTTGGGCTTTGTGATCTTCAGTCAGTTCGCGAGGAACAAACCGTGAACACACTTTTGAGTATCCCAGTTGCTGAATTATCGTATTCACACTCCCTTCACTAATTCCTAGCTCCAGTGATAGCTCTTTTTATGTGACTCGCCGATTTGATTGAATGATGCTGTTAGCACGTTGCACAGTGAGAGATGTCACAGCCGATGACGGGTGACCGCTGCGTGGCTCATCATTGAGGCTGGCTCTCCCTCTCTCCGATGATCTCACACGTTTAGACCAGCGTCCAACTGTGCTTCGATCAACAGCATCATCTCCGTAAACGTTTTGTAAACATTTGTGAATATTTCCAACCGTTTTCTTCTCTGCGGTTAAGAACTCGATAACAGCTCTGTTTACGACGCACATCACTGTCAGACGTCATTTTCGAAACTGCGTTAACCATCGGTTTTATACAAAGAGGGAAGGTTCAAACTGGAAAAATTCGGTTATGTGAATCACAAAGTTCAAACTCACGACCCAAAAGACATTTTAGCCCCATGGCCTATGTAGTAATGTCTAATTAAAAATTAGAATGTTTTGGTTATAAGAAATTAATAGAGAGTATAATGATGTTTAACAAATGTAATTAAGATAAATAATGGTTTGTTTATTGAAATTATAAAATACTAGCAGAGATACCCGGCGTTGCCCGGGATGTAAGGGTGTGTCAAAATAAGGTAAAAAGATGAACAAAACTAAATGAACACAAACACAAAGTTTTGGTAATTGTTTTTATTCCTTGAAAACATCAGACATTTTGTAGCACTTCAGTGTAAACAATGTTACGTGTTTTTCCATTGGGTGTCAAAACAAAGATTGCGAGGTGTTCCAACACGTGAGCATCCAACATACAGTTGACCATGGGAAAAGCAGGGTTCCTCAAGTTGCGGACCAGCAACAGTCAAAGTTTGCCCTTGAGACTTGTTTATAGACATAGCAAAACAAACCCTGACTGGAAATTGAAGCCTTCTAAATTGGAAAGGTAGATTTGAAGGAATGAGAGGAATTCGTGGGATAAAGACATCCTTTCCTTTTCCACATCCTGTTAGTATGGCGGCTTCTATGAGATGTGGCTTCAACTTCTTCACGACCAATCTTGTTCCATTGCATAAACGTGGTTGGTCCAAATTTCTCAGAAGCATAATTGGTGCTCCAACCTTGAGTGCAAGTTTATGAGGAGGCATTCCTGGGGGTTCCAAAGAGTTCAAAAATTCAGTCGGGTAATGAACAGCTTCAGAAGGATCTGGCACCGTGTCAACAGATTTGTAAACTTGTTCCCTTCCTGGTATTGCAGTCAGCAGTCTGCTATTGACGGAATTAACTGCGACATTTTTAGGAGTAAGTATAGCTCTTTCACAAAGCCACTTGTAATTGTGAAAGTGCTGCTCGGGATTTGGAAACACTTGCAATCATTTCTTCAATTGACTTGACAACAGTGCTGATTGGATAAAGAGAAATGGTACCATCACTATCAAGTGGAACTTTGCCTTCTCCAAGTTGCAACAGCCTTTGGGAAAATTGTCCAGATAGTTGGTCACCAAAAAGATGAGCTCTCATATTAGTAGAAAGGCTCAAAGTCTTAACATGGTGCCACAGATGTGAAGATTTCAGACAGGCTTGAATCTCATCTGCTCTGGTTCCTTTTGGGATGACAGGTAGAGTCTGCCTGAAGTCACCTGACAACACAACCGTGACTCCACCCATGGGTCTAGGGCAATTGCGGATGTCTTGCAGTGTTCTGTCAATTGCTTCCCAAGCTTTTTTATGTGCCATTGTGCATTCATCCCAAACAATGATCTGACACCTCTTCAGAATCTGAGCTGTTCCTGAGTTCTTGCTTATGTTGCACACAGGATTTTCATTGATTGTGAGATCCAAAGGAAGTTTAAAAGCTGAGTGAGCTGTTCGACCACCTGGAAGCAAAGTTGCAGCAATACCTGAAGAAGCAACAGCCAAAGCAATTTTTTGCTGCTGACGAACTTTGGCTAGCAGAAGATTGCTAACAAATGTTTTGCCAGTTCCACCAGGAGCATCCAGGAAAAAAATTGTGCCAGTTTGATTACGAACCGAGTCAATGATTGTCTGATAAGCAATTTGTTGGTCAGGCAGCAGTTTTGGTTCATGTTCATTGACATAAGCAGTTAGTGCATTGATGTCATATGATGTTTCACGTAAGATTTCTGTTGTCATTCCATTAGCAGTACTGCGAATAGTTTGGGGAAGTCCAAAAGTCTTGATGTCAGTTCCTCCCATGGAAATGATGAGGTCTTCTATTGCTATCAAAGCTTCATTGTAAATCTCCTCATTGTAGTCTACTTCCATACCAGGAAATCTCAGCTGAGCTTGATGTTTGAAGTCTTCAGATAAATCATCACGATATTTTTGCCACAGTGAAAGAGCATTGCCAACTTCACAGGTTTTAAGGAGAATGGCGAAAAGAAGCCGTAATTTTTTTGGTGTGCAGGAAACCACTGCTTCTGTTAATGTAGCATCCCATTGAGCATCATCTTCTAAGATGGCATCCATCTTCTCCATGGACAAACAGCAATGGATACTGCAAGGCATCATAGGATCTGTGAGTCTCGCTGATTCGCTTTATGTTGGCGTCTCTAGACTTGAGCACTATGTCCCTTTTTCCATGCTGTTCCTCACTTATAACAACAGCAACTTCATTGCATTCAGGAGCATTGAAACGTCGAGCATGTTCTCCAGAGGGCCTTTTGTCTGCATCAATAACAATGGTAAAATCCAAGGAAGGTGCACTTTCCAAAGCATACTTAAAACTTCTGACATAGCTGTTTGTTGTGTGAAGCATTTCTTGTAGCTTTAGTGTGAGATCAAATCTAGTGCCAGGCAAGTTATTATTTCTACTTTGAGCTTGTCTGTGAAGATCACCAATGAAATACAGCTGCAGAAATTGAGGCTCTTCATTGGGAAGTGGCTGCAAAGATCCAATTTGATGGTAGACCTGTCCTCGAACTTTGAAGGTAGGCATAAAACCTCTTTCTTGAACAACTTTAGCGCCAAAAGAAGTCATCTGAAAGGCGCAGTTGTAGCTTCTGATGTTTTTTAGAAAATGATTTGATTCAGGAGAGGTGCCAAAAAGAAGAGCCTTCAATGGCTCGGGTGGTGGTGGAATTATTGCAAGCTTAATTTTCCCGTTAGAGCAGCACATGCCAGGTGTTTCCTTTTCCCATTTTTTGGCACCACAATGTGTGCATAACTTTGTCATCGATCCAATTTGTAAATTTTTTCAACAGCATAATCATGTTCAGGATAATACCTAAAGGCAGCATGTTGCCATTGCTGCGCTGGCTTATTCCTCTGAGCAGCCTGTCGAAGAGCCTGGGCTTGGAGTCTGCTTTGGTGTTGCTGTGTGATTTCTTGTTGCCTTTGAGAAGCCTGTCTGGAAGCTTGATCCCGAAGTCTTGCTTGATGTTGATCTTCAGTTTCCTGGTGCCTTTGAGAAGCCTGTCTGGAAGCTTGATCCCGAAGTCTTGCTTGATGTTGATCTTCAGTTTCCTGGTGCCGTTGAGCAGCTTTTCTTGAAGCATCAGCTTGAAGTCTTTGTTGATCTTCTGTTTCTTGCTGCCTTTGAACAGCCTGTCTTGTAGCTTGAGCCTGAAATCTTTGTTGTTTTTGATCTTCATTTTCTTGCTGCCTTTGAGCAGCTTTTCTTGAAGCATCAGCTTGAAGTCTCTGTTGATGTTGTTCACCAGATTCACATTGTCGTAGAGAAGCTTGTCTGGCAGCCTGAGAACACAACCTTTTCCTGCATTCTTCTTCTGTCTCTTCGCTTCTGTGGGCTGCTTGTCTGGCAGCCTGAGACTGCAATCTAGCAGTTCGTTCTTCTAGTGTCTCTGTTGTTCTACTTGCTCTCATTCGTTGAGCAGCAGGAGATTTCCCAAAGACAGAACTTTTCTTTTGGGCCATTGTCACCCATAGCAAAAGTCACACTCAAATGTCAAAATGCAAAAACTTATTCCTTAAACTTATATTTTAAAAAGTTCTCGAAAATAATGATTTTAAGCTTTTTTGTGTCAAAATGCAGAAACTTATTCCTTAACCTTATATTTTAAAAAGTTCTCGAAAATTTTGAAACTTTTATGCACACCATTAGATTCCCGGTGAAAAGTTATATCTGATTCACTACCTTAAACACTATTTGGTGCAGCCATATTCATTTCAATAGAGAACAAACAAACAAACAAACAGACAAACAAACAAACTTCCTCTTTTATATATATATAGATAGATAGATGAATTGGCAACAGTAGTATGGGTGCAAAATGGACGAGTGCAAGAATATTGCAAAAGGGGAGGGTGTATGCCCTGAAGGGGGGGAGAGGGGAGGGAGCTTCTGGGGGAGAAGGGAGGATGACCTCCCCCCAAAGGGGTTGCCTTAACGTAAGAGAGAAAGACAAAGGATAGACGGAGGAGATCTTTGGGGGAGAAGTTGGGATATTCTTACTCCACCAAACAGAAACTTAACCTAAGTAGGAAGGATAGTTCTTTACTCCACCGAAGTTCACATCCATCTGACCGTTCCGAAGCGAAGCGGCTCTTATATAGAGGAGGGTTGAGTTGCCAGATACCATTTATTATTTTAATTGTTCAGGTATACAATATTAGGGTGAGTTGCTAGATACCAGCATTTATTTTAGTTCGTTACCAAAGCATACGGGCTTTCTCTTTTAAGAGAATTAAACGAAAACCGAAATTAACATTAAAAGAAATACATTTAATCTGAATTAAATAAAACACCATTACTTCATTCTGTTTATTAATTATTGTAAATATGTATATTGAAAATGAATACAATTTGTCTTCTGCACAAAAAAAAATAAAAATAAGAAATACGAAACGTACACATCCACACACAATTATATTAAATAATAAACAGCAAAAGAAATACACACATTAACTGTGTATTTTCTTTAGGCTATCCTTTCCTTTAGATTTCATTCACACCATGCGTACACTTATCTCGTGTACACAGTTAGTGGAAAATATACTTAGGAAGTACTCAATTGAATAAAACTACTTTTCCTAATCAATGTAAAACAATTTAAAATTCTTACTTAGTATGGCCGCAAAATAATAAAATATTATTGTGATCAATATTGCATAAAGGGATGGTTTGGGGAAAACCAAGTATGGGGTCAAATATTGTCATGGTAGAGGCAGCAAGGGGTAATACGAGCATTAAATCTACGGAGAGAATATGAAGATGCCATTAATCGCCCAAAGCATGGACCCGTTGTATCGGTGTTACGATTGGTACACAATTTAGACCCGCTCAGTTACATTGACAACCAATCATCACGAACCGCTCTTAGTCCTCCTAGTTTCCAGGGAAAACAATAGGATACCCATTTATCTACCACCAGACATTTTCGTGCATTTTCACGAACTAAACACATTTTATTCACACTCCGGCACACTATTTGAGAGAAACATGTGCCCATATTTTTCCTTTTGCCTAGAAACGATACTCGTCTCTAAATTCTACTAAATACTCACGCAGACCTTTAGCCACAATCTCATTACGAACCTCGTCATGATATATATTAATGTAGTGGTAAAAATACTTAAGATTCTCCATAATGACAAGATTTACATTCTCAATCGCAGGGTACGAGTACTCGGTATGATGTAACATGACAATTTCGCTTGTCGCACCACTCATCAAGAAGACTCATTAACCATTTCCGTTGTTTCTCTTCTGCACGTGTTTCACTTCACGGTATATGTAAGCTTTTATAAAGTTTAGTCCTACAACATATTTCAATACATCACTTGTACCACGAAATCCAGCAATGCTCTCGCCAGATTAGCCGTAGAGTATTTGTACCTCTTGTTCCTTCGCACGGCTCAATGTAGCCTTAAAAGCATCAAAGGATGGTAGAATTGGGGTCTTTCAGTGTTCACCACATCTTCACACTTTACCGAATATCACTTTAAAACTCGAGTACGCATTATTAAAGGTAGCCATCACTATTTTTCGTCTACGTGAGAGAATACACATCTGAGATCCACGGCTTGCACCGCTCAACTGAACACGCAGGGGTAGAGATATGCCCAGGTAGTAGCAGGAGTCACGTGACCGATCATACAGTGGGCGGATCTTAGAACAGATAATTCAAATGAATGAATTTATTAATATCTTACCACCTGTTAATTTCTAGTAGGAAGAATAAGCGCGAGATATCCCATTATAAAAGTTACGCCAGGAATTCCGTGGGTACTGGGGCACAATAGTACCCACACCGGGTAGAGTTTAAGTGTCAAACTTACAAAAAACTTAATAATTTTGATACTACGATTTCAAGGTTTTACGACAAAAGTAAGAAGAAAGGAAAGAACACGAACAACGGAAAGAAGCAAATTCGAATTTTTTAATTTTCACACCAAAGGTATAAACTAGGAAGATGTTGCATCCAGCATGGAAGTAATAGATTGGATTTCCATCTTCGTGAGATCATTGTGGAAGGAACAAAGGTACAGGGATCAAATATCGTAGACATACCAATATTATCTTAAGGAAATGCCTAATTCTTAACGTAACTTAACTGAACCTAGCCTAACTTACACTTCTTTAGGGTGAATTTCACACTTAAACATGAAATGAATGAATGAAGCAAACCCACAAGGAAAAAAAAGAAATGTTTCCAAGTCCTTTCTTGTAATCAGCAGTACACCTCGTCGGGGAATGGAGAAGGCGAGTGACGAAAATATATACAATATGTACAACGGAACAGAGAAATAGAGAGATTAGCACATGGTTAACAAGCATTGATTAAAAGGGGCTTGGTAATAACGTCACAACGACATTGTATAAAAGCAGGCGAAACTTTCACTTTAATTCATTACAAGATTGAAAATAGAGGGTGGAGTCGTGTCAGTTCTCTCTCTGTGCCTTGACCAATTGTTAAGTGGTGAACATGATATCTGACGTTCCAAACGTGTTTGAAGCACACAAGTTGATAAATATATCGCTCGGTAAAATTGCAGCCCGCCGTTCCGGAAGAACTGGTGCATCTTTGCATAAATCCTTATTAGTTGCCTGTTACATAAAGCCCGTTTTGTTTACTTAGAAGAAGCACATAATTACCACCACACCATATTTTGCCGACCACAAGGGCAACCTGAGGAGTTTGCTCCCGACCCACCTCGTGCACCCACACCATTACCTGAAGTGACCGTTGCCCCAGTGGTGACGTCAGTGATGCCTCTCGATTGTTGTGATAATAATACCTACCAAAATGATTATTCAGCCATTGACTGCATTAGTGAAGAGTGTAAATCTAGATTAGAAGAGAGTGACAGTGAAGTAGACTCGAACAGTGAATATGGTTGCAACGATTCCTTGCACCATACCAGAAAAAGGCGGAGAGTATCTGATCAGGAAACAGAGGCAGCAGTTTCCTCAATTTTACCAAAACGATTAAAATCTGTTTTAGAACAGGAACAATGCTCAGGCTGTTATTTTAGTGAACCTAAAATTTTGTGTTCATGTGGGTTCGATCTCACCTCTTGTCGTTCTGAGCAGTCAGCGGACGACGAGATTTGAGCATGGAAGTTGACCACATAACTTCTTGTATCTGTCTTCTGCTTCAATCAGCAACAGCAACAACAATCAGATTTGTGTTCAACGCAGGCCCACCACCAAGCAGATTCCGTGGGCCTCCTGTGCTGGCTCTGACGGCGTAGCGAATTTGTATATATTGTGAATATATCCTCGCTTCAAATGCGTCCTGCAGGATTGAGTTCGGCTCCTCTTCTACAGCGATTGCTTCAAGTACTGATGCTCCATTAGCCGACCCCATCTCCCATCCGCCTTATATTTATTTGTAATTAAAAAATTATTATTATTATTGTTATTTAAAACATCATAGAAAATAAAATTCTTATATAATAATAATGGGGAAACTGTTAGCCGCATGAATGAAATAGACTAACAATATAATTCGAAGTGTTAGTACAAAACAGTCATTTTATATAAAATAAATTGTAACACAAAAAGAACACTCATTCGGACAAGATCCTTTTACGTAAACATCGTTATTATTATTTTAAAAAGGAAAATTTTACAAAGATAAGATTGCTGAAAATGCTATTACGGTACGCCTCCAATTGCCTGGAACTTATGACGTTATATAGTTTGTCTTATTTTATTATTTGTTCTTTTAGATGAATCCTGTACAGTAAATAAATTATATTTTTCTGTATAAACGTTTGTTTGCGTGAAATAACTAAATTTAGCTTAAAGAAAATAGGTAAAGATGTAGCAACTCCGTCATATGACTTTAGATGTCGCTAAATATATGATACAAACCCGTGAGGAAAAATTAAAATAAATACAAGACCTCTTGTTTATTCAGCAGTACATCTCGTCAGGGAATGGAGGAAAATGCAAGAGCTAAAAATCCTATCACTGCTAAATTTTACATATAAATTGCATGTCAGTTAGGCATTTGAACAAAACGCTTTTGTAACACTGATTTCAATGTGTAACATTAGCGTAACTACTTCAGATTGACATATATATTGCTTAAATTGTTTAAAATAAGGGTGCTAGTATCTGCGAAAAGAATAATTATAGGCCAATAGCACTTGTTAGTATACTTTCTAAGGTGTTAGAATATGTCATTTATAATAGGATAAGCACATGCTTGAAGACTTATGACATTCAGTTTGGCTTTAGATTAAAACATGGTACTGACATTTGTATTTATATACTAAAGGAAGCCATCCTAAAGTACAAGATGTCAATTAGCAAAGTATATTCCTGTTTTTTGGATACATCAAAAGCAGTCGATAGAGTCGACCATCACAAACTTTCCAAGTCACTCTTGTGTTGAGGGGTTCCTAATTATATACTGAGGCCAAAATTTCCTTCATGCAATAAAATTGTGAAAACCTATACAATTCTAAGTCTTCTCGTTCTTTCTGGCATCTAGTAGGTTGAATGTCCTCAGAAAAGCTCCTCCCATTGAGCTTTTCTGAGGACATTTAACCCACTAGATGCCAGAAAGAGCGAGAAGACTTAGAATTGTATAGGTTTTCACAATTTTATTGCATGAAGGAAATTTTGGCCTCAGTATATAATTAGGAACCCCTCAACACAAGAGTGACTTGGAAAGTTTGTGATGGTCGACTCTATCGACTGCTTTTGATGTATCCAAAAAACAGGAATATACTTTGCTAATTGACATCTTGTACTTTAGGATGGCTTCCTTTAGCATATAAATACAAATGTCAGTACCATGTTTTAATCTAAAGCCAAACTGAATGTCATAAGTCTTCAAGCATGTGCTTATCCTATTATAAATGACATATTCTAACACCTTAGAAAGTATACTAACAAGTGCTATTGGCCTATAATTATTCTTTTCGCAGATACTAGCACCCTTATTTTAAACAATTTAAGAAATATATATGTCAATCTGAAGTAGTTACGCTAATGTTACACATTGAAACCAGTGTTACAAAAGCGTTTTGTTCAAATGCCTAACTGACATGCAATTTATATGTAAAATTTAGCAGTGATAGGATTTTTAGCTCTTGCATTTTCCTCCATTCCCTGACGAGATGTACTGCTGAATAAACAAGGTCTTGTATTTATTTTAATTTTTCCTCACGGGTTTGTATCATATATTTAACGACATCTAAAGTCATATGACGGAGTTGCTACATCTTTACCTGTTTTCTTTAAGCTAAATTTAGTTATTTCACGCAAACAAACGTTTATACAGAAAAATATAATTTATTTACTGTACAGGATTCATCTAAAAGAACAAATAATAAAATAAGACAAACTATATAACGTCATAAGTTCCAGGCAATTGGAGGCGTACCGTAATAGCATTTTCAGCAATCTTATCTTTGTAAAATTTTCCTTTTTAAAATAATAATAACGATGTTTACGTAAAAGGATCTTGTCCGAATGAGTGTTCTTTTTGTGTGTTACAATTTATTTTATATAAAATGACTGTTTTGTACTAACACTTCGAATTATATTGTTAGTCTATTTCATTCATGCGGCTAACAGTTTCCCCATTATTATTATATAAGAATTTTATTTTCCATGATGTTTTAAATAACAATAATAATAATTTTTTAATTACAAATATAAATATAAGGCGGATGGGAGATGGGGGTCGGCTAATGGAGCATCAGGTACTTGAAGCAATCGCTGTAGAAGAAGAGCCAAACTCGAATCCTGCAGGACGCATTTGAAGCGAGGATATATTCACAATATATTAAAATTCGCTACGCCGTCAGAGCTAGCACAGGAGGCCCACGGAATCTGCTTGGTGGTGGGCCTGCGTCGAACACAAATCTGATTGTTGTTGCTGTTGCTGATTGAAGCCGAAGATAGATACAAGAGAAGTTATGTGGTCAACTTCCATGCTCAAATCTCGTCGTCCGCTGACTGCTCAGAACAACGACAAGAGGTGAGATCGAACCCACATGAACACAAAATTTTAGGTTCGCTAAAATAACAGCCTGAGCATTGTTCCTGTTCTAAATCAGATTTTAATCATTTTGGTAAAATTGAGGAAACTGCTGCCTCTGTTTCCTGATCAGATACTCTCCGCCTTTTTCTGGTATGGCGCAAGGAATCGTTGCAACCATATTCACTGTTCGAGCCTACTTCACTGTCACTCTCTTCTAATCTAGATTTACACTCTTCACTAATGCAGTCAATGGCTGAATAATAATTTTGGTAGGTATTATTATCACAACAATCGAGAGGCATCACTGACGTCACCACTGGGGCAACGGTCACTTCAGGTAATGGTGTGGGTGCACGAGGTGGGTCGGGAGCAAACTCCTCAGGTTGCCCTTGTTGTTGGCAAAATATGGTGTGGTGGTAATTATGTGCTTCTAAGTAAACAAAACGGGCTTTATGTAACAGAGGCAACTAATAAGGATTTATGCAAAGATGCACCAGTTCTTCCGGAACGGCGGGCTGCAATTTTACCGAGCGATATATTTATCAACTTGTGTGCTTCAAACACGTTTGGAACGTCAGATATCATGTTCACCACTTAACAATTGGTCAAGGCACAGAGAGAGAACTGACACGACTCCACCCTCTATTTTCAATCTTGTAATGAATTAAAGTGAAAGTTTCGCCTGCTTTTATACAATGTCGTTGTGACGTTATTACCAAGCCCCTTTTAATCAATGCTTGTTAACCATGTGCTAATCTCTCTATTTCTCTGTCCGTTGTACATATTGTATATATTTTCGTCACTCGCCTTCTCCATTCCCCGACGAGGTGTACTGCTGATTACAAGAAAGGACTTGGAAACATTTCTTTTTTTTCCTTGTGGGTTTTGCTTCATTCATTCATTTCATGTTTAAGTGTGAAATTCACCCTAAAGAAGTGTAAGTTAGGCTAGGTTCAGTTAAGTTACGTTAAGAATTAGGCATTTCCTTAAGATAATATTGGTATGTCTACGATATTTGATCCCTGTACCTTTGTTCCTTCCACAATGATCTCACGAAGATGGAAATCCAATCTATTACTTCCATGCTGGATGCAACATCTTCCTAGTTTATACCTTTGGTGTGAAAATTTAAAAATTCGAATTTGCTTCTTTCCGTTGTTCGTGTTCTTTCCTTTCTTCTTGCTTTTATCGTACCTTGAAATCGTAGTATCAAAATTATTACGAGTTTTTTGTAAGTTTAACCCTTAAACTCTATCCGGGGTACAATTGTGCCCCAGTACCCACGGAATTCCTGGCGTAACTTTTATAATGGGATATATCGCGCTTATTCTTCCTACTAAAAATTAACAGGTGGTAAGATATTAATAAATTCATTCATTTGAATTATCTGTTCTAAGATCTGCCCACAGTATGATCGGTCACGTGATTCCTGCTACTACTTTGGGAATATCTCTACCCCTGCGTGTTCAGTTGAGCGGTGCAAGCCGGGGATCTCAGATGTGTATTCTCTCACGTAGACGAAAAATAGTGATGGCTACCTTTAATAATGCGTACTCGAGTTTTATGAAGTGATATTCGGTAAAGTGTGAAGATGTGGTGAACACTGAAAGACCCCTATTCTACCATCCTTTGATGCTTTTAAGGCTACATTGAGCCGTGCGAAGGAACAAGAGGTACAAATACTCTACGGCTAATCTGGCGAGAGCATTACTGGATTTCGTGGTACAAGTGATGTATTGAAGTATGTTGTAGGACTAAACTTTATAAAAGCTTACATATACCGTGAAGCAAAAGAAACACGTGTAGAAGAGAAGCAACGGAAATGGTTAGCGAGTCTTGTTGATGAGTGGTGCGACAAGCGAAATTGTCATGTTACATCATACCGAGTACTCGTACCCTGCGATTGAGAATGTAAATCCTGTCATTATGGAGAATCAAGTATTTTTACCACTACATTAATATATATCATGACGAGGTTCGTAGTGAGATTGTGGCTAAAGGTCTGCGTTAGTATTTAGTAGAATTTAGAGACGAGTATCGTTTGCTAGGCAAAAGGAAAAATATGGGCACATGTTTCTCTCAAATAGTGTGCCGGAGTGTGAATAAAATGTGTTTAGTTCGTGAAAATGCACGAAAATGTCTGGTTGGTTGGTAGATAAATGGGTATCCTATTGTTTTCGCTGGAAACTCGGAAGACTAAGAGCGGTTCGTGATGATTGGTTGTCAATGTAACTGGGTGGGTCTAAATTGTGTACCAATCGTAACACCGATATAACGGGTCCATGCTTTGGGCGATTAATGGCATCTTTATATTCTCTCCGTAGATTTAATGCTCGTATTACCCCTTGCTGCCTCTACCATGACAACATTTGACCCCATACTTGGTTTTCCCCAAACCATCCCTTTATGCAATATTGATCACAATAATATTTTTTTTATTTTGCGGCCATACTAAATAAGAATTTTAAATTTAGTTTTACATTGATTAGGAAAAGTAATTTTATTCAATTGTTGAGTACTTCCTAAGTATATTTTCCACTAACTGTGTACAGGAGATAGGTGTACGCATGGTGTGAATGAACTCTGTATTTTGAATGAGTCTAGAGTTTCATTGGTGTGCTTTATTTCCCACTAACTGTGTACACGAGATAAGTGTACGCATGGTGTGAATAAACTCTGAAGCTGTTTTTTTTCATTACACTTTTGCATCTTTCACAACAAATTTGGAAAGCTGCTTCTGTAACAGTTGCCGGACATAATGTGGAAAGTGTACACTGTGTACACGAGATAAGTGTACGCATGGTGTAAATGAACTCTGAAGCTGTTTTTTTTTTCATTACACTATCTTTCACACCAAATTTGGAAAGATGCTTCTGTTGCCGGACATAATGTGGAAAGTGTACACTGTGTACATGAGATAAGTGTGCGCATGATGTGAGTGAAATCTGAAGCTGTTTTTTTTCATTACACTTTTGCATAAAGCATCTTTCAAAACAATTTTGGAAAGAGAATTTTAAATTTAGTTTTACATTCATTAGGAAAAGTAATTTTATTCACTTGTTGAGTACTTCCAAAGTACATGTGTATTAATTTTGAAAAAATGTGTAATAATAATAAAATCATATGTTTCCATTTTTTTTTATTCAATCATCTCAATAACAGAGATGTTAACTATGAACATGCTATCATACAAATTAAACGTAAAGGAAAATAACGAAGTTGATGAAGTATAACACATTTTTTATATACAAGGAAAAACTTTCACATGAAGGAAATGGAAGCGGGTCTTTTAGAGTGAAAGTCCAACCCGTATTCCGAAGTATCTAGTTTGTGGTTTTAAAAAAGCCTCGAGCTAAATATGAGGTGGACCTTTTCATTACCTGCCCCCGTTCACTCTTAAGTAGACAGAGTTAATATTGGGATTCGTTTTAATAACAAAGAAAGTAAATAGAACGGCGTTTAAATAATTAGTTTTTCTTATATTGTTAATATTGGTTTTAATAATTGATTCTCTTAAATGAGAAAGTCCGTTTATTTATATATATATATTTATATTATATATATATTTTATATATATATATATATATATATATATATATATACACACACATATATATATATGGAATGACAAAATTAAATAAACAGTGTACATTCTAAGGTTTTAGTGAAGGAAAATTGAATATTACTCTTAGAGAATATGTTAACGGAATGATTTCTTTTTTATTTTTCTGATTTTGTGCAGTAGAAAGGATAGCCTAAAGAAAATAGACACAGTTAGTGTTTATTTCTTTTGCTGTTTTTTTAATATAATGTGTGTGTGTGTGTGTGTGTGTGTGTGTGTTTCATCTGAACTATTATTTTGACAATTTGTACGTTTTGTATTTTTTTTTGTGCTGTAGAAGACAAATTGTATATATTTTCAATATATTTACAATAATTAATAAACAGAATGAAGTAATGGTGTTTTATTTAATTCAGATTAAATGTATTTCTTTTAATGTTAATTTCGGTTTTCGTTTAATTCTCTTAAAAGAGAAAGTCCGTATGCTTTGGTAACGAATTAAAATAAATGCTGGTATCTAGCAACTCACCCTAAGAATGTATACCTGAACAATTAAAATAAAAAATGGTATCTGGCAACTCAACCCTCCTCTATATAAGAGCCGCTTCGTTTCGGAGCGGTCAGATGGATGTGAACTTCGGTGGAGTAAAGAACTAGCATTCCTTCTTAGGTTAAGACTTAGGTTAGGTTTCTCTTTGTGGAAGTAAGGACCCCACCTTCTCCCCCAAATACCTCCTCCGTCTATCCTTTGTCTTCCTCTCTTAGGTTAAAGCAACCCCTTTGGGGGAGGTCATCATCCTTCTCCACCCCGAAGCTCCCTCCCCCTTTGCAACATACCCCACCCTTCATTGCATACCCCTCCCCAACATACCCCCACCCATTTGCAACATTGATCGTTATCTCTTGGAACATTGCAACATTCTTGCACTCGTCCATTTTGCGCCCATACTACTGGCAACAGGAGGAGTCGGCCCGCGGAGGCTTGGTAGAAATGCCCTTGTCACTGTGCAGCGTCGCGTTTACGAAGGTGTCTTTTTGGGTACTAGAATGTAATTGTGAATTTAGGCTATCCTTGTCTCTCTCTCTCGGCTTAAGTATTATAATTAAATTCCCCCCTCGCATTACCACGTTTAACTAAGTCTTTTCGGCATTAATAAAGAAGTAAAAAGTGTAAATAAGTGTATGATTAATCCCAGCCTCCCTTTGCATTTTTAACGGTTTTCTCTCGGCCATGCTACCACGCGTTTATAAATTTAGTACGCGAAAAGCGAGTGAAAAGCGTGTAAAGAGAATGGTTATGATAGAAGAGAAATGGAATAAAGAGTAGAAAGTAAAGTAAATAAAGAATTATAATAATGAAGAAAGTTATTCACGACACCTATTATTTAGCTAAGAAAAAAGGGTGGGGCAAAATATATTGAGTGCCCTTAGAAGAACTACTCTTCATCCCTTTTCCTCCTCCCCTCCCGTTTTCACACCTTCAGTTCCTTCCCACCTCTTTTTTTTTTGTTTTTCACTCTCCAACCCTGTTACACACAGGGCAGCGAAGGATACAAGTCCACTTACCCCTAGGTGTCCCCGTTCACTTTCTTGCGGGCATTCGTCTTTTGCTGCTCCTTCCTGCATTAAAAAAAAAAAGAAAGCCACGATAACGCAAATGTTGTAGGATAGTTCAATTCATTCTCTAGTCTAGTTGTTGAATGGAAATTAGGATTCGAGATTTATTTATTTCATTAATAGTTCTTCTTTGGTAGTTGAATCAAGCAACTATTATTTACAAAACGCTAATCTACTTATACACTCTTATTTACAGACTTGAATGAGTGTTCGAAGCCTGGTCGATGCCAGCACAAGTGCGAAAACACTTACGGAAGTTACCACTGCCTTTGCCCCCCCGGATACGCGCTGAAGGAAAACCAGCAAACGTGCGAAGGTGAAAAGCAACAATATTTAATATTACAGGCAGGCCCCGTTATATGCGAGTAATGCGTGCATTGAAAACGTCGCATAAAGCGAAATCGCATATATCGAAACAAGTAACCTATGTAAAATACGAGATTGTTGCCAACAATTTAAAAAATTAAGGATAAAAATGTTTTTTGTATGTTTTGACATTTTAATTTTGAAATAAATGTAAATAAAGAACGAAATGTGTGTACAGCCGCTTTACTTATCGGAATTCTTTTTTGATTGCAATCTTCAATCCATATAGATAAGAGGCGTTCCATTTCAATCATTGTAGAGCTTCTGTTTCTAGTTGTTTTTAAATCTGAAGTTGAAGCAGTTTGGCCTTGTTCCTTATATTGTTTTGATTTTTCTAAAATACACCGCACAGTGGATTCATTAATAGCGTGGTCTCGAGCAATTTTTACATTTACTAATAGCACCACTTTCATATTGTTTAATTATGTCTAATTTTGTTTCTAAGGAAATAACTGTTCGCTTCCTTTTAGGATTTTCACTTTTAGCTTCACTCTTTCTTTTACAACTCATCTTTTAGAATGGGGGTTTGTAAGTGTACGTATACTTATGCCAAATATAATGATGTGCACAGCATGGAAACAACAGCGATACTGAGTACAGGTTGTGTGAACAGTACTAAGTACATGCGTACCGTACATATATACGTATGCGAATATGTATGTTTCATATATATTGGCGCCAAAAATCGCGCTAAATTGAATTTGATACTCGCATTAAATAAGAATTGGTGCCAATGTACAACTCTCATTAAATTGAATTTCGCGTATATCGGAATCGCATATAACGGGTCCTGCCTGTATTCTTATTCATAGCATTCTAACCTGTTCCTAAACATGGAAAGTGGAAAGAATTAGTCAATTTGTCATTAAAAGTTAACCTATTCTTTCATACTGACCGACTTATTCCAGAACTTCTAAAATTTTCATTCTGTAGTTAATTGTTATCAGTTTAACTAATGATTAACCTTCTACACTCACCTGCTATTTTCCTATTATTTTCAAAGATATTGACGAATGCAATCAGGTCGATTATAGTTGCAGAGAGACGTGTTTCAACATGAAGGGATCTTACAAATGTGTAGATATCACATGTCCAGAAGGATATACCAAAGAGGAAAATAAAAGGTAAGAACAAAATAAGGGGAAAATAAAGGGAAATATGATTTAAGGGGAATATATTGCAATAATCAATACACTGGTCACAGTGTTCTTCATAGGTGAAACTATGAACTTGCAGGTAAAACAACAAAATACAATATAGAATGCAATTACTGCGTAAGGTATGTCTGGCACGTCGTACAAACATTAATTACTAGCAGGTTTTTCCTATGGTACCAAGAGAACCGAGTACAGTTAATATATTCTAGTTGAAATATATTTTTCAATCCCTAGATATTGATGATAATTTAATTTAGTACCTTCATTTAATTATTATAAAGGGTGTTCCACTTAAAACCGGCCCGCTGGAGTACTCCAGTGGGCCGGTTTTAAGTGGAACACCCGATATAATATGCTTATAATTAATATAACTGTATGCTGTCCCTGATACAGAGTATTTCGTTTTTATTTTCATCAGTCAATAGAATGAGTTGAAGTGGCGGTGAATAACTTACTTCTACAACAACAAAATAGTTAAAATAATAATGCAGTTAAAATAATGAGACTTATTTTATCATACGACTTAATGCATATTTTAAACGATATTGTGGTATTTAAAATAATTTGAGGGCCAGTTTACGATTCCTGTTTAAATTATACTGCATTCAGCAGTTCTTTTCTTAATTGAAAACATATTGTGTCAATTTAAGACTGCTGAACTGTATTTATTTGAAGGTATTGTAAAATGAGCTGCATTGAGGAAGAAAGCAGGTGTCCATCTGGAGTAGAAAAATCGCACGTCATCCTCCACATGTGGTTCTCCATTCCATCTGGAATTCTCGCTTTCCAGGACCTTTTGGAACTTTCTGGGGTGGACGAAGAAGGCAATTTCATTCCTCACTCCGAATTTACTATAGAAGCGAATGATTCATGTAAGGGATCAAAGACTTTTCAAGCATCAGCAAATCCTATTAATTTTTTATTGGCTTAAATTATACTGTATTCTTCTAATTTAAACTGATTAGTATAATAATAATAATTGAGAAAAGTTAGTTAATTAAACGCGTGAATTACTGATTAAAAGAATGAACTCTTATTTTAATCGGCTCCGACCTCTGAAAATCTTTTCCCTCTTCCATGCATCAATTTTCTTGGAAAACCAGTTTTCGTGAGCTTTAATTAAAATTTATTAGTAAATAATTTGCGTCAGAAGTATCAGGTCATCCCATAAGTAATGTCGTTTTTTAGATCGGAATTTGAAGGACAAAAAAAACTCAACTGAAACTTTTTAATCTAATATATATTTTCCATCGGAATCAATGACACACTGCCAACGTCCTACAAGCTTTTCAATGCCATGTTTATAAAATTCAGGCGGTTTTGAGGCAAAAAACGTACAAAGACTGGTGTGCAGGTCATCTAAAGAAGTATACTGTTTCTCGTCAAGATAGTTTTGCAGACTCCTGAAGAGATGATAATCTGAAGGCGCAAGGTCTGGAGAATATGGAGGATGTGGAAGTTTTTCCCACCCAAGCTCCTCAATTTTTGAGGAAGTGATTCGAGCGGTATGAGCACCTGCGTTGTCGTGGTGGAACACGATTCCTTTCCGATTAACCAAAGGTGGTCTCTTTTCTTTTAGTGCAGTGTTCAATCGATCCAGTTGTTGATAGTAGACTTGAGCGGTGATTGTTTGGTTGTGTGGTAAGGTTTGAAAGTGTATTACACCACCTTTATCCCACCAAACACTAAGCAACACCTTCCGAGGGTGAAGATTTGGTTTTGGCTGTGGTGTCGCTGGTTCTCCGGCACAAACCCACTGTCGACGGCGCTTAACATTCTGGTACAGTGTCCACTTTTCATCACCAGTCACTAAATGGTGCAAAAACGGATCTTGGAGTTCACGGGAATGAAGAGCTGTGCTAATGTTTACCCGCACCCTCAGATTGTCGACCGACAATTCATGTGGCACCCATTTTCCTATTCCCTTTTTTGAACTCGTAAAGCATTATATGCCTGATATACTCTTCTGATACCGCCATGTTTAGGAGGGGTTCACAAAGCAAAACACTTCTTCACTGATCAAGATCTGTAAAGTATGTAGCGAAACACGATAGATCTCCTCTTAGATATAACCTTTGGAAAATTTACGCTTAACCCTTTCAGGACGAAAGGTACAAATTGCCAACTTTTTAAATACACGCATTTATAACTTAACCCTACAAAAAATTCAGGACTTAAAAGGGTTAAACCGAGTAGGACTTGTTTAAATTTAATCTATTGTAAAAAACGACATTACTTATGGGATGACCTGATAAATGGACTTTAAAAACACCCTATCGAGAACGTACAGTAGGGAAAAAACTTGTAGACGTGCTAAAGCTGGAAACGTCGCTTCAGCGATTGCATTAGAGTTCGCAATATGAAGTGGTCTCAGTTGTTTTTCTCTCTTTACCAGATGCCATATTTAGAACGAGACAGAAGAATGGGAAAGGTATTTTATCTGCGACCAAGACTCTGGAGCCCGGCAAAGAATACTCGTAAATATACCATCACTTTTTATTAATAAATTAGTAACTTAAGCAGTGCAGTTTCTCTATACTGTGTGGGGTAACCGTAATATCTTGCAGAGGCAGATGAATGGATTTGAAGGTGGATGAGATTTGTGCTCTTATTTTTTGACGTTTCGAGTAACAGCTCTTAGCGTTTCCATCTTACATTATTCATTTTCGGCTAGTATCTTAAACGAAGGATATGCAAGGCAACTTCAAGAGAGAAAAAAAAAAAAATTGTTGATAAAAACTGTACTGTGATTAATTAGAAAATGACTCGAGGGAACTTTTGTTGCAATACCTTTACTACGATATAACATTTGCATACGACATTAGTTGTGAAAGTAATGACGTAGTGGTTAAACCTCTGCGAGAACTCATTCTCACGTCAAAAGTCGTAACCCTGCCCTACACCACTTCTCGTCGCCACATCTTTACACAAGTGGCTGTAATCTTCCATTTAATTATTTTCTCTGTTTTGGCGGCTACAGTGTCAAGAGCAAAGGTCATTTATTTACATAATGATTTGAAGCTACCACTAATCACAATCCAACACAGTTTATTTCCCTTCATTTATCACGAGCTTTCTATGATCTCACTATAGGAGTGATAATAGTATGTTTTTGCTTTCATTGTGGCTTATCACCGGCTTTTCCATTTTAACGTGTCGTCCGAGGACTGGTACTGTATCATTCACTTTGATGATTATTCCTTTTATTTTTTTCAGGATAATTGTGGATGCGAAATCTTTCGACGGAGAGAGAAAATCTGTAATATATTCCACGAGATTTTTAATTTTACTTCATATATCACAGTATCCTTACTAGTTTTAATTAAATTTAACTTCATAAGTTTCCTGAAATTTATTTTTATTACATATAAAAAATATTTTATGGTGAAACAAACTCACTACTGTACTTATTCTATTTTGTAGCTCTCTGTAGTAAAGTAATCTGTACCCCTTTCAAAATTTGTATTCTGAAAATATTTCATTACCTTTTAAAACTTTTGTATACTTGCTTTCCAAAAATGTAAATAATGAACAAACTTGTTTCTTTAATACAAAAGTTTATATAAATTTGACAAGAGGTTCTCACTTCAAAATAAAAAATACGCGAGTTTTGTTAGCCTTTGAAAAAGTTCTCGGGTGGAAACTATCAAACAAACAATGGGGATGTTGGCGTATGAGAAATAATTACGTTTTCATGGTAAGCTGGTAAGGAGAATTTTTATTAAAAAACTTACTAGATTTGAAAAAAAATATAGAACATTAATGACAGGCTTGATAAAGACTAGATTGAGTTAGAACACATTGGGTTTATCTTCAGTCTGTCCACTGGATTTTAGGAACAGAATATTATTGATCATTTCCAAATAACGATACTCTTAAGTCATTTAAAATGTAATGCATTGGCGTAAATCTTTCCACGCTGATTTGGATTGGTGGAAGGGTAGAAACTATGTGCTGCATCTACCAAAGGATTTGGTCCCTTGCTGCCCACCACGGTGGAAAAGAAAAGTCCTTGAAGCTTTTCACGCGAGGTTCACTGTCATATGCAGTGCAGTCTGCAAGAAGACTTTCCTTGTAAGTACCTTGCTTAAACACCATATGAACTGTAACAAGCATTTTTTTTCTTGTCGCAGAATCTTCTAATTCTTCTTCAGTGAATTCCTCAGCAAAGCTGCTTAGCATCATTTCCCCATTATCTGGAACTTCAACCGCAGTCGTGTGATTTTACTTTTAGCAACACATGGTTTGTTTTTCTCTCTCCTCATAACAGTACAGAGGATCGCAATAGACCCCCACAAATAGAATTCCATCAGTTGTTTTTGGCGCTGCACAAATGTATCTTGAAGCCTTAGTGCCAGACAAGAATCTCCCATCTTTCGGGTATCTCCATTTCTATTTTCCACTTCCGAAATCTTTAATTCAGATTTCAGACTGATTTAAAAAATAAATAATATAACCAGTAACTAGTTAAAAAAGATCTTGTTAAAATTAACAACACTGTTAAAGGTGAAAGGTAACATCCAAGCTCATTTCTCCACTACGTGGTGGTGAGCGTGACCCAAGTGTCACCTGAGCCAGAGCAGAAACAGTAAACGGCTAACAACTCCATCCGAAGCCAGTGGCTGGGGGTGAACCAGCGCCACACCACTCAGTCCGCCATCGTAACCACTGAGCTACGGGCAAACACTGGCATTCAAATTCGAAACTTACTGCCGGTAAAATGCACTTTTGAAAGTGGTACAGGTACTGCCTTTCAAAAATTAATTTAAGTGGTACTGGTATAAAAATGTGGTATTTTCTGGTATCTGGTACAGTTACCTAGCTCTGCATTTAAATCATTCATACATATCTTCGCATTGATTTGTAATTTTCTTCAAACACCTCTATAAATAATCCTATGAAATAATACTACACTATCTTTAGGATCTGTAAGAGAAACTGTAGATCAAATATTAAATCTTACCTCCCCAATTAGGACCTAAATGGAGAGGACACACCGGTCGTAGATGATCCTACGAATCAGTTGAAACATATATGCTATGCTTTGATTAGACAAGCGCTTAGCAGATTAAGTTTGATGAAAGCTTTAAAAATAACTTGTTTCGAAGCTCTGATTACTCGAGACCCTTCCTAAATAATTAGAACTGCCCCACCCTTTGTGATCGTCCCGTGTCCTGACTTAACTTCACACTGTTGGGACGGTGGAGTACGTCGTGGCCACGTTGCAACATTACTTTCCGTTAGATCAGCAAGGTTAGGCGAAAAAACACTCATTTGTACGCTCGTATTTAGAGTGAAAGGGCCTTTCTTGGAAAGATCACATGCTCTCAGACTCTCTCTGGAGGGGGTATAAAGGTTATGCACATTTCTTTTGGGTGTTGTAAACTTTATACTTGGGGTGTGACAGCCCTCAGGTCCCGAGTCATGGGATTCTAGAGAAATTGGCTGCCAGCTCCTTTAGGTCTCTCTCTCTCTCTCTCTCTCTCTCTGACGATACAGCCCTGTACACCGAACTCAGTAGCCTGCTAAGGGATAGGGTGTGTGTAGTTTTAGGAGACTGCAACTGTCGCGGCATAAAGTGGGAAAAGAGGACTGCCGATGCTGAAGGGAGGAGGCTAGTTGACTTTGCTGATGAGAACTTCCTCACTCAGTGGGTCAACGAGCCTACACGAGGCGAAAGCGTTCTAGACTTAGTATTCACGACCGAAGACTAGAACCAAACCCCGAAGACAACCTCGTCACTGGCCTCACCGTTGACGAATCGTTGGGCGGGAGTGATCACGGTCTTATTAGGTTCCGTGTGTGCGTCCCTCGGGTGAAGCGTAGTAACTCGAGAGGCAGTAAGCTCGATCTCCGGCGGGCGAACTTTGTTAGCCTCAGGGATAGCGTAGCAGAGATGGGGTTAGAGGTTGGCGGCGATGTTGAGGGAGTGTGGAGTGCATTCCGGGATGGATGAGTTTATATGGTGCTGCAGTCTGCTGCCATACCCTCAAAACCAGTCACCCCTGCTTCAACGCAGCCTAAGTGGTTCAATCGTGGCATCGCTTCGGCTATCCGAAATAGGAAAGTAGCGTATAGGAGGGCGAAGGCCAATCGTTCCCACGAGAACACTGAAGCGTATGTCCGCCTGTGTAGGGAAGTGAAGGCGAAGGTTAGGCTAGCGAAACGTAACGAAGAACTACGGGTGGCAAGCCTCTGCAAGGGGAACCCTAAGGAGTTCTTCAGTTATGTTAATAGTAGAAAGCCCATTAGAAGCATGATAGGTCCTTTAAAGGACGGAAGCGGCGTTCTGCGGACCTCCGACGCGGACATCGCTAATGTGCTTAATGAGTACTTTGCGGGAGTGTTCACCAGGGAGGATACCCGCGTCATCCCCGAGCCAGCTGTGAGGCACGAAGGTGCTGGCCTGGATAGTGTTAGATGTACCGCGACAGTCGTTGCTCATAGAATAGACAAACTGAGCGCGTTTAAGGCTCCTGGCCCAGACCAGTTTCTCCCCAGTGTTTTGCGAGAAGTGCGCGACCAGGTGGCTCCCCACCTGGCTACAGTCTTCAACAAATCGTTGGTGATGGGCCAGGTGCCTGGTGACTGGAGGGAGGCCAACGTGACCCCTATCTTTAAGAAAGGGAATCACGAAAGTCCAGGGAACTATCGTCCTATTAGTCTCACTTTAGTTGTAGGTAAATTATTAGAAAGGATAATAGCAGATAGAATCGTTGACCATTTGGATTCCCACAAGCTGCTTGGGGACTCCCAATATGGGTTTAGACGGCATAGGTCGTGTCTCACCAACTTGCTCGAGTTTTTCCACGTCATGTTGAGTGAGTACAATAAGAGTAGGGCGATTGATATACTTTATCTCGACTTTCAGAAAGCCTTTGATAAGGTACCTCACCGCCGGCTAATGGCGAAAGTGCGCGCGCTGGGTATCGGTGGGGAAATAGGTAGATGGATTGAAAACTGGCTGAGGAATAGGCGGCAGAGGGTGGTAATTAAAGGGGCTAGTTCGGGTTGGGCCTCGGTCACTAGTGGGGTTCCTCAGGGTTCCGTTTTGGGGCCACTGTTGTTTACCATTTACATAAATGATATCGACGGTGGCATCGTCAGTCGGATCGCCAAATTCGCTGATGACACCAAGCTTGGGGCCAATGTTGGGACGCCCGAAGCGATCGAGGAACTGCGTGCGGACCTAGGTAGGATAGGAGAGTGGTCCGAAAAATGGCAAATGCCGTTTAACTTGGGTAAATGCAAAGTGATGCACATTGGCTACGCCAATCCCAAGTCGGACTACTCGATGTTGGGCAGTAATATCGAGGTGACTGATTTAGAAAAGGACTTGGGTGTGCTAATTAGCAGCGACCTTAAGTTTACGAAACAGTGTGTAGAGGTGGAAAAGAAAGCCCAGAAACTATTGGGTTATATCAGGAGGCAATTTCAGTTTCGGAACAAGGAGATTGTGCTCTCGCTGTACAATTCCCTTGTTCGGCCGTACCTGGAGTATGCTGTGCAGTTCTGGTCGCCCACCCTCAGGAAAGATATTGAGAGGCTGGAGCGAGTGCAGGCGAGGGCCACAAAGTTAATCCCTTCCGTTAGGCATATGGGCTACAATCGACGGTTACGCGCCCTGAACTTGTTTTCGCTTGAAACTCGGAGGCTGCGCGGTCAACTGATTGAGGTTTTCAAGCTCTTACGAGGGTTCAACGATGTCGATTTTAGAAGTATGTTTAGTTTAAATGATAACCCAACTCGCAACAATGGTTGGAAGTTGGATTTGAAACGGTTTAGGACTAGTGTGTGTGGGAATTACTTTACGTATAAGATCTGTGACACATGGAACAGGTTACCTTCGGAAGTTGTGAACAGTTCCTCTGTGGATCAGTTCAAGAAAAGGTTAGACGAAATCTTGCACACTATTTGAGTGTGTAAAGACATTTAGGACCTCAGTCTGCGGAAATTTCTTTTCCTATAAAATAGTTAATATCTGGAACCAACTTCCCTCAGAGGTTGTTTCCAGTCAAAGTGTAAATCTGTTTAAAAATAGGCTAGACAAAGTACTGAACACACTCATAGTTTAAGATTAAAACCTCAGAAAACTCTGCAGGAGTTCGCTTGCTCGGTGTCTCTGTGAGCAAGCTAAATATAGAGCTATTTATATATTCTCCACTTTCCTGTAAAATTTCCTTGGCTACTTTTCCAGGGTCAAGGTATTTTCTTCAACCTTTTTCCGTACCTGCCTCTGGCAGGGAGGGAGCGGAGGGTGGGGAGAGAGCCTTCTACTTTTCTATCCAGTTTTCTACTACTGCTAGGATAGTTGAAAGACAAAATTTTCCCTGGCACCCGTTGCCATTGGTACCTCCTCGGTATGGGCCGCAAGGCCTTTTGAGGTACTTCTTTTCCTTGTAACTCCTTGTAACTCTCTCTCTCTCTCTCTCTCTCTCTGGGAGGGCGGGTGAAGTCTGTTGTACAATCCTGTCCCGTGGGTTACTAGGACCCCATCCCATCCCTACTCTGTCCTTTTAGCTTAGGTTAAAGATGCTCTCCTCTGAAAAAAAAAATTTCGTTTGTAAATTTTGTATTGCCATTAAAAATAAAAAATTATTTTATAGTGGAAATTAACATTAAGCTGTTGTAATAGTTTGAACTTTTTAATTTTTTTTTCTTACTTTGGCGAATTTTTCATTTCGTTTGAAACCTTTTACTGGTATTTCAACGATGGCACCCCCCTCCTGGCTGTCACCCGGGGCGGACCGTCCCCCCTCACACCCCCCTTAGTACGCCACTGCCTCCATGTCTTCAATTATATCGATATTTTCATCAACGTCTATGGAAAAACTATATATGCTTACAATATGGTATCGTATGTGGTACCTTTATTTCTTAATTAAATACAAATTATTAATTCATTAAATTAAACATCTACAAAATTGCCTCGGGATTGGCGACATGGCCTATTGGGAATGGAAATTAAATGCCATACATAGAACTCCATATGTAGGCATTGGGCCTGCATGACAAGAAAACCAAATTTATTATTTATTATTCAAAATTTTTCATTGCTAATTCATGAAAATTACTTCGAGAGAAGAGTCAACGAACTTAACTTTGAAAAATCAGCGAATTCTTAACGATTTATATTAGCGGCGCTCGGAGCTGCTAATGTCACAACGATGCTTTAAGCAAGGGAGACGTACTTAATCTTCCTATAAGTTCTGACTGAATACCTCATAATATAAAACTAAACACAAAAGGATAGGCCTATTCCTTCAGGTATTTAAGTGTAGTGAATGCCTATATTATTTAATTAAACCAAATAAACTCTAACTTCATTGTACCACGGCCCTACATCGAAAAAAAGAAGAGGCCCAACGAAATAATAAGGTAAGGCAATTTCTTTTACCATTAGGCAGCGCTAAAATACCGAAGGCAAATAAATTTAACATTAACCACTAAAAACAATACATAGAGGTCCTTTGAGGATTTACACACATATATAACTAACGAAAAAACGTAGGGCTTTTGTCGTAAACTCTCCACTGAAATTTGCTGGAAATTTCCAACGGAAGAGTAACAGGCAATCAACCCATAGCCCTATATAGTTTTTTCATAACGTCCATATTTTCGTCTTTTACATCCACGCTTTCACCATCTACATCCATAGCCACAGGTTTATTTATACGATTAGTTTTTATTGTTACCCGATTTAAATAAAGTTCTTGACTACTACTAAAATTGACACCGAAATTATTTTTCTTAATCATATTATTTTCTTTATTTTTACGTACAAATTCAATGCTTTACCTGATCACCCTAACCTAACACAGCTTTACCTGATCACCTAACCTAACACAGCTTTACCTGATCAACCTAACCTAACACAGCTTTACCTGATCAACCTAACCTAACACAGCTTTACCTGATCAACCTAACCTAACACAGCTTTACCTGATCAACCTAACCTAACACAGCTTTACCTGATCAACCTAACCTAACACAGCTTTACCTGATCAACCTAACCTAACACAGCTTTACCTGATCAACCTAACCTAACACAGATTTACCTGATCAACCTAACCTAACACAGATTAACATATTACTAAACTATTATGAACTCGTCTCTGAAATGCGTGTGGATTCTGGAATTCTGCCAATTATATTTCGAAAATACAATCCCAGTAAAAATATACAAATTTGTATCCAATGAAATTGCAATCCTACTCGGTAAACTAGTGAATGAATCAGTAACATTACGCATATTCCCCGATAGTCTAAAGGAAGCCAGACTACGCTCTGTATTTAAGTGGGGAAACTCAAACTCTATCAAATTATCGCCCCCATTTCCGTATTGCCAACTTTAAGTACAGTATTTGTAAAAAAAGTGTACAATAAACTTACTATATTCTTCATCAAATACGATATTTTAATTAAAACATAATTTGGGTGGTGGGCATATAACAGAAGATGCCATAAACATGCTATTAGAAAATGTGTACGAGAACTTAAACAGCAAAAACCACACTGCCTTAATCTTCCTTGACTTGTCAAAAGCATTTGATACACTTTCGCATGAAATCTTATTTAATAAACTTCACATATGGAATAAGAGGAAATATCCTCGATTGGTCTAAATCATATCTGTCAAATCGCCATCAGTACATCGGGTTAAAAGACAATTTACCCGACAGGGCGATGCTAACTAGTGGAGTTCCACAAGGGTCTATTTTTGGATCATTACTATTTCTACCACATTGAATTGCATACAATACGCAGATGATACCACACTCGCTTCCCATCATAAAGCAGACTTTGATTAATAAAACGGACAGACAATTAGAGAACATGTATAAATGGATGTGTGCTAGTAAATTTTTACTGAACCTAACAAAGTCATCTTATATGATTATTACTACAAAACATTACAAAACTGTCAAATAAAAATGGGAAATATACTACTCTTAGGGCCGGATCCTGACCTCAACCTGACGGATACAATTTTTCAGGTTAACCATTTCAGTACATATTTTATAGAAATATAAAATACATGCATATTTTTTCATGAAATAATACAGAGAGATTGTATATAACTATTTTTATTGATTTACACAGTATTTATACAATATACTTATTTAATTTTTATTGCTTGTATTGCTCTTCAACTTTTTGCTTACGAATTAATTCATTATATATATATAAAATTCAGTGGCGTGCGGTGGGTACGTCTACAGGGTAAGCGGTATTGCGTGCGAGCACACGCATAATATGTACAATTTTAAACGCCCTTGTATAAAACCGATGGTTAACGCAGTTTCCAAAATGGCGTCTGACAATCATGTGCGTCGTAAACAGAGAACTGTTATAGAGTTCTTAACCGCAGAGAAGGAAACAGTTGGAAATATTCACAAACGTCTACAAAACGTTTACGGAGACGAAGATGTTGATCGAAGCACAGTTGGACGCTGGTCTAAACGTGAGAACCAGCCTCGATGATAAGCCACGCAGCGGTCGCCCGGCATCGGCTGTCACATCTCACACTGTGCAACGTGCTAACAGCATCACTCGATCAAATCGGCGTGTCACACTCACATACAAGGAGCTATCACTGGAGCTAAGAATTAGTGAAGGAAGTGTGAATATGATAATTCAGCAACTTGGATACTCAAAAGTGTGTTCACGGTTTGTTCCTCGCGAACTGACTGAAGATCACAAAGCCCGAAGAAAAGAAATTGTTTCCGAGTCGTTGGCTCGATACGAGACAAAGGGATGACTTCCTTTCACGAATTGTGACTGGGGATGAGACTTGGGTATACCACTTTGAACCTGAAACAAAACGCCAATCAATGGAGTGGCATCACGCAGACTGTCCACGCAAGAAAAAGTTCAAAATGGCTGCCTCTGCAGGAAAGGTTATGGCCACCATCTTGTGGGACATGAAAGGGGTGATTGTGGTGGACATTATGAAGAAAGGACAAACACTAAACTCAGAGGCATATAGTTCTACCCTACAAAAACTCCAGAGACGTATAAAGAGAATTCGACCGGAGAGAAAACTGGAAGACGTCCTTCTTTTGCACGATAACGCAAGACCAAACAACAGTTTGCAAAGAAGAGAGGCCATCACAAAAATGCGCTCAACTGGTTACCCCACCCTCCATACAGCCCGAATGTGGCACCTTCAGACTTCCATTTGTTTGGACCAATGAAGGATGGTATTCGTGGAAGAAAGTTTCAGAGTGACGATGAGGTTGTTGAGGAGGTTAAGAGGTGGCTCGAGCGGAACCCAGCGGACTTTTACCAGCATGGAATAAAGGTCTTTGTTTCGAGGTGGAGGAAAGTCGTAGAAAAGGATGGAGACTGTGTGGGAAAAATAAAAACTTGTAAAAAAGGTATGTAACTACTTGTGTACAAAATTTCTGGAACTTAAAGAAAACTTGGGGGGGGAGGGGGCAAATTATATTGAGTGGCCTCGTATATACAGTATATATATAATTATATATGTATAACAATGTGATAGCAAGATGAAAGTAGGGAGCAACCATAAACAAGAAACGACACACGAATACAAAAACATTAAACGTATATAGCAAGATAATTACACGAGATCAGATTACCGACTGGTCAGTTATTTGACCGATGCATATGATGCACAAATTTTTTGACCGATGCAAGTGCATCGGTTGCATCGGTCTGGCTCCGGCCTTGACTCTTGCAAGGGTAAATGAGGTTAAAGTATTTGGCATTGATTTAGATCAGTGGTGCTCAAACTTATGGCAATCATGTGCTACTTTATGCCATTTTTCCAAAATGCAAAACGTAATGTGCCACTATGATTCTCGAATAGGCCTAAATTAATGTACTTTTTTATAGTGTACAAATAAATTGCATTATTAGTAAATCAATAAATGTCGTGCATTTTTTATAACTATATTTTAAGTTTTCTTTACGGTACCTACATTACAAAGCCTTGTGTACTTGCTTCCCTCCAGCCAATTTGTCAAATATGACGCACTTAACACATGAATGATTATTCATTAACTGCATTTTAAATCTTATTGCGAAAGCTCTCCAGGCAGTCTTGAAAAGCGTTGCCAATTACCACTCGGAAAATTATCAAATTTCTTGCTTACGCGAGGGCATTCTGAATTGAGGCTGGTGCAGCATTATAACCATTGATTTTTTTATTTGGTTTGATGAGTGTCCATGTGCCATTCGTCAGAGTCAATGTGCCATGTTCGGCACATTGTCCAGGGTTTGAGCACCCCGGATTTATATAAAATAAAAAATTTCAAAAGTCATGTACAACATATGAAATCTAGAATATCAAGATTTTTCTTCATATTACTTAAACTAAAAAACCTTTCCTCAAAACGCACTCCTTGCCATATACTATTATTCCTTCATCCATCCACAATTATTATATTGCATTACAACGTGGGGCAGCTCCAACAAATATATAAAACATCCTTTGGAAGCAATTCATAAAAAATGTCTGGGAACTCTTTCGAATAATGACAACAGACAAAATTACACTTTCAATATTTAAAGAGTCAAATATTTTAAAACTAAACGATTTGTACAAATTTATTGTTGTTTTCAATATGTTAAAAGTTTACAAAAATCAACATACATCACCCATTCAAAGAGCAATTACCCCGAGTCAAATACACCATCGTTATAATACTAGACTGCCCACTGATTTTATGCACAAACCTAACTATACAAGAGAAACTGCAGGAAATGCACTCTTTCAAAGGAGAAGATGTATGGAATGCAATTCCTATGCATATCAGGCAGGTTTCATCACTAAATGCATTTCGCAAATCACTAAAAAAACACTTCATTAGCTCCTACTGATGTTTAAGTTTACTACTGCCATTTTACCATGGTAATAAGTTTTTGTAATGGAATATTTAAAATATGCTAATTTCATTAAGCACCTTCAGTTTCGTAATTATTCTTTTTCTATATTTTTTTATTAAGCAGCACTTATTTTCTACTCCATATACAATAAATCATTTAATTTAAAATTATGTAACATTTTGTAAACTGAATAAAATATATAGTTCAGTTTCACAATTATTTATGTCACTGCAAGTTGTAAAAGTGTTGTATTTATTTTATCAAAGATTATTCAGTATTTACTCTTATTATTACTATTATTTTTGTTGTTGATATTACTTGTCACTTTCACCGTTTTATGTTCTATTTTCTACTAAATATACAATAAATTATTTAATTTAAAATCATGTAACATTGAACTTTATACTCTATTTTTCTTGTCTCTATTATTATTATTATTATTATTATTATTATTATTACTTGCCACTTTCACTATTTTTATGTAATAAGCTAAATGCCATTAATTTTGCCTAAAAAGCTTCCATACTTCCAAGGGCATATTCAGATGAGAGTACTGTGAATACATTAATGTTATAGCAAATATCTAAAAATTGTAACTGTCACTTGTATTCTTTTCTGAATAAAGTTTTGAATTTGAAAATATTGAAACTCACGCAAAGTAAATATCATTATCGAGATTAATACTACGAATCGTGCTTGCAAAATAGATAACTGCACTAAATCTTTTCTAACCTTCAATCCACATCAACATATATACGACAAGAATCACCCGAGCAGAAATTCATTAGCAATACTGTACAAAAGTTTCTGTAGAAATTTTCGAACAGCCATTAAGAGTTTTTCTAACTCGATCAAATTTGTGGGGGCTTTGTTGCATAAACTTTGGATTTGTTCCATGGAAAGAAACCCGAGAAATAACGCCAATTACAGTTAACCAAGTCACACCATTATCAATAATTACCCGCTTTGGATGTCGTCAGTTTTTCATGGTCGATCATGTAACAATTTAACTGCAATGCCACCTTTTGAAGCTTGAACGCGCTCAAAGTTTATTACTCAGCCTTCAGGCAGGGACAATTCGGAGTTCCCTTTTAAAGAAGGAAACTTATGACGTTAAATAAATGTTGATAAACGTGTAATATTAAAATGTACTGGAAAATTTAAATTTAGAAATTATTCAATACAAACATTAAATGCTAAACATTAGTCAAGGTTTTCTAGAATATACTGTATACGTGACAGCTGTACGGCCTACAATCACTACCATAAAGGATATTTTCAGTGAAGTATACATCTTCAAGACGGGTGGAGCAGACCGAGTTCTCTCAAACACTTAGCACACACCCAACACATACCCCGATAAAAAATTGCAAAATGTAAAGCTTATAATAGGCGATTTTAAATTTCACACATTTTACACTTTTGACCAACAGTTAAAACATAAAACAAAGTCCCCAAATCTGAGATAAACTTAAATTGCAAAATATGCGTGATCTATTTTTTTTTTAAATAACTTGCATGGTTGATATGCACCACATATCTTTCTGAAAATGTACAAATTAGAATTATAGACAAAATATTTCAATGTACTTCGGAAAAGTTTAGGATGACGACGTCAAACCTAACATGGTTCAATATGACCTTCGGTCGGCTCACAAAACGTGAAAAGACTGTCCCGCAAAAGTTAGATCGAAGCTAAAAGTTCCTATCTTAATTAAAAAGGGACAAAACCCAACACTTTGTCCGACTGTTTTTGGAGTAATCGTTAGTAATTATATACCACGATTTTCATAAACGAAAAACCCATTTCCCATTTTTATCTTTCATATTACCACTCATTTTACCAGGCTGGCCTTTATACTTTCTCATTTCTTTCCATAACTTCGTTTTTCATAACTGAAGAGCTGATTTCCAAAAGGCGCTAAGTCCATAAAACCAGTTTCTAAGATATTAGCACATTTTATATTTTTTTACTATAGTCTGCCCTTAAATTAGTTTTTTTTCACATTAATGTTGGGAGTGAATGCCATCGAGCAAAAAAAGATGTCTGAATAAAATCTAGTACACATGGTTAATTTGTTTGTAATTGGTGGTGGACTTAGCACCTTTTGGAACACAATCAAAGACATTGGTCCAAAAGACTGCTGGATTATACCATACAAAACCAGTATTATTTTTTTTAGTATCCCTACCAACTCAATCAGTCGTATGAAATTATATCAAGCCAAAATGTCATCCTGACGATGAGCCACACACCACTGTTGAGCCCATACCATGCCATACATGTGTTGGACTCAGCATGCATAGTGTTCATCAAACATCCTCATTTATCTCTCGCTGTAGATGTAGGTACATACAATTATATTAACACTGTAGTTTATAGAGGGCGCTGTTGGTGGATTTGTGGATTTAGACCCTTTTGGAAAAGTGAATTGGGCTTTGCACCTTTTGTAAACAAAGCCATATTACTGTCCGTTTGAAACTAATCGATAACACCTTTATGCACATGAACTGTTTTTTCAGTGGTACAACCTCAACTTTGGTCAAAAATGGACTTAACACCTTTTGGAAATGAGCTCTTCATATATTGTTCATTTGTCTTCTTTCCGAAGTCATCTATTCTTTTTGCTTCTATTTACCACTGTTAACATTCTTGCATTTTTTGTACACTACCTATATTTTTCATCATTGCCAAGCTGAGTTTGTAACATTTTTTCCAGGCCTCTCTCAAACTGCATTTCTTACCATCATTCCACCATGCAGTAACCTTTATCTTCACCCCATTTCACACACAAGTCAGATTCTGTCTTTACTAAGCATTCCCTTATTCGCATCCCAATTTTTCTGTATTTCAGTTTGTTTATCAGCGATTTCTCAAAAAACTTGCTCTACTTTTCTTCTAGACTATGTTGCCACCTCTCTAATTTTAACTTCTCTTCTGCATTTATTCGGTCTTTCTTCCTTTTATACCAACAAACTTTACACAGTATGATCATGTGGCCTCAATTTCTCTCAAGCTCCGAACAACATGATTTGAAACAAATTTTACGGTATATGAAAGGTTCAGTTATCATAAAACACTCAGAAATGTATGAATAAAAATTTTTTATGTATAAAAATCTTAAACCAGAGGTAAAGTCAAAGCAGCAACCTACCTCAAAATATCACGAGGAAGGAAGGCAAAGAGCGGAGTACTTTCATAAACCTCAGCTAACAAGTCTTGTTGCTGCTACCTGTTACTTTATCATTGTTTTCGTCTGAAGAGTTTTACATTAAGTGGCAGTTTTATCACTTAAGAAGTTTTTTCCTACATTATAACACATTCTACTATACACCCACTTTGTAAAAACATTACGAACGGTTAAGTTCAGAAGTAACAAGTCTACAAAATTAAGAACGATTATCTTTTTCATTTGCATGTGTAATAATAAGACTATTAACAGTAAACAGGGCGAAGAGAATAACTTGGCAGATACTGAAAACCTTTAATTGAAGGGATAGGAATATAATGATTCCTCTATTGAAAACACTGATCATACCCAAGCTGAAATACTGCTCGGTCCCAACATCCCCATATAAAAAAGACCTTAGTCAGCTAGAAGGGATTCAGAGAAGCTTCACAGCCAAGATCAATGGGTGCAAATAACTAAATTACTGGGAAAGGTTACATGAATTAAAACTAATTCGCTAGAAAGCGAGCTACACCATTATTCAAACTTTGAAAATAATAGAGAAACTAGCTCCTAATCTTTCTCTGAACCCTATACCCGCCCCCCGGAAGCAACAGTGGAAAGTAGAAAAGGAAGACCGTGTCGTGTTTCCAAATTAAAGGCTAGACAGGGAACACCCTCAACCCTGAAGGAAAATAGTTTTGCTGCGAGAGGACCAAGGCTGTTTAACCAGCTGCCCAAGGAACTAAGGAACACGAGTGGTGCTGCGGTGGACACCTTCAAAAGATTAGACGCCTGCTTCAGAACAATCCCAGATGAGCCGGGCGTACCTGGCTACGTGAGGTGGAGAGCACAAGAAACCAACTCTCTACTTCACCAGGCCAACTCGAGAGGAAGGGCGACAAGCTTGACCTTCGTGAAATGAGGAATCATCACATGGAACATTTGAAAGGTATAAATAATTTACTTGAATTGGGTCGTTGGAGATCAGGGTGACCTATCTGCAAAAATATTAAAATTCTTGGTTTTCATTCGTTGAGAGAAAGTAATAATGATTGGGGCGTATAGATTTGTTCAAATACCCTGCTAGAAAGTTATTTATCAATACACGTAGATCACTTACAATTTTTGCAGACAGATCATTATGGCTTTCAACAGTTCAATTACACTTTGCTAAATCATATATGCGAACGAATTGCACACAAATGTACAGACACGCACGTATGTATGTATGTATGTATGTATGTACAGGGTGCTCGAAAAGTCCCGTCACCCCCTACAAAATGTACATATTGTAATAATTTTATATTTGTGTGATTAATTGAATTTATATGCGATTCATTGACTTTTTTCTTTTCCAGGTATTAGAGTTGTGAACAATGGCAGACCAGTCCACTTACACTCTGGAGGAAAGGATAGTGATGAGCACATGGGCTCATGAAAGATCACACTAGCAAAACTATGCATGATATCCAGAATGATTTTAAGATTCAATAAGGCTGCACCACCAAACAAGACGGTATTACGCTGGGAGAAAAAGCTGTTTGAAACTGGCTCCATCAAGAACAGACCACGGTCGGGAAGATGAACAACGCGAGCAGAACAATGTGAAGGTGTGATTGCATCGGTGGCAAGTTACCGAAAAAAATCACTTCGGAAACGATCGCAAGAACTTGCAGCTTGAGAGCTCACATGACAAAAGATCTCGGCATGAAACCATACCGCCCATCATTTGTCAATGAATTAGTCATTTGTCAATGAATTAGTCATTTGTCAATGAATTAGTCATTTGTTAATGAATAGTAACTGTAATTAGCAACTGTAAAGTAATTGTTGCTAGTGACTTTTCTTTAATTGTATTTATGTGGTAGGTGTAATTTATCACAAAAATAAAAATGGTATTACAATAAATACATTTTGTAAGGGGTGACGGGACTTTTCAAACACCCTGTACAATTATATTTTAGCGTTTTACAAATATTCTGACTAGCTCACTTTAATAGCATGAACGGACTTCACTTGCTTCTTGAATATGAAAAGAATGCACGGGACGTGTAAAATTCTTGTAACATTACCTTGTACTGCATTTGCTTTAGTTCAGTGGTCGGCCATCGAAATCTCAGTCTGGAGGTTTCAAGTTTGATTTCTTCCCGTACAATGCAAACTACGGAACAATTTATTGCACTCTCTCTTTCCCCAGCATGGGCACACGAGCAGATTCAGTGTCTCAAAAATTTCCACCCCACACTGTTCATAAACTATTGCCTATCCAATGATATAATATTTATTCATACGCGTTGCGTATTAAGAGGACGCCTCCAAACTAGGAATTAACCCACATTTTTCTATCAATCCGTGATCAAAATATATGTACAGTACTTTAATTGGAAATTCCATACAGTCAGACGACTGCAAAGATGAATTCCTTACTAGACTCCCAAAATAAGTTACATTCGGATGACACTTAATACTATTGGTAAATCTTAAGATGTCATCACCTGAAATTCGAAAAATAACTATGACCGTAATCTACATAACACTTTCAGGAGTACTGGTTTTTGCGCAAATACGTTATAAGCAAGTTATAACGTATTCATTAATTGCATTTTCGTATATTTTGCAGGTAATCACATTTCCATAAGATTTACTCGAGGCAGTTATTAGTGATATTTGTTAGTTTTAACGAAAATATCAACTTAACCTAACTAATCGTCAAGGGCGTATAGTTGACCTAACCGGGCATTCAATTAACCGGGGACCGCACACCATCCTACATTTAATAACATTTCGGGGTGCTTTCCTGTTAACGGGAATACCCAACACCGCCCACCATCATCTGGACTCGTATCTTGCGGAATTCATGTGGCGACAACGTACCGAAAGCAGCGACGTTTTTTCTGCGATTTTAGGTGACAAAGACATTTTGGCCCCCCTACTAACTGATTATCGCTTACATATTAACTAATTTCATTTAAATGATTAATAAATTCGGTACTTACGTATTATCGGGACTACCAAACTGTTTGATGTATTTTTGCTCTCGTCATTTTCGTTTAAACTATCATATTAACATGTTAGGTCAATTGAACGCCCTTGATGATTGGTTAGGTTAAGTTGTGATATTTTCGTTTGTTTAAACGAAAATGACGAGAGCAAAAATACAAACAGTTTGGTGGCGGGCGGTTGGATATTTTAGTTAACAGCAAAGCACCCATTTCGGTTAATATTCGTTTTAGCAAATGACCTGGACTTTGGGATGAAAATAGGTTTTTCTTATGTAGAATTTAAATCAATATTTTCCTCTGATATTTCTTGTGCAAATTGATATTAGCGAAGATATAAGCAATTTTTGGATCGATTAAAATCGATCGAAATAGTATGGTGGTAATTATTCGTTTTACCCCTGCGGGTCGATTTTGATACAAGTAGATTTTTCTGGTGTATTTTGGCGTGTTTTATTCAAATCTGACATTCATTTCTTGTGCAAATGAATTATTGAATGCCCGGTTAGGTTAATTGAATACCCGGTTAGGATAACTGTACGCCCTCGACGATTGGTTAAGTTGTGATATTTGTGATATTTTTGTTAGTTGGGTTAAGTCGTGATATTTTCATTAAAACTAACGAAAATATCAACCTAACTAACCGTCAAGGGCGTACAGTTGACCTAACCGGGCATTCAATAATTCATTTGCGCAAGAAATGAAGGTCAGATTTGGGTTATTACTGAATGTTTCACCAACAGTAACCTTAAAGGCGTAATCATAATTTCTTAGAGTAGTTTATTATGTTTTGTTCGAATCTGCAATCCATATCTTGCGCAAATACTTATTAAGAAAGTTATAAATAGAAAAATTATAGGTTCCGTATGACGATATACCTACATTGGCCAATCAGAGCACGGCATGCATAAACGTCATGCCTACGTCATTCTCAGCCACAGTTCATAGTTATGGCGGGGAAACAAAAATTATAATTATAAATATTACTTCCCCCGCTACTTCTTCATAAATGAGCATTCACGAACTGACCGCCTACATTACTTCCTCAAAACCATCGCGGAACTATATCCACCTCCACAATAAGGCAAGTTTAGTACGTATATATTATTATGGGGGGTCTGGGGGTCAAAACCCCCGCTCCCCTGGTTAGCACACGCAATCTGAGAACACATGGGTTAAGGTTAGGTTTTATATATATATATATATATATATATATATATATATATATATATATATTATACACACACACACATGTTCCTAGCCCGTTTGGTTTCTGTTAATATCCAAAATACATTTTTCTAATGTATTTTGGTGTTTGGTTCATATGACCATTTCTAGCTAAAATGAACCAAAACATAGGAAAACTTTAATGTTTCATAACTTTGTTTCGGTTCATTTGCGCAAGATATGAAGGTCATATTTGAACAGAACACCAAACTATATTAGAAAAATGTATTTTGGATATTAATTTGAGTATTGGTGAAACATTCAATAGTTACCCAGATTTGAGTAAAACACCGAAATACATCAAAAACCTATTCTCATATGAAAATCGACCCGCAGGGATAAAAATAATTACCACCATATGATTTCAATCGATTTTAGTCGATCCAAAAATTGCTTATATCTTCGTTAATATCAATTTGTACAAGAAATACCATAAAAGAAAATAGATTCAGATTTAAATTCTACACAAGAAAAACCTATTTTCATCCCAAAATCCAGGTCATGTGCCAAAACGATGAGAATGCTGAGATGGATGTGCGGAGTGACAAGGTTGGATAGAGTAAGGAATGAAAGGATAAGGGGCACAACAAAGGTTGGAGAAATCTCGAGGAAGATACAAGAAAGTAGACTGAAATGGTATGGACATGTGATGAGAGGGGACGAAGATTATGTGGGTAAGAGAACGATGAATATGGAGGTGCATGGCAGGAGAAAGAGAGGCAGACCGAAGCGAAGGTGGATGGAGAAGGTGAGGGACGATTTGAGGGAGAAGGGTTTGTCGGGGGAAGAAGCCCAGGACCGGGCTGTGTGGAGGAGGCTGGTCAGAAACGCCGACCCCGCATAGAGGCGGGAACGGGCGAAGAGAAAGAAGATTTTTTAAAATTATTGTAATTTTTTTACGTTTTGAAAAGTTTATATAGATGTTGGATCACCTGAAGATCAGGGCCCCTAGCCGCCTTTAGTTAGCCTTACAAGCCTTATAAGGTTAACTAACGAAAATATCACGACCTAACCTAACCAATCGTTAGGTCAACTGTACGCCCTTGACGATTGGTTAGGTTAAGTCGTGATATTTTCGTTAGTTAGCCTTATAAAGCTAACTAAAGAAGGCTGGGGGCCCTGATCTTCAAGCGATCCATAGTTTTTTTCTGCTCAATCGATTGATACAAGTGTTATTAATGGAGGATACGTGGTTGCTGTGTAGCCTTTAGGGTAAGATTTATCTTATATTATGTAGATTAAGGCAATATAGTTATATTTTTGAAATTCAAGTGGTGACATCTCCCTAAGATTTACCCAATGTAATTCACTGCACTTTTTAATGTATGTTAAAGAACTACATTTACATACATTATACCTGCCAGTCAGGAGTCATGGACGTTGCAAAAAGATAGGTGGCTCCGAAACTACATATTTACCTTTGAAACTAATTGTAAAAAAATGCCTAGTTTTAAAAAGAGTTTTATAGTCGGTCAAATATCACAATATTAGAAAAATGTTAACTTTAGTTTATTTCAATACAGTTAATTTGAAGGCTACATACACAACACACTATCAATAAACGATAAAAAACTTATAAGCCCAGAGTCAAATGAAAGAAGGAAGCTCAACTTTCTCTGTTTTTTTTTTTTTTTTTACAGTGGTTGGTTGGTAGACCCGTTTTACTTCTTCAGTCAAGTAAAGTTGGTTGGTTGGTTACGTCCTTCATGGAACTGAGGGTGTTGAGACGAGTGGCAGCAGCACTAACCGGGAAAATTAAGTTCCCGTTAAAAGGAGAACTGGGTTGAGCCAAATAAATTACGTGCAGCGGGCTCGTTAATGTACTCCATCCCCATTTCTCATACTGGCTCGGGACAGTCCATAGCTGGGTTCTCAACTGAGGGAACTGAGACGGCGCAATGGTTTGTGGCTAATCCTTTTTTCCATTTTCTTTTCTTCATGTCCTTTTACTAATGAAGGGTCATTGAGAACCATTCTTTACAAATTTTAAAAGTTTGCATAAAGGCCAAAGAATAGAGCTGTAAAAGTCTTCTAAATCGAAGTGTTTTATATCTCCACCTTACATTTTTAATATGATCGTGAAATGGAAGAAAGGAGAAGACTTATATTTAAAAGAGAATAAAAAATGAGATAGGAATAACCATCACACATCACTGAAGTTAAAAGACAGACCTATGTGCATGGTTGCAAAGGTCATTTTGTTATAAAAGTACATAGCAATGAATTCAAGCAAGTGGACAGGAATCGGTGTGCAAATGGAGTCTTTCTAGTCTGAAGAAATTTTCTGAACTCTTAAAAATTAAAAATATTAACACACTATGACAACCAACATTTAATGAATTTGCCTTTCTAAATTAAAGTTCTGCTCTCTGAATAGTCCATAAGTTCTGTGAAGGTTATAGCCATGATTCGAAACGCAGTATATGTGGCGAATTCTAACGTCCTTTATGGTGAAATAAACTTGCTTGGTTGTAGCTAAATATGAATGATCGTGATAAAAGGGACAAAGGTGAGTGTGGGGGTACCATATGTTGCTGTTTAAAAACGGGGGTATTATTATAGTATTACACCCGTCTAACGTCCAGCAATTATTATATATTCATTAGGTATATTTTTTAATTCTAAGACACTTTTCTTCTATAGCGTTTCCGTCGCAAATGCTTCCTTTTCGAGATATAAACGTTTTTTTGGTGTGTATCTAGTGTGTGTTTGTACGTTCGTTTGTGTGTTCGTGTGTGTTGACGTCACATGTCTGCCCAATCAGAGCGCTCCATCCATTTCGAATTTGAATTACTTTGCTACTGGAATGGTTTCGTGTGACATGTGTTCGTTCGATTATTACCGCTGTATTGTCGCTTTCTATGAAAATTTAGAAAAAAGTGTTGAGTTTCTGCGTGCTCACGGTGTTCTACCGACAGTAGTGAAGTGTCCACATTGTAAAACGGAGTGTACATATCGTCAAGACCAGAAACTGTGACGTTGTAGAAAAAGTTACGTTGTGCTTAAAACGAAGAAAAGACGGTACTGTGATTATTCTGTCTTAGATTTTAAAGGTAATTCCTGCTTTTCTTTTAGGATAGGTTAGGTTTAGTTAAGTTAGGATAGGTTAGGCTAGGTTGTTAGGTTAGGTCAGGATAGGTCAGGTCAATTTTGAAGGTGAAATTTGTTTTTCCTATGGTTTTTGATGTGTTTTGAATGAATCTGACCTTCAAAACCGTCGGAAATGACTCGTTTTCTGTGATTTCCCCCACATTGCCGGCTGGGGGGGGGTATCTCAAAAACGAGTCATTTCCGACGGTTTTGAAGGTCAGATTCGTTCAAAACACATCAAAAACCATAGGAAAAACATAAATTTCACCTCCAAAGGGAGACGGGTGTAATACTATAAATTTACCAAAACGGGACTGACCTTGACAATTCGGAACTGCTGATAGCTTTGCTCAAGGTTATTTTTACTAGAGTTTGTCTCAACACTATGGAATACACGTGGTAGTCGACCCCTTTTACTTAAGAAGCTGAGAAGAAATGATGGCAAACGATAAGCACTTATGTCATTTCCCACTATAAAAAGGACCACTGCTAAAAGAACCGAAATGAAGTAAGGATAGGAAACAGAGGAAAATGAGAGAAGCAAACAGAACCAAACATGTCCATCATTAACTATACAGGAGACTGGAAAATTCAGTTCATTCGTCACAAGATTCGTCGTTTGGCCTTCGACCAAATCGGACACATTTTTTTCACAGCTCCGGAAAAGTGATTTGAAGTCTGTCTTCTTTTGTGGGTATCTGATTGATTGAAGTACTTGATTGTCTAATTTGTCATTTTATTAATGTAAAATGATTTAAATTATTTTATATTAATAGTGGGAAATTAATTTTTCGTGAGAAAAAATTTCCAGACATGGCCCCCAAATTTTCCCAATTGTTCTGAATGCAATGGGAAGCTTCCTCAGTACATTTTTTAATGTTGTCTCTTATCTTTTAGTTTGCAGGTTTTGCTTAAAACGAGAAGACCCATGAAACAAAATTATTTCGGCGAGAGATGAACTTCGAAGAAGTAAGTGAGAGGCTTAAGAGTAATTCAACTAATAGATTTTTCGTTTTAGAGTCGGAGCAGAATGATACACAAGAGATTAAGCTAGTTGGCGATTCCATTATTCGAGGGCAATTACAGGAGTTCTGCGGCAGGAACCTAACTCGGAGAAGGGAGCTATGTCGTGGCCAGTGTCATAACACCACTTCCCGTTCATCAGCGAAGTTAAGCGACAATGAGTCTGGATAGTAGTTGGATGGGAAACCATCCTCTGCGTTCAGATTATGTAGCGACCCGTGGTTCGGAGCCCACGTAAAGCTGTAGGTCTCCAACGTATGACTTCAGATGTTGCGAAGGAGGTTAAACAATCCAGTCAAAAACAAAACAAAAAACTCGGAGGACGACGTACTGTTATTACGGAGCCCGTGTTAACGACATCACGAACTCCATATACGAGTTTGGTAAAGATGCTGATGAAAATACGATATTTGTGTTGCGTGTGGGGACTAACGATGTTAAGATTTCCATGTCGGAGGAACTAATTGAGAAATACAAGCGGCTGATGCAGACTCTAAAGGATAGGACTAATAAATTAAGTTTTTCAGGAATTCTTCCTAGAGTAGAAGGATCTAACGACTTTTTCAGCAGTGCTACTTACATGAATAATATTCTGAAGTCCCCTTTGCCAACAAGAAAATGTTGAATTCGTCGATGTGTGGTGTCACTTTTATAATAAAAAGGATTATTTTCACGTGATGTTCTTCACCTGAATGGCGTGGGAGCACCTCGTCTTGGTAGACAGTTACATAGTTCTATGATAGCTTCTCAGGCAAAAGACGGCGTAACTCCTACGCAAGCGACCAGCCTAACAAATTTTCCCTACAGTGAGCTTAGAAAAAGTAAGCGCAAGTATGAGCTATATATAATGAACCAAATTAAATCGAATCCGAAGGAATTCTATAATTATGTTAGGAATAAAAAAAAGTAGCTTCGCAGACTATTGGTCCACTCATAGGTGAAAAGAACGAACAAATTTTTCGATAACTTACAAATGACGGAAGTTTTAAATAAATTCTTCTCATTCCGTGTTTACTAACGAAAATATGGACAACATTCCTGTTTCCTTAATCATGCTCAATGATCATTTAAAACTTCGCCATTTTACTATTAGTGAAACTGAAGTACTCTCGGCCATAGGTAAAATTAATCCAATAAAACTCCAGGTCCGGATAAGCTCTGCCCTAGGGTACTTAGAGAAATGAACTGCGCAATAGTCTCTCTTACATATATATATTTATAAAAGGGAACAAGTCACTTCCCAAAATTTATTGTCCCATTAGTCCAGTGGCTTCCAACGTGGGCGCCACCGGCCCCCAGTGGGCGTTTGAGAATCTTAGGGGGGGGGGCCGCAAGGAAACAAATTATTACCTTCTATTAATAAATCACTTATCCTGTATATTATCATCTTTATGAAGGGGCACCAGCAAATATTGATGGACATAAGGGGGTGTTGGCTTAAAAAAGGTCGGGAACCACTGCATTAGTCTGACTTCAGTAGTTGGTAAGCTTATGGAGACGATCTTTCGGGGAAAAAAAGTGTTAGAAATTAATAATTTAATTAAAGATTCTCAACACGACTTTTAACATAATCGTCCTTGTCTAAACAATTTAGCCCTTTCTTAATGATTTTGTAAATACAGGGCGTTCGGAAAGTCACTGTGCACTTATATTTATTTAATAGCATGCAATAGTATAACATTGCATATATGATAGAGGTTATGGAACTTATAAAAGGTGTTGAAAGTGATGTCCTTTAACAGCAATACATGCCTGGACCCGTCTTATTTTATTTTGAAGCACCTTTGTCAGTTCTTCTTTTGAAATATAAAAAAATTAATTATATAAGTGCAGTGTGACTTTCCGAACGCCCTGTATATATGACGAAAGTAAAAGTTACATATTTCGATTTTCAAAAGGAATTTGATAAAGTACCCCACAGGAGATTATTAGCTAAACTTCTGTGGCACAGAATTGGTAATGATATTCTCAGATGGATTGAAAATGGCTTAGCGGATAGACAAAAGTAGTCATTAATGTCACAGCGTCTAACTTAAGAAGTGTAATTAGCGGCGTGCTTCAGGATCAGCTTTGGGACCAATTCTTTTTATTATTTATATCAATGATATCGACATAGGAATTAAGAGTATAAAATCAATATTTGCGGATACCAAACTAGGACGACGAACAAAATCAGCGGCAGAACTTTTGTAAATTCAGAAAGATATTAATAGTTTACTAGTGGTAGAAATTTGTCAAATGAACTTTATAAAATGCAAAGCGTTGCATATCGGTTGAAACAGTTTTAAAGAAAGTATTTTATGCACAAGACAAAAGTTTTACGGAAGAGAAAGATTTAGGTATTAGGTAGGTAGTTAGGTATTATTATTATTATTGTTGTTGAACAGAGTAAACAATGTATCGAAGCGGTTAGTAAAGCAAAGAATTTTAGGATTTATTGGTAGATTATTTGAATTTAAGTCCGAAAAACAATGCTGACATTATATAATTCCTTATTACGCCTCCACCTGGAATAATGCGTTCAGTTTTGGTCCCTATATTTACGACTGGACATAGACAGAAATGGAGTGTGCAGCCACGGGCTAGTAAGACGATTCCTAGACTTCGAACCAAATCATACACTGCCCGTTTAGAAAACCTAAATTTTTTTCTTGCTTGTAAAAAGGCGTATTCGAGGAGATTTAATCCACGTGTTTAAAATAATTGAAGGTTTTGATAACAACAACGCCGAAAAGTATTTCACCTTCAGAAATGTAGAGAACTTGCGGTAAGGGTCTCAAATTAGCGAGTAAACATTTTAATTCTAATGAAGCTAAACATTTCTTTTTCAATCGTATAGTTCATTTGTGGAATGGATCGCTAGCCAACGTAGTTCAAGGTAATTCGGTCGAGTCCTTTCAAAAGAGTAGATATCTTGCCTTAAACCCCCAGTTAGAAGCATTTGTTAGCACATTAAAGTATTGTAGAATTTTCACACTGATTCCCCCATTTGATTTAAAAATTTCTTACATTTAAATTTGCTTCCTTTCTTTTAACCTCCCTTCTTTGTTTTGCTTTAAAGTTCACTTCTCTAAATTTTCTTACATCTTTTACTAATCTCTTAGACAGCCGGTCTGTTGGTGTCGTTTGTATTCCTTCGAAAGATCTTTGGATTTGTTCGTGTTTAGAGCCGACTTACAAATATATATTTTTTTTGTCTTTTGTTTTCAAAAAAAAAATTAAATAGAATTTATTCCCTTTTTATATAAGTGCATAATTTAACACTTCATCGCCCGGTGGCTCCGTGATTACGGTGGCAGGTTATGAGCGGTGAGGCTTTGGTTCACTCTCGCCTGCTGTCTCGTGGGTTGGGTTGGCGGCTTACCTTATTAATGTTCGGTTAAAGATGACCCTTGAGTAGTGAGGAAATGAGCTTCCTGGATTTTACCTTTACCTTTACCTATACCTATTTTAACACTTGACTTTCTTTCAAAAAGAAAAATATAACTTGTAATTCGATCTCCCAAATTCCAAAGATACCTCAGTTGCGGCAAAGCGCCTCCACTGATTTTACCAAATCATGCACACTACCTTTCTTCAACTCTTGCTACATGGACTTCCCTGTACAGAAGACGATGACGACTTCGTTTATACACACCTAAACAGCTTAGGTGATCTGCACCAAATTTAGTATACAAATAGAGAACGTTTAGTAACACACCCGCCCCTCCAAGTCACCCCGCTGGGGAGAGTGGGAAGGGGCTCCTAAACTGCTTCAGTAATATGCATAAAATTTAGTATACATATTAGAGGAGAAATAGAGAAGGTTTTAGTAACACACTCGCCCCCTCTCCCCTCGGTTCACCAACTAAGTTGTGTTTCAGGAGATTTTTGCTACGCAGGGTGCAGAGAGCATGCCAGTTTATTCATATATTCACCTTTGTCAGTACTTGAAGCTCTTATTCGAACTCTCGTTTATAGCCATTTAACATTACTTCCTATTTCTCTTCAATATGTAGCTGGAGTTTTATTAAAATATTTACTCATTTCATGAAATAACATTTTACTTCTATCTTTTATAAATTCACATGTACTACTGGATACCAAAATAGGGATACACTGAACCACTAACTTACGCTCCAGTACCTCAAGTTTAATAACTGGTAGTACCACCACTAAGCAGCTGGGAAAAAAAGCCATTTCGATTGCATCCTGATTACCATCAGACGAGATTAAATTTCGAGCCAGACTGCCAAACTTCAGCAAATTTCCTCCACAACTTCGAGTTTATTGAATTTTATTCCTTATTTTCAATTTAATTTCCATTACTTCCCTTTTAAAAAAGAATGAGTACTTCCACCCTGTTGTTCAGATCGCCTTTTTGGGTGGGGGAGGGCTAAGTATGGGCAATACTACCAGGCTTTAAAAAAAGGGTAATGAGAAAAATAAACTTAATACGAGACTTTTTACAAATGTTTACGTTTGTCCAAATCTTCAGGATGAAAAAAAACTAATTAGTTGGGCAATACTGTACATCGGTCCGACTTCCTTTATAATATTACTGTAGTAGTAGTTAGAAATGTGATGTTCTGAGAATTATTTAATCTTCGTGACTGTAAAAATCATTAAACAAAGAGGAACTACAATATTTACGCGAAATATGGGTCGCTGCATCATTAGGATGTAGAGGACGGTTATTCATCCACCCAGACTCAATGTTACCTTGTTGGTCGACGGGAAGAGGCGTTTGACAGCCACGACGTAGACAGGCTCGATATTAGATTTGCCTCCCGCGATTCTATACTTATTGAAGTCCAGAAAAGTCCGTCTGCCAATAAAGTATATCTGAAGAAATATAATTTTACCTCTGAAAAACAGTGAAGCAAAGTTTGTGAAGCTGTACTTAAAAGGAAAGTGTGGCAAGTGAACTTATAAGCGTTAAACCCTTTAAACACTTTTCAGCTACTTTTTTTTTCTTTCCAGAAACTCAACATCTAGGGCTGTTGGAATGGAAATACAGAGGTTCAATAAGCATGTTAATTACTAAAATCGTTACAAAGCGTTTCATTCTTACATTTTGGAATTTCCCCCTTCACGGTGCGGCTAATATCAAAGTGACAAAGATTTTGCAATAACGTCAGTCTTCATTTCATTGAAGAAATTTATATCTAAGCAGTCAGGGGCACTAAAGAGCCAGTTAGTTTATACTGCTGGTAGATCTCCAGCCTTCGCACATTTAATGTTTAGTCGCCACTTTCTATCTCGCCAGCCTTATCATTGTTATATCGACATAGAAAAGGGTTAAGTTATAGGCAGTGGCGTACTAAAGGGGGTGCCATCGAGAGTGTTGAAATACCAATACAAACTTTCAAACCAAATTAAAAATTCGCCAAAGTAAGAAAAAAATTAAAAAATGTTCAAACTATTACAACAGCTTAATGTTAATTTCCACAAACAATTTTGTATTTTTATTGGCAATACAAAAATTTACAAGCGAAAAATTGAATATTTGATAAAAATTACATCGAAAGGCGAACGTTTGTTGACGTTTTAGTCATCAGTTTGTTGAGCATAGCCAGCTGGCTGCAACTGACATTCCAAGTCTTGTTCACTTGACATACATGGTGTTTCATTAAATAATTATGATAAAGCATAAAGTGCTGGTGTTTATAACTACCATGGTACTTAGAGGAGTGTCCAGTAATTTTTGACAATGTGGTATCATAGTGATGTTTAAGTGTTTATAAATGCATCGTCGTATGTTATAATACCCGGTAAATGCATTGGGGAGAGGGCCATTCATTAGGCAACTACAAAGTATGAGGAAATGAACATTTCTATGGAGAAGAGGGAGAGTAAAGCTCCGATAAAGGATGCCAGAAGAGATGGCAAAGGATGCTGGTCTCACATTGCCAGAGGAAGTAAAAAGGGCTATGTTTGAATGTCTTGATCGCTTTCATCAAGAATTGGAGATTCGTTCTAAGGCAATGGATCAAATTCTGTCAATCTTAGCTGTTATTCAGCCAAACACTTTGGTTGTTGCAACAGAAGAACTTCGTAAGTATATTCCAAACTTGACTCAGATTTTTGACGAATTCTCTGATGACGATAGTGTGGAAATTGGACGACTTCGGAGGCATTTAGAAGCTGCCAAAATCAGCGTTGAAGAGGCAAAGAAATGGACAGCATTGCAGTTTCTGGAGTTTGTGAAATGGGATTTTTGTGAATCTTTGCCAAGCTTGGTCACTGTGTTTGAGATTCTTTTTGACTCTATTGCTTCATGTGAAAAGTTTCTCCAAATTGAAATTGATAAAAAGTTTCTTTCGCTCGACTGAGTCAGACAAGATTGACAAATCTGGCTTTACATCTGGCTTTACTTTCAGTTGAACATGCACAGGTGAATTTTGATTAGGTCATTGATCAATTTGCAGAAATTAAGGCTCGAAAGCAGAGTGAATCCTTTCTATTTACCTTTGAAGAATAGGCTGAGCGTTGATACTGGATTTCCGGTGCGTTTTTGTATAAAATAAAATGCAGTATTACCTGTTCACTGAATTTGTAATGTCCTGCATTTTTTTTTTCTTATTTCCAATTTGCTTATGACAGTACTGTAGTTTAAAAATCTACTCGCAAACTTTTTCTACTTTTAAAATTATTTATGGGGTGTGCCAAAGGAAGGATCCGCCCCGGGTGCCAAATACTTTAGGTACGCCCCTGGTTATAGGCAATGTCGTAACACCGCTTCCCGTCGATCAGCAAAGTTAAGCAACATTGGGCCTGGGTGGTTATTGCATCGGGTAGCAGTTCTCTACGTAGAGACCAGTGGTTGGAATGCCACGTAAAGCTACAAGCCCATTCTGCTACATGACCTTAGATGTTGCGAAGGAAGGAGGTTGAACCCGAAACAACTGATACAGAAAAAGAACATACCTGAGATTCTTTATTCAGAAAAGGGACACATTCTTTATTCGTTAAAATGCTGAAAACTTAAAATATTAAAATACTGCTTTTGCCTTTTAAATAAAACACTAAAATCTGCTTAAACAAGAATTTCAGGATTTGATCACGTCACATTCCCGCCCCTACTCCAAACACATCAACAGTAAGTCATAGAAACAACTTTGTTCGCTAAATTATGAAGTACTATTTCGATGAACGAGGATCAAAATGCATTTGGTTAGTTGTAAAGGAAGCTCCTGGAGCAGATTCTCCAGGAATAGGTTTTGCCGGAACATAATCTTGCATAGCTTCTTTCAAAGCATGTCCCAATGCTTCCTCGTCTAAACTAGTTTCCAACACAGGCTCTTTCGCAATATTTTCTCCCTGGACAGGTTTCTCCGAAACATTTTCTTGCATAGCTTCTTTCAAAGCATGTTCCAATGCTTCCTCGTCTAAACTGGTTTCCAACACAGGTTCTCTTGGAACGGGTTTTTCTGAAAAATAGTCTGCCATAGTTTTTTCCAGAATCTCGTCTTCCTGGACACGTTTCACTGCAGTGTCTTTTGAGGCTTCTTCCAGAGATTCTGCCCATTCTTCTTTACTCAAGCCACCAGGAAGAGGTCCGCTTGGAATATTTCCCTTGTGAATTTTCGCCAGGAATCGTTTTAGCCAGGTAGGTGGTCTTTCATCAGATTTCAATGGAGGAAACTCTTTAGAATCGCAAGTCGATTGGGCCATTTCAGTGAGTTTTGAGGTACCTGTGAATGAAAGTTTATGAAGATAACTACAATGTATGAAAACTACAATGGACGTGAATGGGTTAAACAATATGCACACGTTATTTCATAGTAATTAGAAATTTTGGTAATTATGTCGCAAGTGACATGGCCTGAAGTTTAAATAAAAAATACATTTTTCAAGTGTATTTTGGTGTGCTCTGTTCAAATATGACCATTTCTTGTGCAAATTAACAGAAATACGTGTTTGGGTCATGCAATGACAACTATATTTCTGTTCATTTACACGAGAAATGGTCATATTTGAACAGAGCACACCAAAATACACTTGAAAAATGTATTTTTGACTACATTTTATACTATAAAGCATAACCTAACATGTTCATGTTACGAGATTTTGTAAACGACGCATTACCACAGGAAACGTGCAAAACATCTCAATTAACCAGAAAAGTTTGCTCGCGTCATTTTCGTTTAAACTAACGAAAATATCAGACTTAACCAAATCACAAACACTACCAAACTGAATCCAATTAGAAAAATAGTTTGTTGGTTTCTGTTCTGGCTAAGTCGCAGAGTAACATGTCATACCACCCCCGACTACAAAAACACGCACGCGCACATACACACACTTTCTACAATAGTTTGCGCAAAAGTGAAATTTGAATAAAGCGACTAAAATTACCTCAGTTATTTTGATTTACAGGTCCAGCCCATGTCATTTAAAAAACTAACCGAAATTTTTACTTTAGTTTCAGGGACACTAGATTTCGGTGATCCGACCTTTTCACTCTCGTGTCCAATCAGTGTGATTTACATTAGAATTAGGTTTAAACTAAGTTAGATAGTCATTTCCCACACCAACTTTCGGCCAATCAGGAGTACAAACGCCTGGTATACCAAAACTTTATATTTACCGAAATTTAGCCCAAACCACCTAAAATGTCCGATTCAGATATTCAGCAAACTAAGAGGAAAATTCATAGATCACTGACCTATACACAGTGAGGAGAGTGACCTATAGAGTCCAAAGATATATGAAGTTAGAAAAAATGGGTTGAGAACTGTATACAATCTTTAATGCTTTCCTTTGCTCAATTTCTTACAAGCATTACTGAACCTGAAATGAACATTAAGCAAAAATACAAAGCTAAATATTTGGAAAGTGTTTTAGGGAACTAACATTCTGCAATGTAGACCATATGCGCAGAAAAAATCTAAAAAATGTGATCATTGATTAGTCTAACTTTGTAGATACGCTGTTCTCTTCTATGGTTTGTGAAGTTTTTTTCAAAGCAGTATGTTGAAATAATTCTTAAGCTATGATGTTGCTCTAAGATTTGAACATTAAAATGCAATTTTAAACAAATTTCACCAAGTTACTTATACGATTTAGGTTGGTTTCCACCCAATTCTAAGTTATTAATTTAGTTTACGAATTTGTAGAAATTAGTGATAAGAGTAATGCACAAAGGCCTCAAAGATTACTGTAAGCACGTAATGAAGACCACTTAATTCTTCTATTCAGCATCAATCGCTAGTTTCACTTTATTCAAGAAAAAAGTTTTCGCATTTACTTTTATAGAGTTCAAACAGTGGCGTAACAAGCGTGGTTCACCGGAACCAGGACCCCGAAGCCTCGAGGGCCCCAAGCAATCTTGGGCCAAAATGCCACATGCTCTGCTATCAGATCAGCAGCAGTTTATATTATATATAATTCTGATTTAAATCTAACTATTTTTATAGGTTATATTTAAAATGTACAATTTACTTATTTTATAAAATTTCCAAATATGTAATTAGTATTTATATCAATTACAGAAGTAAAATGGCCATATTTGAAATGTATGCGGCTATTTGAGTAGTAAATTGTACAAGGATTCTCTAACCGTAAGATGATTTATCTAAAAACTATTTAAAGTTAAATAGTTCAGCATCATTTATTCAAAGTATTACCGTTAATAATCGGTCACTTTACCATTAGTTGGTTTTTTTTTGACGAATCAATAAATGGCCTGCTTTGAAAATCATTTAATTTTTATGTCGATGGGCCCCATTCAGATGTCCTGAATCAGGGCCCCCAACCTGGTTGTTACGCCACTGAGTTCAAATCAGGGGTTAAGTGAAAGCGTCAATATTTAGGTATTAAACACAAGGAAAATTAAGTGTAAAGATGCTTTCAGTTTACTCCTTACACAGCGGAGTTATCCACGCAATCACCACTATATAGCGACCAACTTAATTGTGTCCAAGCCAGTTTTAGAAAAATCGCTATTTCAGACTACTCAAACAATGGTGAGGAAAAATATTATACAAAATGCACATATCCAAATTCGTAGAAACTAGAACCAACCAAGCTTTAAAACTTACAAAAAAATAAGTTCAGAATTCACAAGTAAAACAATTTGTATTCTAATCTCGTCAGTATATAACAAGTTAAGTTAAGTTAAATTACATAACCTACCCTTACTACTTACAATTAAAACAAATTAGGACAAGTAATTCAGCAACCTTCAACCTGTACCTAAAACGTTATGGCAAGTGCTATGCTGTGAATGAACAATTAATAAATCTGCAGGTTTTTAAATTCCATGAATAATTGTTTGGTTGGTTGATTTGTTTTCTGATTTCAACTAGGAAGGCTCATTGAAGTAAAACAGTTGGTAACACCAGCAAACGAAAAAAAATACCTGATTTGTATTTTTTGTCTTCATAAAAGATATATCTAATGTTTAATGTAACCCTAATGCTGAAAACTCTTCAGGTGAACATTATTCAGCTGAATTTACATTAAAAACACCAACCTATCAAAAGAAACATTTTGAAAATCTTTCATTATGAAATTAAATTGTCATCTAATTTACTTTTTTACACTGAAATACAAGATCAGCACAGTTCATTATTCATGAATCAAAGAAGTGAAAGCCAAAATCAATCAACACTTCTGGCTTTCACTTCTCAAATAATGTCATTCAAAATGGAGGGTAAAGGGTGACTTATATAAACATTCTTTCGGTATGTCACCACTAAGGGAGTCTGGAGAACAGCTAGTAGAACAAATATTCATGGAGACTATACAGATTATATTAACAACAACTCAGGTTGAGATTGCAGACACCGAACGACCGGGGAACTACTCCGGGGAGGACGTTAGTCAGGAGGCAGCGATGTTGGAATTCTCGTTTCTCCTGTCACTGTCCTTCTTAGTTGATCTTTTTCCGTGTCTCATCTACCCTGTGGGCAGTCTATCATGCTCTCAAACGCACACTTCTCCCTCTATTCCTCACTACACATACATGTATCTTACACACTACATAATCTTTTCCAAATTAAAAAAATGGCATCGTTCTTAAGAGCCCCGGAGTTCCCTGGGGAGGGAACCATAAATGTCCCCACTTCTGGCACTCCTGCATTCGGTACCCGGGCAGTGGGTCTGATTCTCCTACTAGCCATTCGAGATGTCCTGGACCTCTGTCTGAGCCACTTTTCATAAACTGCAACATTCGTGGCCTTTCCTCAAATTTCCAATCTGTTGAACAATATCTCTCCTCTTCTAAACCTTACCTTCTCTTTCTCACTCAAACTCAGGTGTCTGAGAAGACTGAGAACAATCATTTCTCTGAACCCTGAACTTCATTCCAAAGGTAGATGTTGCGTATATGTACGCAACGACCTAACTTTCTCTGGTATTCCCGAACTTGAATCTTCCGAATTCTACAGGCTCTGGCTACTGCTCAAACTAAATACAGCTGCCCTGTCTACCTTTCTCCTAATTCTACTGATTGTCCAAAACTCTTTGACTGCCTCACTTCCAATACATTCTACCCCACTCTCCTTTCGCTAAAATCTCGATTTGGAAGCCCTTAGGCAGTACTTCACTGATTTCCCATGAAATGATTACTGCTTCTGTGGCGGGACTCCTCCGAGTGCGCTGAGCGCATCATGGAGGTGATTCTTTGGGGTATGGAGGCGTACATTCCATATTCTTTACCTACTACTAATAAAAAAAACCTTGGTTTAACTTTGCTTGTTCTAATGGTATCCGCAACAGAGAGGAGGCTTTCGAACAGTACCGTCGCCATCCAACTCCTGACTCACTCTATCCGGAATCGTGCAAAATCTGTTTTTCATCTCGCCAAAAATTCATTCATCGGACAAAAATGTGAAAACCTCTCAAATTCTAATTCTTCTTGATCTTTCTGGCGCCTAGCCAAACAACTCTTGAACAACTTTACTTCTTTCCCTCCCTCTTCTTTTCCATTCTGATGGCTCAGTTGCCTGTCTTGTCCCTTTGAAGCTGAACTCTTTGCTCCAACTTTCACCTACAACTCAACTCTGGACGATTCTGGTGCTGTTCCTCCATTTCCTCCTCCCTGACTTAATTTCGTCTTAAATTAGAATCACTTCCAAAGGTGTTTTTTTTTCTGCACTATCTGGGCTCAACTGCAGGAAAGCGTACTGTCCTTGTGGGATCTCTCCTGTTGTTCTCAGGAACTGTGCTTCTGTACTAACATCCTGCCATGGCAAAATCTTTCGCCTTTGTGATACTTTTCCTTCCTGTTGAAAGTTTGCTCTCATTCAGTCTGTCTGAAGAAGAGTGACTGCTCCCAAACCTCCAACTATTATCCAGTTACCTTGATTTATTACATTTCTAAAATTTTTAATTTCTCCCTAATAGAAATATTCTTAAACACCTCTTCTCACAATAAATGAAAAAAAAACAACCACTTTTTTCTACGTGAAGGTCAAAATATGAAAAAAAAACCCACTCTAATAGACAGAGTTTATTTCCACAACAGTTTCGATGCTCACTGGCATCCTCCTCGGGTGGATACAGAAAAACGATTCGTTTTTCTGTATCCATCCGAGGAGGATGCCAATGAGCATCGAAACTGTTGTGGAAATAAACTCTGTCTATTAGAGTGGGTTTTTTATTTTCATACCTCTTTTCACATTCTTCTTTCAGATCGTCAGAATTGTTTCCACGAGAAACACTCTAATGGCGATCTTCTCGCATATCTCTGACTCTTTGTCATTCTCCTTTTGGGATTTTGGTGAAACCTTTGTTATTGCGTTAGACATATCAAACTCTTTTGATAAAGTCGGACACAAATCCATAACTTCCAGACTGCCCTCCTTCGGTTTCTATCCTTCTATCTATACCTTCATCTCTGATTTTCTTTCCAGCCGATCAATAGCTACTGTTCTTCTTCTAAAGCTATTGATAGTGGTGTTCATCAGGGTTCTGTTCTGTCACTCACTCTCTTTCATTTATTAATAATCTTTTCAGTAGCTCTTCCTGTCTTATCCATACTTATGTCGATGATTCCACTCTTCACTTCACCCGATTCACAAAGCGTCCCTCTCAACAGTCACTTCATGCTTCCCAAGAGACGGCTATGGTGCACCTGTCCTCTGATCTTTGTTACCACTGATTGGAACAGAGAAAAAATTGTAGCTTTCAATGCCTCAAAAACCCAGTTACTTCATCTTTCTACTCGTTACAATCTTCCACCCGACTATCTCCTTATCTTCAACAATACACAACTCAATTCTTCCTATCATATCATATTTTGACCTTCACGTAGAAAAAAGTGAAGTTTTTTGCATTTTCAATTCTTCCTCTTTTTTTTCGAATTGAATTGAAAAACATTTATTGATAAAATAAATAAAATTTTACAATTTTTGTTATTACAATAATTTTAACCCTTTCATGACTGAATTACGAAACTTTATTAAATTTTTTTTCTGTTCAAGCCAAAGTAACCTAATATTCAGATCGTAAGATTCAAAATTCGGATTGTAAGGCTCAAAATCGATTGTCGAGTTCGTATTGCCATAAGGCAACGGTCGGTGTTAAAGAGTTAAAATAAATAATTGTGGAATTCGACTACTTATTTAATTTAATTTGGCCCTTAAGCTTTAGGCTTTACTGGGATCTTAACATTGTTGATGTTTCCTTTTCTCGTAATCTTTCCTGGAAAGATCATATATTTATGCAACAAGGGGGTGGGGGTTATCCCCCCAAGTTGCATGAAGGGGGATGAAGGAATTTTGGGGGGAGAGGGAGAATGACCTCCCCCCAAAGGGGTAGCCCTAACGTTCCCTCGCTGTAGGCGAGTTTGCGAAGCACAAGCTCCGCTCGTAGGGCAGGGAGCCGAAGGCTCTGCTTGTTAATAACAATATAATTTGTCAAAATAGATTAGTTCTTAAAAATAAATCTACAATTGAAAATTTGCGTCTAAATAATGAAAAAAATTACAGCAAAATAAAATTTTACAGTGTTTTTATGACAAAGACTGTTTCAACCAAAAACATTAGGTTTTCAAAACATTTTTTGTTTTGGTCACAAAAGTACTGTATCCATTGTTTTCTAGGCTAATTTATTTATACGCGTCTGTAACGTTGATAAAAGCATTAATACACTAATTATAAACTGGATACATGTTAGTGTAATTATAGGCAAACAAATAATTCCCCGTGGAGTTAGATTCTAAAAGTAATCCTAGTTAACGTGTGCAGCAACGTCATTTTACTGCATGTTTATACCTAAACATTATACATGCAGCTTGGTACATACAGTAAATAAATATTTTGTTAAACACATATGTTTCTGCTTTCTTAGTTGGTATATCCAAAATATATCAAAGTTAAAAATTTGTAGTTTCCAATGTTTTGTCTATTATTTGGTTCATTTTGAAAGCTTTCTTTACATTGTTAGGCTTCAGAAATAAGTTTTAGGGGTTGCTCATTCAGTATGAATGTACACTGTAAATTTTGCATTCCATATCATCAGTCTGCTGTCAGTTATATGGTTGTTATATAATGATGGTTTTTACCTAGTATTGTGTAAGTGAATGAAATCCCCAATTATGTAAACCCCCCTTAGTCCATCTGGCATATAAAAGAGCTTGAAGAGAATAACAGATCACTGCTCAGGGAGTGACGGTTCTTATAGAGAAATACTTCTGCAGAGGGTCAAGGCTTGGAAATAAAATCCTCTTAATTTTGAGACAAAATTTAAAAATAAATCTATTTTATTTGACCTCTACCCACTATTTCAATTCAATATTCTTCCTGACATATAACATCGAACAGCAGATAGTAAACAAGAAAGTTAAGAATTAAGCAGCCTTTTTGGTTAATGTCAATCTTTACAAGAATACACAAAGAACATTGGAAAACAAGTTAACCAACATCGAGTACAGTATAAGGAAACACCAGACACTCCAGTGAGGCTGTGCTGCTCAGCGCTATGACTTATAAACTAAAAACACTAATAAAAATATCATTAATATGGTATCAGAAGCAAAAATGAAAAAACTATTGTACTGTGCTTTTTTTTCTTGTGTTTATATTATTTGCAGGCCAGCCCACCCCCACAAACGTTTTCAGTCTCCTTGCCCTTCCCTTCTTTTTTTCTTTTTTTTTTCTTCGAAAAATTAAATTAATTTACCCTTCTATAAAACAGAAATTGTTTAAGTTTCGTGCAAAATATTTAATCCATTTGGGAGAACACTCAGCATGTACAATAAAAATGGTGACAAAGATATGAAATTTCTTAATTTAATTTTCATTTCACTCTTTACATCACCATTTTTTTAAAACTTATTTTATAATTTTATGTGCGAAAAGCTTCAGTGACGTTCTATAAGCACTAAAACATCGTCTGAAAAGAGAAAGAAATCTATCAACATGGGAAAATTTGGAAAAATATTACAGAAAAAGTTAGTTAATTATCAGTCAAATTTCACTATGAATTATAACACTGTTTAGTGGTGCACATTAACTGACTTTCCATTGTTACAAGTGATGTCATGCAGTGCCATGGTAGTAATGAAACAAACTCAGAGTCCCATCGATGCTTAAAACCTCGCGTTTTCTTTTGACTGACAAATTTTGTTGTTGTTTAGCCGATCAGCCCACCCTGATCGAGCAAGCCGGCGGCACGCAGGTAACCGATCGCCCTCTCCGGAATGGACCAGAAGTTCAGCGCTAGTGATGTTGTGTTGTGTTGTGCTAGAGCGGTACAGTCTGTTATAATGTGTTCAATTGTTTGTGGTGTGTCCTGACACAGGTGGCAGGTGTCGTCTATGGAGTTGTCTAGTCTATGTTTATATGTCCGTAAGTTGGGGTGATGTCCACATCGGAATCGTGCTAAGTTAACTCGATCCGATCTGCTCAGGCTGATCTCTGACCTGTTAATGGGTGGCGGCTTCGCACCTAGGACCGCATTCGGACCGAGTCGTGTCAGTGCTTTGTGGGTTAGGTGTGTGTGTGTGTATGTGTTTTCCAGTGGTGGGCACGCGCAACGATTTTTGTAGCGCCGCAACCGCAACCGCAACTCTGCTGAAATAGTTGCGCCGCACGCGCAAGCGCAACCATTTTGAAAAAGTTGCGCCGCAAGCGCAAGCGCAACCAAAAATGTTGCGCCGCAACTTTTTGCGGCGCAACTGCCCACCTTTGCATTTAACGTATATCTGCAGTGGTGGGCACGCGCAACGATTTTTGTAGCGCCGCAACCGCAACCGCAACTCTGCTGAAATAGTTGCGCCGCACGCGCAAGCGCAACCCTTTTCAAAAAGTTGCGCCGCAAGCGCAAGCGCAACCAAAAATGTTGCGCCGCAAGTTGCGCCGCAACTTTTTGCGGCGCAACTGCCCACCTTTGGTGTTTTCTATACTGTGTGATGTCTGTGGGGCGTGGTATGGAATGAAGTATTTGGTTATAATGTCTCTCTGGTGTTACCTTAATGGTGCGAGGTGTTGGTGCATGATTGTATATGTAGTGGCAAGGGTGTTGTGGGTTAGTTGTCGCTGCTGCCATGAATTGTGTTCCCCTCATGTCTAAATGTTCCCTAACTTTCAGTATTTTTGTTTGTGTGTGCAGGTGTTCTATTGGTGTTTTTTTGAGTGCATCCTGTAATGATACGAAGTGCGTTGTTTTGTATTGTCTGTAAGGTGTTTATGTGTGTGTTTGAGATAATGGGTGCCCAGCATGGACTAGCATAATCCATAACTGAGCGAATATATTGTTTGTATATGAGAGTTGTTTCCTGCTGGTGTCCAAAGTTTGTGCCTGTTAGCAGAGATGGGCACGATCTTGATCTTCAAGATCAGATCGTGATCTTGAAGATCAAGATCGTGATCTGATCGTGATCTTGAAGATCAAGATCGTGATCTGATCTTGATCTTGAAGATCACTTTTATTATGGTGATCTTGATCTTGATCTAAGATCACTTTATTTCTTGTGATCTTGATCTTGAAGATCACTTTAGACTTCAAGATCACTTTTAATTTCAGATTCTTAAATATGCCGCTATGCGAATGTCATTTGTTTTTTGTCCAAGCGACATCTGGTGGCAACTTTGTTCAACACCGACTGTTTATGTTTTCTGTTAGTTGGGTGACTTGCGTCATGCGTGGGCTCATGGAAGGTGTAGTTGCTGTGGAATTTAGGCTCGTAAAAAGTGTAATTTACTGTGCAATTATGTTAAAAGTGTTCTATTAATATATTATTATATATAGGCATAAAATATAGCTTATAGGTCCGTATTCATAATAAATTAATTCTAAACATATTTTATTTACAGATTGAATTTTTTAATAATGAGTGCAATTTTACAACTTCAACAGGCTCCCAAGGGAACCAAATATTCTAGGTTGTCACCAGAACAGTATTCAATATATTTAGATAACAATGTTGGTAATAAGGATCAATCTGTGCTATTGAACGGAAAATATTTTCAAATTGTCGAAAAAACTGGAAACAGTATCAAAGTTATTTGTAGGCAGTGTACAAAGAAAACTACAATTCTGTCTGCTGGCCTCGACTCAACAAGCAATCTTCTGAGGCACCTCAGGGTTAGTACTACTTAGTAACTAAGTAGTAAGTAGCAACATTAACATAATGGTTCAAGTCATATTTTAAGTGACTGGTGCCATACAAGACTAATGTTACATTTACATAGACGTCCATTTGAATATATTGTGCACTTCAGATATTAATAGATTATGGACTAGTAACTACATTAAAAACTGCCGATATCCAACTATAATAAAACGCAGGTGTATCTGTCTTTCTCTCTGTCTGATCCATGTCTGTAATTTCTCCTATTTAGTTACTGAAGGACGAAATTCGGCTTTCAATTTAACATAGGATAAAAATGCACTGATCATGGTGAAAATAATTTTAGTTAAAGATAACAAAATTTTAGAATCTTGTTAAGTATTAATTTCAACTAGAAGTTTGATACTCTGATAAATATTATACAGGGTGTTCAAGAAGTCTCTCCGCATGATAATAATTTATTTTCTTGTGCAGAAACTACATTCGGATCTTTTGGGTGAATATGAATCGGAGAAGAAATCTCGCAAGCGTCCAGCTAAAGAAGAAGATGCCAGCGGCAGCAATGCTGGCCCTGCCAAAATTGCCAAGCAGTCAACACTAAGCATGTTCCACATTTCCAAGCAAAAACCAGGACCACCAATATGCAAGGATATCCTTGAAAAGAAGATTCTCTCGCTTGTGGCTAATGGGCTCCTACCATTGAGCCTAGTTGAACTACATGAATTTAAGGATCTTCTTTCATGTTAGTATAACTCAAATATTTTGCTATTTTTTCCATAGCTAATATCTGATTAAAATAATTAATCATATTATTTGTATGAACATTAGACTATCGCTAGCCTAGCTAAATATTTTGATATTTTTTCCATAGCTAATCTATTGTATTTGTTTTAATTTTTAAATATTTTTTTCAGACGTCAACCCGGCTGTTCAGGTGCCATCTAGACGCACCCTGGCTAGATCTCTTGCAACAACAACCAGTACAATGAAGGAAGACATACAAGCAAAACTGGCAGCAGTTGACCATGTGTGTGTTACATGCGACATATGGTCAACTAATCACCGCAGTTTCATGGGAGTCACTGCGCATTGGGTATGCTATTGATTTAGTGTATTATTTTTATATAATTGATAAATTGACCATTGGTGATAGACTGATAGTCTAATAGACTTATAGTATAATCTTTTCAATTATTCGACATGTGTTCCTCATTCATTAATTTGGTGAGTCTTCATTTTGCTGTGATTCACAGTAATTTCACACTAATTCACTGATTCTGTCATCTGTCATTGTGTCTGATTCACAGCAAAATGTGGAAGAGTCCATATTCACAGGCTGTGAATATGGACTCTTCCACATTTTGCTCTTATGGGATGGGTCACTGATGTGGTGGTATGGTAGGCGACTCATCGCTGAATTGCCTCCTTTATATCACATAGTTCTTCTCTTCAATGTTTGGTGGCGCAGTTTAGCTGGTGCGTGTCTAACCAATATTATTAAATTAAGCTTAAAAAAATGTTCATACAAACATTGATTTTATATTCTTACATTACAGATCAATGATGACTTGTCGCGAGGATCAGCTGCACTGGCATGCCGAAGATTTCGTGGAACACATAGCTTTGATAAAATTGCTGGAATATTGGACAGGATCAACTCGGAGCATGGTTTATCTTATAGAAAAGTTGTATCTACAGTCACCGACAATGCATCGAACATGGTGAAATGCTTTAAAGAGTTCGGTGTTCGTGTTCAGAATCGTACTGACAACATTGATGAAGATGATGCAGATGAAGATGATGAAAAAGATTCAGATGAAGAGGTTATCATCAGCAACTTTCCTGAACATTCAGGAGAGCATGGAGAGGAGTCAGTGAAACTATCATCCCATATTCGATGTGCCTCCCACACATTGAACTTGGTAGCAACAACTGATGCAGATAAAGGACTGAATTCACCTGGACTAAAGAAGATAAAGCATTCTGCAATGGGAAAATGTTCGGCGCTGTGGAATGCTGCTGGTAAACCCAAGTCAGCAGAAAAAATACAGGAAATAACTGGCGTCCAATTTAGGTACCCATGCGTCACCCGATGGAACTCAATGTACGACTCATTAAGCCAAATATATAAACATAAGAACGACGTGAATGTAGCTCTTGAAGAACTGAATCTACCCATCCTCAAAGACAATGAATTGGAATTTATTTCAGAATATTTGTCTGTTCTAAAACCAATTGCAGCAGCCCTCAACAAATTACAGGCAGAGAAAGAATGCTACTACGGTTGTCTTCTTCCAACAGTCCTAGTGACTCAAGATGCCCTCGCAAAATTGGAGCCTATCCAACCAAACGACCTGCGCTTGAGACACTGCATGCCATTACTGGCAGCAGTCGTCTCTGGCTTCAATGCCAGATTTGGTCATTTTTTGTCGTTGAGCCCCGAGGTAACTGATGCCGTTTTGGCCTCAGTATCTCATCCGTATTTCAAACTTAGATGGATATCATTGTTGCAAGGGCCTAATTTCGGCGATCATGAAGCAATCAAGTCTCAAGTAAAAGACAAGCTGCAAATGGCTGTAAGAAATTGTAATTCTGACAGCAGTGGTAATAGTTCGGTGAACTCAGACTCATCATCTGAAGACGATTTCTTCAGAACTATGGACGGCTCATTCTCTGCTCCTAACAACAAGGAAGACTTGGAAGTCCTCAATTATTTGCAGGACACCAGTAAGGCACTCGACTCTTTAGATAGGTATCCTGCTATAAAGAAGATCTTCAAGAGGTATAACACCACGCTACCTTCCTCTGCACCATTGGAACGGTTGTTTTCGTTTGCTGGCATGGTTCATAGCCCCAAACGAAGTCGTCTCTCGGATGGTAACTTTGAACAATTGGTTTTGCTGAAAGCAAATGTTTACAGCGGTTGAACATTAAATTAACACTCTTAACTTGCGGTTTTTACCCTTATATTGTCAGTAATTGCGTACTGCAGTAAAACTGTAAAATTAAATTCTATGTAAAAAATGTTTACTTATATATGCTGACCATTCATTGATATGGGTTATGCACCTGGTGAAATGAGAATTGAGAAAAATAGAACTAAAAACTATATGTAGGTCATTTAATAGTTTTTTTCTTTGCTGATAAGTTATGATAATACTAAGTTTTAAGTTTACCACCTGAAAAACTGAAAGGGGAATCGTCAATCCCCGTGGTTTAGATCAGGTGACATGGGTAGGATGCGATGCTTGTATTGCCTCAGCCCTCAGGGGAGTATTAGGAGTGATACTTTTCAGGAGTGATTAACAAAATAATTTGTTTTTGTTTACTCTACAAGAGTACAACTTTTTTCAATTCATATAAAAGTGATCTTCAAGATCACGATCTTGATCTTCAAGATCACATTTTTCTGGTGATCTGATCTTGATCTTCAAGATCACATTTTTCTGGTGATCTGATCTTGATCTTCAAGATCACCAAAGTTGGTGATCTTGCCCATCTCTGCCTGTTAGTACCCAAAGCGTGTTAAGTCTTCACGTACATTTGTTTTTGATGTCCTGAATGTGGTTTGCAAAAGATAGTGTGTTGTATGTGACCCCAAGTATTTTGGTCCTGAGTGTGTGTGGAATGTTGATGTTTAGTGTAAGCTGTGGAATTACCTGTTCTTCTTTTGTTTGCTTGTAAGCAAGGTGATGGTTGATTTTGTGGGCGCTACTTTGAGTCTATTGTGTGAGAGCCAGTCTTGTATACTGTTTATGTATGTTTGTAGGTTATTTATAGGGTTATAGCGGTGTCGATGTTGTGGGTGGATGTTAGAGTGGTCATCTGCATATGATAAGGTAAGCTTGTTATCTATGGGTATTGGAATGTCATGCATATATTGTATAAGTTGAGTTGGTGAGAGAACAGAGCCTTGAGGGACCCCGTTCGGAAAAAGCTTGTTTTTGGATGACTTGCCATTAAATGTGATTGTGTGACATGTATCTTCCTGAAAGATAGTTGCTCAGCCACCTTTTGGTGTTATTGTGCATGTTTGTGTTGAGTATTTTGTTTATGAGAGGGAAGCGTGGAATAGCATCAAATGCTTTACTAATGTCTATTGTTGCTAATAGTGTACGTTGAGCTGGTCGTCTGGAGTTGATGCCATCCATGATGTGCTGCGTGAGGTTAGTGTCGTGGTTGAATGGTGAGGTCTGAATCCATGTTGAGTAGGCGATCCTAGAATGCGTGGGTTGGTGATTTGTAAGATTAGTCTGTTACTGTGGAAGGTGTGCATAGTAAAGCAATGGGTCTATAGGAAGCTGGTTCTGTTGGATTTTTGTTTGGTTTTAGTTGTTAATAATTTTACCTTGTTTCCATATGTCAAGAATAATAGTGTTGGTATGAATATGTGCTGATATTTGTGAGAGCTAGTATTCCTTGTGGGCCCAAGTGTTTAAAGTGTATGTTAGATATGTTGTCTGGTCCAGTAGCCTTCGAATTCTTAGTGTTTTGTTTTTAGCTTCGCTGTTGTGGCTTTATATCGAAGCTTATTTTATGTTTCGTTAATTGAGAAGCCCAGGCCTACATACGATTCTGACGTACGTCATGGTGTAATAATCCATCGTTTGGTTTAGGTAAACATGATAGTGATGAAAAGGTCAAAGGTGAGTGCAAGGATACCAGATGTTGCCGTTTAAAAACAGAACTGTCCTTACTAAATCAGAATTTTTGATACTTTGCTAAAGATTATTTTTTACAAGTGTGTCTGAACACAATGAAATACACGTGGTAGTTAACCGCTTTTACTTAAGCTGAGAAGAAATTATGGCAAACGGTAATAAGTATTTTTTATACCATTTCCCATTATAAAAAGAACCACTACTAAAAGAATAAAATGAGGAAAGGAAACAAAGCGAAGCAAGCAAAATCAAACATGTCGCCTCAGTAACTAATACAGGAGACTGGAAAATTCACTGCATTTCATTCATTCAAAAAAGCAGTAACAAAATCTTAGGCTTTCTTCGTGTCTATACCAAACTTAAAAAATATTTCTTTACAACTCTTGGTTTTTACCATTGGAATTAAGTAAGTTTCGAATACTTCAAGATGAATTACCGATTTATATAAGTAAACTCTAACACTAGAGCGGTGAGGCTTTAGTTTGCTTTCGCCTGTTCGCTCCTGGGTTGGCTAACAAAGTCGGGGTTACATTGAGCCACATCTGACGCCCCCAGTATCGAGTTTAATAACCGGTAGTACCCCACTAAGCAGCTGGTGTGCATTAAGACAAAATCTTTAGGAAAAAAAAAAAGCCATTTCAATTTATCTTTATTACCATCGGATCCCATTCAATTCAGAAATGCCAACTCGTTAAGCCAAACTGCTTAAAATTCTTTTCAATTTGAATTTTATTCTTCGATTTGCATTTAAAAAATTATTTCCGTCTTTTAATTCAGATTGCTGTTCTCTTTTATACAAGCATGGTCAATACTACTAGGCGTTTAGAAAGGGTACTGAGGAAAATAAAAAATCTTTAAATAATACGAGACTTCTTTTCCATGTTACTTATGTTTAAGGAGATTTTTTTTCTAGACTTGGGCCAACTTAAGCATGCATACATACAATACATACATACAAATGTTTGTGGTTGTTTAATCTTTGTAACGGTCAAGGTCATATGACGAAGTGAACCTACCATCTTTACTGATGATCTAAACCACGGGTTGCTACATCATTACGATGCCGAGGACGGTCAATCATCCAACTACTACACAGACCAGATGTCACTTAACTTCGCTAATGGACGGAAAGGAGCGTTTTGACATGGTCACGACGTAACACGTTAGAGAAGTGGACAGTCTCGATATTAGCTTCGTTCCTCTATGATTCTACAGAAATTCACACTTTTGTAAAGTCCAGCAAATCCCGTCTGCCAATAACAAAGTATGACAATTTTAAGTTTCACATACAAAGCCAGTGAAGCAAAGTTTGTGGAGCTCTATTTAAATCAAAGTGGCAAGTGAACTAAAGTTTTCACTTGCGTCATATCTTGTGCAAAAATGTATGAAAATTAAGATTTGTTAGCTTGATAAACTACATATACGACTCTTTGAACGATACTTACATTTTCAAAAATCCATATTTAGGACTTTTGAAAAAGTCGTATTCAGGTTCAATAAGCATATCAAATATGAAAAGTTTTGCAAAGGAATATTTTTTATTCTTACAACAGTTTAAAAATCTCTCCCTTCACGACACCACCATATCAAGGCGACAGCGAAAGATTTTATAATAATGTCTTAATTTCATGGAGGAAGTGTATATTCAAGCAACCTGGGGAACTAAAAGCGCTTTAGGTTATACTGCTTGAAGATCTTTGCTTTCTACATGTCATGTCTATTGGCTCAGTTCTTTCACCAACCTTATTTTCATACTGACAAAAATGGGTTACATCGTGGGGAACGTCTACCACCACTTCCCGTCGATCAGCAAAGTTAAGTGACATTGGGGAACCGTCATCTACGTAGAGGTTAGTAGCGACCAGTGGTTGGCGCTATCACCTAAAGTTACAAGTCCACTGTGGCATATGACTATTGTTGCGAAGGCGGTTTAACCCCAAACATCTGGCACAGAAAAAGAAAATACCAACAATTCTTTATTCAATAAAATATTGGTGCATTATTTATTCAATAAAACACGGATAACTTAAATTTTAAAACTTTTTTTTTTTTTTTTTTTTTTTTTTACAAAATCACAAATCTGCTTTAACAAGTGTCAGAGGAAAGCGTGATCACTTCACACATTCCTCTTTCCCCCCAAGATCACAAACAGCAAGTCATAGAAAACTTTATTCGCTAGATTATGATTTACCATCTCTATGAACGAGGAACAAAATGCCTCTCGCTACTTGCAAGGGAAGCTCCTGGGGTACATTCTCCAGGAATAGGTTTTGCCGGAACGTAGTCTTGCATAGCTTTCAAAGAATGTTCCAATGCTTCCTCGCTTAAATTTGTTTCCAACACAGGTTCTTTCAGAATATTGCTTTCATGGGCAGGTTTTCCTGCAGCACAGTCTTGCATAGCTTCTTCCAAAGCTTTTTCCAATGCTTTCTCGCTTAAATGTGTTCTCATAGGTTTTTCTGGATCACAGTCTTGCAGAGCCTCTTTCAAAGCATGTTCTAATGCTTCCTCGTCTAAATTAGTTTCCAACGCAGGTTTTTCTGGAGCAGTGTCTTGCATAGCCTTTTTCAAAGCATGTTCTAATGCTTTCTCGTCTAAATTAGTTTTCAACACAGGTTCTTTCGGAACCTCGTTTTCCTGAACAGGTTTTTCTGCAAAATAATCTTTCATAGCTTTTCCTAGAGCACGTGCCAATTCTTCTTCCTTCACGCCACGAAGATGTCCGCTTAGAGCATTTTCCTTGGGAGTTGTCGCCAGAACGTGTTCTAGCAAATCTCTTCTTCTTTCAGCCATTTTCTTTTGAATAATTTCTTTAGAACCGCCAGTGAATCCGGCCATTTCTCTAAATTTTGTAGCTACCTGTGAATGAAAGGTTTTATGAAGGTAATGCCGAAGTTTAAAGTTTCACCATGGTTTATACAGTATTAGCCAAACCCTTGTGGTTTTCTAGTTATGGACATGAATGGGTTAACCCACTGGTTCTCAACCGGTGGACCATGGCGAATTTCCTGGATGGGCCATGAAAGTTGGTCATTGCATACCTTTTAAAAATCAAATTAAATTTAGTCGTCGTATAATTTCAGTTAATTCCATGAAATTATTGGCATACAACTACATTTAAAATACATTATTTTTCCAAGGATTATTCGAAACAGCTCGTGGGCCATCGCGTCAAAAAGGTTGGGAAACACTGGGTTAACCCTCTCACTGCTCAGGTGGGGTGGAAAAATCCCCCACCCATGCAGATGTATATATCGATATGCAACTATATATCGATATATAGCCTACTAAAGCATTATGCGTGGAGCAGTGAAAGGGTTAAATACATTAAATACACAAGTGATTTTATAGTAATTGGAAAGTTTAATTATTAAGTTTCATGGACATCAAATTTCGATGATCCGTCCATTTCATACTTCGGGCCAATCAGGATGAATCTTGCATTCGGGTTAGGTTACAATACGTTAAGTAGTTCTGGTTGGATAGTTAATTTCCCACGTAAACTTTCGGCCAAGCAGAGGTTCAAAAACCTGTTACCCACGAAACTTAATATTTACCGAAATTTTGCATCCTAAGTTCTTTAAAACTGTCCTTTTTATTCAATGTTCGATTTAGATATTCAGCAAACCATGAGAATTCAGTAGATCACTTTCTGACCTGTATACGAATGTACGGTGTCCAAAGATGTACAAATTTAGAGCAAACGTTCAGAACTGCATACAATCTTCAAGTTCTAACCGTTCTTAGATTTCCTTGCATTACCTAAAATTGGTATAAATAGTAAATAAGTATATAGATTTCTAGAAAAAGATTAAGGGGACTAACATTCTACAGGGTGTCCCGTAAGTCTGGACCCATAGGGATTTATAATATATTTTTTTATTGTGTTATTATTATTTTATTATTTTTTATTATGATTTTTATTTGTGGGGCCACTTGAAAGCCAAAGTGTACGAGGTCAAACTTCAGAACATTTTCCACCTTAAAGCACGCATTGTGGAGGCGTGTCAAGAAATTTCTGCGACTGTGATTCAGAAAGTGCTGTCGCAGTAGAGATTGCGTCTTCAACTATGTGTGCGACACAACGGCGGACACTTTGAACACATTATGTAATAAATTTTTGGACTATTTTGTAATTTTATTATTTTTCCCTATGGGTCCAGACTTACGGGACACCCTGTACATCTCGAATCATTGGCGTCGGGCTGTGATGAGTTCAGAGTTGATTATTATAGGTTATAATGATGACTTTCTATTACAAACTTCAATAAATAAAATGATTGTCTAAAAAATGGAATTTTCCTACAAACTTTAACTTACGGGACACCCTGTACAATGTAGGAGGCCACATGTAAAAGAAACGTGGAAATGTACGTTCAAGGATTAGTCTAGTTTCCTAAATTAAAGTTCAGGGAATGCTTAACAGTAAAACTAAAGTTTGTATCAAAAATACTGATTCCGGAATAACACTGAAGAATAAACAGATATGCCGTTCTAATACATGCTTTGAGAATAGTTTTTCAAAACAGTATGCTGAAATACATATGGTATAAAGAATTAAGATTTGAAAGTGCTAACAGTTTTAAACTAAGGCTCCATTAAGTTACTTGTAAGATTTAGGTTAGTTTCAGTTCTAGTCTGCATTGCTTTTGAATTAGTTAACGAATTTAGGTAGAAATTAGTGATAATAGTAATGTAATGCACAAAGTCTTCAGTCAAGGTTACCGCGATCCTTTGCTTTAGCGTGCCAAGTTAGATTGGGATTTTGTAGGTTATAATCATTTCTTTCCCGGTTAGGTCAACTGTACGCCTTTGACAATTGGTTAGGTTAAGTAGTGATAGTTTCGTTAAAATTAACGAATATTTTAACGAAAATATCACGACTTAACCATTTGTCAAGGGCGTACAGTTGACCTAACCGGGAAAGATCCGTAGACTATATATAGTAATCATAATCCAATAAATTCAGATAATCTATTAAAAGTTAATAATTTGGCACTCAAAGTAATTTTTTGGGATCACCTGAAGATCAGGGCCCCAGCCTTTAGTTAGGCTTATAAGGCTAACTAACGAAGGCTGTGGTCTCTGATCTTCAGGTGATCCATTTTTTTTATATGCATAATAATTTGGCACGCTAAAGTAAAGGATCGCCCAAGGTTACCTGAAGCACGAAATGTAGACTTCATCGAAAGAAAGCTTTTTATTTAACAATTTATTAAAGTTCCATTTATTAATTAAAAAAAATGTTCGGTATTTGCTTCTATAGATTTCAAATTAGAGAAGATTAAAAAAAAGAGACTAATATTCAGTTATTAAAAGCTACGTAAATTGAAAATTATATGTTCAGATATTTTCAGGTTATTCTTTATGCAACGGACTTATCCACGCAGTCACTACATAGTGGCCAACCTAATTTGTGTCCTAGCCAATCTTAGAGAAATCGATATTTTCGACTATTCAAATGAGGGGAAAGTAAGTTGTACAAAATAATGCGCGCACACAAAGAAATAAGTAGAAACTAGATTCTACTAAGCACTAAAAATTGCATTCTCAAAGAAACCCTCCATTTACTTCAGCAATTCACAGACCAAACTATTCCTACTGTAATATAATTAGTATATAACATGAAATTAAAGAACAAAACCTACATTCATTACTTACAATTAAGACGAATTAGGACAAGTGATTCAACAACTTCCGACCTCTACTCAAAACTCTATGACAAATATTGTGTTGTGAACTAGCGATTGACAACTCTCTAGTACTTCTTAAATTCCATGGCTAATTGGTTGGTTGGTTGAGCTTTTTTATGTATGGCAAAGTTGTAGCCTATCATAAAAACACCTTTTTATAGTCCTTCAGTAATATTTGGTTGTATTGACTCTTTGGTTATTTTTTTTTAATCTCCTGTCACTGCAATAGATTCCTTTAAGAATCGTAGTCTATGCATTATGAAAATTTTAATGGTTAGATTTATTGCACAATTAAAGAGTAAAAATCAACAAGAAGATAACCAAGAAATACTACAGTATGTACAGTACACTGGTGTTCTCCATTTCAGCAAAAGAGAGTATACTATTGATCACTTTAACCATAGTTGTGGAATTGGAATTTTATTTTAAATAGCAGCAAGCGAACAAGTATTCGTTTTGGGTATTTTGCTATAACAGTCGGTCACAACCGAAGAATTCGAGGACATAAGAAAATTAGAAAACAAACTTGTACACGGTGTTCAAAAAGTCCCGTCACCCCCTACAAAATGTACATATTGTAATACCAATTTTATTTTTGTGTGATTAATTGAATTTATACGATTCATTGACTTTTTCTTTTCCAGTTATTAGAGTTGTGTGAACAATGACAGACCAGTCCACTTACACTCATGAAAGGTCATATAATGGCAAAACGATGCATGATATCCAGAATGATTTCAACAAGATTTAATAAGGCTGCACCACCAAACAAGACGGTATTACGCTGGGAGAAAAAACTGTTTGAAACTGGCTCCATCAAGGACAGACCACGGTTGGGAAGACCAACAACGCGAGCAGAACAATGTGAAGGTGTGATTGCATCGGTGGCTCGTTCACCGAAAAAAAATCACTTCGGAAACGATCACAAGAACTTGCAGGTCCTATGTCCACAATGAGAGATCACATGATAAAAGATCTCTGCATGAAATCATACCGCCCGTCATTTGTTAATGAATTAAGCAATACAAACATGCAGAAACGATATGAAGCGTGTGAACGGTTTTTGACCGTTTTTCCAACAATTCCTGCACGTGGAACAATGATTTTTTCTGACGAGTGTGCAATTTACCGTAGAGCCAAAATGAGAAATGTTTACTTCTAGAGCAAGGAAAATGCACACTTCTTTCAGGAACTGGAACATCATCCACCACACATGATAGGGGCTGCAGTGTCTGCCAGGAACTTGTTCGATCCATATTTTTTTGAGGGTCCTGTCAACCAAACTGCCAACCTTAACATGTTACGGGACTGATTTGTGCCCGAGCTCGAGCGTTTAGGGCTGCTTGGTCGGGTGTGGTTTCAACGAGACGGGGCTCAGTCTCATTTTCCCATTAATGTGAGGGAATTCCTCAACGAAGTGTTCAGAGACAAATGGATCGGCCATAGCTCGCAACATTTACCTGCCCCTCTTGAGTGGCCGCCCCGAAGTCCAGATCTGTCGTGTGATGATGCGTTATGGGGTTTTGTCAAGCAGAACGTATCCCGCGTGGGTTACCGCACAACAGAGGGACTAAAATATGCTGTCGAGATACAGTTGGTGCTGCAATCACTCCAGCAATGCTGCGTCGATTCTCACACCGCACATGGAGGCGCATAATCCTTTGTTACGAAAATGAGTGCACACAACTATTCTTGATTAGTAACTGTAATTACTAACTGTATTTACTGTAATTAAAATAATTGTTGCTAGTAACTTGTTTTTTTAAATTACACCTACCACATAAATACAATTAATCAAAAAAATAAAAATGGTATTACAATATGTATATTTTGTAGGGGGTGACGGGACTTTTCGAACACCCTGTACATTGGATCTACGAAAATACTTCTCCAGTCAGAGTAATAGATTTTTGAAATGACTTGCCATATGTGGTAAATAGCAGCTCCTTAGTTAAGAAAAAGTTAAACTCTTTCATGAATGTAAATAGTATACATTTTAGCTTAAGTTATGTAGCCTACTTTGGTAGCTCTGTAAATAGTTCCATGTTAATTAGCTGACTTGAGATTGTCACTTTGCAAGATTATATAAAATATAGCTTATGATTTAGATAAGCTCGATAGGCCCAAGTAGCTTCACGTTTTCCAAATGAAATGTGATGTAATGTAATGGACCAAGTACTCCAACACCAGATTAAACTTGCACACAAACTTTTGAAGAAGGCTGTACTTAATTTTTCCAGTATACATCATAATGCAGTTGTGGACCTAGTAGGGTTCACGTGATTAAGACGGCCCGGCCCCAGCACCAAAAGAATTTTTCTCACTAGGTCTTGTTACGTCTGCCATACATTTAATCGGCCAGAAGATTTCGACATCCAAATCCAATGATGCGCCAGAGTTTTGGATTCCGGTACTTTCTACCATCAAGAGGAATGTCCTGTCCCTCCAAATCATTGGACATTTTATCGACATTGTATATTAACATCGTCGGAGAAGCGCATCGTCAGCAATATATCATTTGTCTGGTTAGATTATATTAGATTAGGACAGTTAGATTAAATTAGGCTAGGTTAAGTTAGGTGTTTGAAATAAATTAGTTTGTTCGTCATTTCCTCGACAAAACTTCAGCAAGCCCGTACCGAATTTACAATAAATGGCCTTCCGAAGAAGTTCCCTATCCCTAAAACTGGGCCAAGTCCTTTAGTGCTTACTAGGAGAGTCCTTCTCCATAAATTAAATGAACCACTTTGTGCAATATTATAAATAACAATTTGACAGTTTATCGTATTCTCATATACAGTGTAATACTTTCACTCTAATTCGCTGAAACTATTTCTAAAAAGGAAATCAGGGAGAGGATATGGTTCGGGATCAACCCCAGAACCTACTTCGAAAATAACTTCCCCCAATTATCCCCTTAAATCCTGGATCATTCATTGTAATGATCATATTTACTAGTTATACAATTCAATAATAAAATATTAAAATCACCATTCAGTTTACACGAGCATAATTCGTAGTTCAAAGTATGCTTATTTCTATCTTACAAGTTTTTTCTTAAGGGTATGACCAGTATACTTCAATTTATTAGTACAGTATTTAGCATAAAGATTAAGAATGATCTTTTCGCGATATTAAAAAACTTATGTTTAAAGAGATTTTATTCAAGGTTTTTAATTCAGCTTACATTTTTATGCATTCATATTTAAAAAAACTTTCAACATCGTTAATCAGCTCTATGACAACTTTTGACTAGTCTCCTGAACTGTTTCTCACATTAGAGATCTTTCTAGCAGAATATATTATCCTAGAACACAGTCATCCAGAACTTTTTCTACAATACCACTATGATCGCGTTGTTGCACGAGGTTTTCCTCCACGGGCCGGTCTCCCTCGGGCTTTTCCTCCACGGGCCGGTCTTTCATATCACTTCCCTCTAAAATAATTTCTTCCCTAACGGGTTCTCTCATAGCCTCTTCTAAAGCACGCTGCAGATTACATTCTAAATCACTTCTCTCCATAGCAGTTTCCAAAGGAGCAGTTCCTACTAAATTATCCTCTTCTGCAGGACATTCATCACGAAAAACCTCTTCCAAAGGTATTACCAGATCATGTTCCACAGAAAGTTCTTCACTAGTTTCTTCCTTAAATATATTTTCCCACTCGTGATGTTCTGCCTGTTCCTCTAAGGTGCCTTCAGCTGGGGTTTTATCTTCAATTGTGAATTCTTCCAAACGTAGCAACATCCCAGCAAATTCGAGCGGAACTAACTCTGGAAGAGACTCTTCCTCACTCCTGCTCCCTTTCTGTTTCTCAGCGGTTTCTTCCCGAGGTGACTCCAAAGTCCATTTTAAAATTACGTCTTCATTATTTACAGGCAAGTCGAAACCTTTGGATGAAACTACAAATTTTGTCTCTTCTTGTATAACCTTAAGCACATCCGCAAAGCTAATGTCGTAGACAGAAATGGGCTCCTCCAGAATGGGATAATACGAACCAGTTGCTCTTGACAAAAATTGTTCTCCGTCTCTCGTGTATCCTAGTTTATTTAAAACTGCTTCATATGTTTCGGTGCCAAGAAAAGTAGAAAGTCCTTCAACAGTAATTTCACCGATGTCCTCATTTACTTTAATCGTTATAAAAGTCATAATAAATTATTTGTAAATATCCTAAAACTTTTACACAAATAGAGAGTTGCTTTCATAAAAGTTTTAAATTATATGGTGTTTTCGTTTACATATAGTATTACGAAAACAAAATAGTGTTCTTAACTTATCCGGAGTCGGTACTTATTTCTGAAAAATTCGATACGTAATCTGGAGTGATATTGAAGAAAAGATCCGTACAGTATCAAATAGATCTGAAAAAGAAAGCGTTAATATCAATTTAGATTAAAATAGATTTGATTTTCCAATCAAGACCAAGAATAACACTAATAAAATTGTACATAGTGGCAAAAATAATCCTCTGTAAAGAAATCTTGGATCACCTGAAGATCAGGGCCCCCAGCCTTCTTTAGTTAGCCTTATAAGGCTAACTAAAGCAAATATCACGACCTAACCTAACCAATCGTTAAGTGAACTGTACGCCCTTGACGATTGGTTAGGTTAGGTTGTGATATTTTCGCTAGTTAGCCTTATAAAGCTAACTAAAGGAGGCTGGGGGCCCTGATCGTCAGGTGATCCGAAATTCTTGATAATTTTTTACCCTGTTTCCCATCACTACTATAAGTGATGAGATTACGCTAACAACTATATTCAGGTGTGCTAACCCATTTTTTGTTCAAATATATTTTCTTTAAACCAAAAAGGAAGATTTATTGTTATTCAAAAAATATTTCAGCAACTAGTCACATACATCACACATTCTTCCCCCAACAATTCAGCTAAACCCATACAAATATGTAGCCGTATTTTCAGAAAGTTGCATTTTAGTACGATAGGCTATACATTTCCTGCGGGACATTAGCCCCACTTGTACTGAAAAAGTTATGGCAATCTAAGACAAAGACAATGTTGAGCAAATTTAAAAAAAACTGCAAAACTAAATTAAAAGTTTTCTTTGAAGCAGTTTTATACTGTCAAATACAGTGCGTACATTTATAAGAAAAAATTGCTTAAAAATACCTTAACTCGAATTATATGCAATTAATCATCAAGGTTATTACATACTTAAATGTTTCCAGTGCAAAAAAGGAAGGTTTCTTAATAGAGATACTCGAAAAAGCACGTCCAGTCAGAGACAGATGAAAGGTTGACAGTGTTCAAGCATTAAAAACAAAATCGGAATGAAAAATAATAGCTTTTTATAAAACCTACACTTTATCATTGCCGTTGATTAGAAAATAGAAAATCGTTAAGCCGAGTGAGTCTCAGTCTCATTCCCAAAATTTGATATGATACTTTAATGTAAAAATTAGTATGGTTTTAAAAATCATGCGCTTTAACTGTTAACTGCTCTAGTACTAAAAAAATGCAAGATAAAAGCTAAAATAATAGAAAACAAACCACCTTCAGCTTTAAAGGAGGTTGAGCATACGTCCACCAGTAATACTTTTATTAAATTTAAAAATGATAATGATAGGTCTTAAAATTCACCTACTTCAAAGCATTGGTGTCCAAGAGTTTAAAACGTCAATCAAACTAAAATGTAGAAACATTCACATTTTTCAAAAAATAATTTGCAAAGTAGATATGCCTTGAATAACTTCAAAATACAAAAATTGTAATGGTAGACGAAACATTTAATACACCTTACGTGGTAAAATTATACGACGACGACAACGTAAAAAGTAACAGTTCACACAAAAAGAGAATATTGAATACATTTATCCCAAATAATTCCAAAATCTTGCTCTTTTAAAGCTATTTCAGAAATATACAGTAATGTTTACAAACATCAAAACTTTAAATTTAATATGCGAAAAAATCTTTAAAACTAAGCAGGAATTGTCACAAAAGACAAACGCTCACATAATATCGTACTGAATTTACAGTATTATGAATACAAAGAAAATCTTATTCGTGCCATTAATTACTACAACGGTTATTTTCATATGTATTCCTGTATATTATACGTTTGGTTCTGGGACAAGAATTTTATTGGCATTTTCGCATCAATCAACTCTATACAATTATGAAATCAGGAAACATCATTTTCTAACTCGGCTGTAAAAACTCTTATAATAACAACCGCCATAATTCTGCAGTTTGTGGTAAAATTTATTACTTTTCCAAAGTACATTAGCATTAATCTGAAACTAGCCGGTAACGACTGGGTTTTGGTTTTGAAATTTTATTACGGTTACCAAGAAGACTGAAATATCCAAAGGAAAACCAATTGCCATTTAATAATTTGATTAATATGTATTAAGTTTCGGGAACACCAGATTTTGGTGATCCGCCCATTTCATACTTCAGGTCGAGTCTTAGTCAGTTAGGTTATACTAGGTTAGGTAGGGGTTTCAGGTTAGTTATTTCCCACGTCACCAACTTTCGGCCAGTCACGATCCTTGTAACAAGTTTTGAAAAAAAAAACAAAACAAAAAAACGCCTGGAGTCAAACTTAAAATTTAGCAATAGTTTAAAATTTTTTTAATTTTGTTTGTATGCGAGAATTTTTCTGAAAAAGAAACTTTTTTGGTGTAAGAGTTTTCAGTTTGTTAATCTAAAGCAAAGTTACCTCAAACTGCAGTAACGTGTATAGAAAAATCCCAAGTTCTGCAAAAAGTGGCATTCAGAATTCGGATCACCTGAAGATCAAGGCCACCATGTATTCTTGTTTTTTGCTTTACAGTAATAAAAAAATAAATTGAATGCCCTGTTAGGTCAACTGTACGCCCTTGGCGATTGGTTAGGTTTAGTGTTTTTTTTCGTTAGTTTTAACGAAGATATCATTTGGTAATTAAGGCTGGGGGGCCCTAATCTTCAGGTGATTCCAGAATTCTTTATAGGCTTCCACCGTCGTTAAATGAAGCTTGAAGGGTATCCTTGTAATTTTTTTTTATATCCAGAAGTATTACAAAAATAAATACTCGAAAAGAACTCAAACTATAACCGAAAACGAACCTGCTCTGTGCTCTCAACAGTAATTATTGTGTAAGTCATAACCGTTAAGTAACTAGTTTTAAATTTGGACAGAACTTTATCCTTGGCTATTGTAGTCTAAAGAATTAGTGTGAGAAATAGACCTCTAAGGATCGATGACTATTTTTTATATATGTATTAAAAATATCGGCAATCTATTTTTGGCTAATAGATAAAACAACTGATTTCGGTGTTTGAAGAGGAAAACCAGATAGTCCAAGGAGGTCAAAGTTTTTTTTGACCTTTGAGTTTCCAAAATTGGTTACGTGGAAAATAACTAACCAACCTGAAAAGACCACCTAACCAACTGCAACCTAACCCGAACATAAGACTCACCCGACTGGTCCGATGGATGAAATGGCCTGGTCACGGAAACCTGGTGGCTCGAAACAAAATATTAGATTAGGTTAAGTTTATTAAAATTTTAATAATTTTAAATGTCGATGATTTTTGCCTTTCTTAAAATTACTTGTCCGCAAAAAATGTCCAATATGCACTTACGTATTCTGTCAATAGAAAGCTTCACGACATTCAGTAAAATAGGACTGCAAGTGGCTAGTTGGTGGTTCTGTTTTATTTTCTCAGTTCAACCAGTAAAGTTCACTGAGATGAGAAGCAGCGTAGACAGTTAGGTAAAATAAGGCCCCATCAAATGAGGTCCGTAAAGCTTGGTTGGTTGGTTGTCTGGTTTTATAAGCCCACAAAGGTTTATTAAGACTAGCGGTAACTCCACCAACCAAGAATAATAATATTTCATGGTGTTGTTGTTGTTACGACAAATTCATATGACGGAGTGGGCTTACAGTCTTAGGTGGGATCCGAACTACGGGTCACTGCATCATCTAGAGTGCCAGTGGTTCCCAAACTGTGTTCCGCGGAACCTTGGGGTTCTACGGAGGCTTAACAAGGGTTCCGTGACACGTTTCCTAATCAGTCTAATCAGGTCTTAATATTAAGGTCCTAATATTTATACATAATTTTACCTTGTGGCTTTTTGTTAAATAATATTTTATATTCTTATTCTGACTTGAAATGGCATCATCGTGGATCTGGGATCACTATATATATATATATATATATATATATATATATATATATATATATATATATATATATATATATATATATATGAAGTTGGGGTTCCGCGAAATAAAACAAGTCTGTAAAGGTTCCGACAGTTAGTAAAGTTTGGGAACCACTAATCCAGACAAAAAAGAAGGTCACCCATTCAGACTCACTGTCGCCTAACTTCACTGAAGCGGTGTTGCGACATAGAGGATATGGTCGAGCCAAATGAATTACGAACAGTGGGTTTGTCACAGCTTCCTCTCATATTTCAAGCTGGCTTGGAACAGACCAAGACTAAAATGACAAAAAAAAAGAGAAGTACGTCTTCTTGTATCAGAATGTTTATTGCATTTTATGCCTTTTAGTAACAGAGTTATTAAGACGTTCTCTCATACTTTGTCGCATTGATGATTTATTGTTTCTGTTTCCTTCTTTCATCAAAGAGAGGAGTATCATTTGAAAATTATTTATGAAAAAAAACTAAAATTGTATGTAAAAAAACTAATTGCTGATGTTACCTTAATATATATATATATATATATATATATGATGAATAAAACCACGAAGGAAAGGAAACACAAAATGGTGCTCAAGCGCTTTCGTCTAATGACATCCTCAGGAACACTGAAGTACATAAAGGGTTACAGCCTATATATAGGTTACAGAAAAAAAAAAAAAAATAAATAATATATATATATATATATATATATATATATATATATATATATATATATATATATATGCAATAAACGGAGAAGTAAAAATTAAAAAATTAAAGGATTATCAGAGAGGCATACAGATTTGTAAGGAAAAAATATCGATTTTTAGCACAAGATGAAATGAATTATAAAAATACAAATTTATACTGGAAATCTGCCCGGGTTTTAACACTCTGCCTTTTATGGTTAAGTTTCGATGTATGTAAAAATAAAATGAAAATTAAAAGTTAATAAAGTAGCATACAAGTTTACCAAAGATTTAGCGTTCTACCCTTCTTATCTAATCTGTTTTGAAGAAATTCAAAACAACAGGATCGAGTTGAAAAAGACCTTTGCTTATGTTGAAGTTATTTGAAAGTTGGATAATGGCAGACTCAAGAATATTTCTATTAACAATGTTGCTAGAGTGGAATAAAACTGAAGCATTATTCCAATCAATACAGTGGGATAACTCTGACAAATGGACAAAAAGGGCACTGGACAACTGTCCTGTTCTAACGGAATATTGATGCTGTTTTATACGTGTGTGCAAATCCTTTCCCGTCTGACCTATGTAAAAGGAATCACATTGTTTACAGCCAATTTTATAGATAATGCCTGAATTATTGGTAGGGCTATTTTTTACTATGATATTTTTCACAATATTGTTATATGAAAATACTACATTAATATCCAAAAGTTTTATAGTGTGTGTGTATATATATATATATATATATATATATATATATATATATATATATATATGTATATTATTTATTTTTCTTTTTTTTTTCTTTCTGTAACCTATATATAGGCTGTAACCCTTTTATGTACTTCAGTGTTCCTGAGGATGTCATTAGACGAAAGCGCTTGAGCACCATTTTGTGTTTCCTTTCCTTCGTGGTTTTATTCATCATAAATATTTTTCACGTGTTACTTTCGTGAAATAATTTTCATATATATATATATATATAATTATATATATATATATATATATATATTTCAACTGCAAACAACACAGTATAATTAATGTAAAGAACGACGCTTGTGTAGAAGAACGTTCCGCACAAGATGAGGAGGGAGAACGAACAAATGAAAAATGAGGTAAAAATGAGCATATCTGACCGGCAATCGGAAGATCCCGGGTTCGATTCCCGGGTGGTTACCTCATTTTTCATTTGTTCGTTCTCCCTCCTCATCTTGTGCGGAACGTTCTTCTACACAAGCGTCGTTCTTTATTTATATATATATATATATATATATATTTTATGCGCCTCGGTGGTGTAGTGGTTAGCGTCGCTGACTACGAATCCATCGGCCCCGGGTTTGAGACCCGACGGCAGCCGCCGCGCAGCAAAACCCAGCTGTTCATCCTTCCACACAATAAATAAAGTGGTTGGTAGATAAATGGGTACCCTAGGTGGCCTAGTGGTTAAGACGCTGGGCTGCTGATGGGGCGTGGTTCGGATTCCACGTTAAACTGTAGGTCTAAGGTGAAGTGAAAAGCTTGACCTTAGTTAGAATGAACAATTCGGGCGGAAGCTAACCAAAGGTTAACCAAAGGTTATATATATGTGGGATGAATTTCACAAACACGTGAAATGAATGAATGCTGCAAACCCACAAGGAAAAAGAAAAACGATTCCAAGGCCTTTCGTGTATTCAGAGCTACACCTCGTTATTCCCTGACGAGGTGTAGCTCTAAATACACGAAAGGCCTTGGAATCGTTTTTCTTTTTCCTTGTGGGTTTGCAGCATATATATATATATATATATATATATATCCCCCTCGATTAGGTACTCCGGCTTGCCAGGCCGAGGGGGCTCGTACACCTCGTGGGTTGTTGGGGTTTCCTCAACTCCTCGCGGGGTGTGGGCGAAGAGTTATCTCGTTGCGTTTTTTTTTTTTTTCCTACCCCTTTTTTTCCGTCTCTCCCGGAATTTCTTTTGCCTTGACTCGGTCTTGTGCCTCTGTCAATTGTAGTATCCCCCCCCTCTGTTTGTATTTTGCAGTCTTGGGATCATCGGGTGCACCCGCCGGGGGGCATCGCTCCGTGGCTGAGCCGTGCTCTGGGGACGGTACGGGCGCCCGAACCGCTGCTGCGTCTGGATTGGGTCTTTGCTGGGCCCTTAACGGACAAATCTCCGTAGTGCCAATCTGCTGTTTTTAAAACTACAGTCAGGTTGGGGGCGGGCTACCCGGGACGTTGGGCCTGCGCCTTGAAGGATGCAGCGGCGGATGGTGCATTGCCTTGGGTCCGAGGCTGTCTTTTTTGTAAAGCTATTGTTTATGGGTTCAATTTCAAAACTTCAATCCCCTCCTGTTGACGACTCTGGCCCGCCCTTGGATTTGGATAAGACTTCTACTTCTGGTCGTTCAGCGGCCTCTGCCTCCGCTGGATTGAACTTAAAGCCGTATGGCCCCCTCTCATCCTCTGCGGCTTCTGGCTCTCGTGGCCGGACTCGTGGTGGCCGTAAGGTGGGGTCTTCGCGGCCCTCGTTCTCTCGCCCACTCTCGGTTACCATTACACATGGACCTGTCCCTGCTGTCAATTTCTGTCCGGTGGACAGGTTCCTTGTTCTCCGCCCTTCCGCTGGCTCCCTTTCTGGCAACTCGGAACGGGTGTTTCAGCGCCTTAAGACGGTGGGGGTTCCCTGTCGTTATGATATCCGCCCTCTGAAGGATGGGTCTCTTCTTTTGAAGTCCCGTTCTTCGGGGGTGACTGAGTCCCTTCTACAGTTGCAGGATGTTTTGGGTTGCAGAGTTTCTGTGATTCCCCATCCGCAATTGAATAGGTGTCAGGGCACCATTTTCGCTTCCCGTCTGCTGTCAATCCCGGTTGGCGAGTTGCAGGAGGATCTTGCCCCCCAGGGGGTAACGAAGGTCTTCCGCTTTTCGTCGCGCCGGGATGGTGCTCTTACCCCGTCCGCTCGTCTGCTCCTGACCTTTGACTCCCTTGTGCCTCCGGCCCAGGTGTTCTGGGGCGTGGGTGATCGCCGGTCGTGTGAGTTTTCGGTGCGACCATATGTGCCTGACCCGGTTCGCTGCTTTGGCTGCAACCGGTTCGGCCATGTTAGCTCTGCGTGTCGCCGTGAGGGTAAGCTATGTGTCCGCTGCGGTGGGCCTGCGCACCCTACCCCGTGCACGAAGCCCCCGCGGTGCTCGAACTGCTCGGGGGCCCACCCTTCCTCCTCTCGGGACTGCCCCATTTTTAAGTTTGAATTCGAGGTGCGGTCCTTAAGGACTACCGAATTCCTTAGTGCGCGGGAGGCGCGCGATAGGGTCCGTGACCTGGAGGCACGGCGGGGGTTGTCCTATGCTGCGGCTCTTGGCCCTGGCGGGTCCTTGGGCCCCTCCCGTGCTACCCCGGCGTCTACCGGAGTGGTGACCCCCTGGAAGTTCCGGGGGTTGGTGGTCCTCCTGGCGCCGCGGGACCTTCTTGTCCCTCTGCCTCACTTTCAGACATCCCATCTGATTCCCTGCCCACAAGTGCCCCTTCTCCCTCTCCGGCCTTGGGGTCTGGATCCTTGCCTACTCATCTCTCGGGTGGGGAAGGTGATGCCCCGAAGGGGAGGAGGAAGCGTCGCCGTGGTCGGAGTCGGAGTCCTCCAGACCCGATCATGACCGATGCTCGCCCTGCTTCCCCTTCTTCACCGGAGGGGAAGCGGCGCGCCGCTCCTGATCCGCTCGGGACTCCCCCCCCCCTATACGGAGGGCTGGTGAGGCGTCACCTCCCGGTGCCCCAACCAGTGTCCGGGTGTCGGTTGAGGTACACCGCCCCATGACACCCTCGATTACTGACATGGTTCCCATGGTGGATTCGGTCGAGAGGAACCTGGCCCTTCTTCATGGAGTCTCTCTCCCTTCGGCTCCTGCTGAGAGTGGTCGGGTCTCTCTCCTGGATCTACCTCTCCCACCTGTGGTGGACCTTTCCTTCCCCCCCCTGTCAGTACTTGTCTGGTTTGTCGAGCCCTCGAACATCTGGTTCTCCCCAGCCCCCCTCTGGTGGGGAGTCGGGGGTTTCGGCTGGGCACATTTCGTCGTCTCTCCCCCCCCAGGGGAGCCCCCCTCTGAACTCCCTGTTCCACTCTCCACCTCTCGTTCTATTACGGGTGAAGCAGCTGCGGGGTCGGTGGCCCCTACCCCCCATTTCGGGGTGAGTCAGGGAAGCCGATTCCGTCCCTGGTTGCGGACCGTTGAGTTTGCTGCTCAGCTTGGTCCGTGGCTATTTCTCTGTTTTCTCCGCCTCTTATAATGCCACTTCCCCTTACAGTTCCATCTTGCATTGGAACTGTGGGGGGGCTTTTAACTAACTGGGAGAACCTTGCCTCCCTGCTGGAGAGCGAGCGGCCTTCCTGTGTTTGTCTCCAGGAGACTATCCTGGCTGCGCGGCGACTCCCTCGTCTCTCTGGCTATGTTGGTTTCCCTTGCACCCCGGATGAGCGCACATGCCGGCGGGGTGCGGCGATTTATGTGCATCATTCGTTACCATCGCGAGGTATGCCTCTTCGCACTTCCTTGCAGGCTGTGGCTGTGCGGCTCTTTTTAGATCGCCAGTATACTGCCTGCTCGATTTATATTCCTCCTCATGACCCTCCTTCTCGCGACGCGGTTCGTGAGTTGGTGTTGCAACTGCCTCGACCGTTTCTCCTCCTCGGGGACTTTAACAGTCGCGACCTGGCTTGGGAAGATGTCCGGTCGACTAATGTTGCTGGTATGTTGCTCTCCTTAATGGAGGAACTTTCCTTTGCGTGCCTCAATTCCGGTGAACCTACCTACTTCCACGAACCCACGGGTTCATTTACCTGTATTGATCTCTCCTTGGTGTCCCTCGATGCCTTACTCGATTTTTCGTGGAAGGTGTTGGGGGACTCTTATGGCAGTCATCATTAACCAGTCTGTCTTGAGCCGGTCGGACCGCAGCCGGGTGTCTCATCTCGACCGAGGTGGTACCTTGCGCGGGCTGACTGGCCATCCTTCAGAGCTCGTTCCGTCATTGCCCGTTCGGTGTTGAGCTTTGGCTCTGTGGATGAGAGCTTGGAGTTCTTCGAGCGGGTGTTGATGGGCGTCGCGGAGGACTGTATTCCTCGATCTTCCAGTAACCCGCGGACGCGTAGCGTCCCGTGGTGGACTCCAGCATGTCATCAGGCGGTTTGCGAGAGGAAGAGGGCGACGCGCCGCTTCCACCGCACCCGGCGCGCGGACCACTTGATTGAGATGCGGCGGGCGAAGGCTTTCGCCCGCCGGACTCTCAAGTTGGCCCGTCGGGCCTCTTGGCGTGCTTTTGTGTCCGGCATTTCCTCGTCTACCCCTTCTGCTGCTGTGTGGCGGAAGGTACGTAGTATTAAGGGGAAGCCGGTCCCTGCTAGTCGCCCTGTCCTTCGGGACGGGGACGGCTTCCTTTCGGATCCTGCTGCTGTGGCCGACCGGCTGGCTGGGGCTTTTGCTGCGGTTTCCCGTCCGCCTTCAGCTGCGGATCGTCCTTTGTAGGATGTTACGTTCCCGCCGCCTGGGAACGAGCCCTATAACCGTCTCTTTACGATGCGGGAACTTCGGGCTGCCTTGGCAACCCGTCGTTCTTCCGCCCCTGGCCCTGATGACATTCCGTATGACTTTATTTGGAATCTGCATCCGATGGCCCTACACTTCTTGCTGGATCTTTTCAACCGGGTGTGGGTTGAGGGGTCGTTCCCTTCCCGTTGGAGGGAGGCGATTGTGGTCCCGATACCTAAGCCGGCGAAGGATCCGGCGGAGGTGGCGGGCTATCGGCCTATTGCCTTCACGAGCTGCTTATGCAAGCTCCTTGAAAAGATGGTGGCCGTCCGACTTTCCTTTACACTGGAGTCGCTTGGGTTATACCCCCCGACCCAGTATGGCTTTCGTCGTTTTCGGGGTACTCTGGACCCCCTTCTCCTCCTTGGTCATGACGTACAGGAGGTCTTTTCCCGCCAGAATCTTGTTCTGGCCGTCTTTTTCGACGTCTAAAAGGCCAATGACACGACCCGTCGGGGAGTTGTCATGGACCGTTTGAAGTCTCTTGGTTTTGTGGGCTTTTTGCCCACATTTCTTCGTAACTTCCTCTGCCGTCGCACTTTCCGCGTCTGTAATGGGGCGGCCCTATCTGACCTGTATGTTCAGGAGGAGGGGGTGCCCCAGGGGTGTGTCTTGAGCGTCTCCTGCTTCAATCTGGTCATGTCTGCGCTACCGGGAGCCCTTCCGCCCTCGGTGCGATGTTCCATCTACGCCGACGATCTGGCTGTCTATGCCGCGGGGACGAGTCCCTCCCTCGTGGAGAAGTCCAACTCGCGGTCAATCGGGTTGAACGCTGCGCGTCGTCGGTGGGCCTTACGCTGTCTTCCCCGAAGACTTCGTGTGTGGCCTTCCTTCCGTCGAGGAGACGGGGATCCGGCGCCGTCCCGACCTTTAATCTTACACTCGGGGCTCAGCCTCTGGCCCTCGTTCAGTCAGTGCGTTTCCTGGGTGTGGTTTTCGACAGCCGTTTGAGCTGGGTTCCCCACCTTCGCCGGCTGCGCGAGTCTACAAGACGTACCCTGGATTTGCTGGGACATCTGCCGCATACTACATGGGGCACGGATAGGCGGACACTCCTCCGTTTGTACGTGTCCCTGATACAGTCAAAATTAGATTATGGGAGTGTGGTGTATGGCTCCGCCTCCCGTACGGCCCTTCGGATACTGGATCCGGTCCTCTCTAGAGGACTGCGCATGTCATCTGGCGCCTTCCGCTCCTCTCCGATTGATAGTCTGCAGGTTGAGTGCGACATCCCTCACTTGGAGGATCGGAGGTCGTTCCTCATTGCCAAGCACTATCTCCGGATCCTCCTTCTTCCCAACTCTCCTCTGTTCCAGGTGGAGAGGGCGTTCTGCCGGGATGGGGGTTGGTATTTCACCGACACGTTGACCTCCCTCCTCGATGGTATGGGCACTCCTCCATCCGTTATACCTGTCTCTTTCAAGGGTGTTGCATCTTGGGAGAGCACCCCTGTTGCGTGCTGTAGGGCGTTGCGCCCCGTTCGCAGGGCCGATTCTGACTCTGCCTTGCTTCGGTCTCTGTTCCTTCAGCATGCAGCGTGTCACTCTGCATGTGTTGCGGTCTTCACGGATGGCTCGAGGTCGTCGGGGGGCGTTGGGGCCGCGGCTGTTCCCCAGTCGTCTGCCCTTGCTCCCCGGTGTACCCATCTCCCTGATGAGGCTTCCGTTTTCACGGCGGAGCTCTATGCCTTTCTGAGCGCTCTGGAGGTGGTGAGGGAGCATCCGGATGGGTCGTTTGTCATCTATTCGGATTCCCGCAGTGCCCTGGATGGCCTGGAGTGCTTTGACCCTGTCCACCCACTGGTCCGACGAATCCAGCTGCTGTGCTATATCCTTGTCGCTTTTGGTGGCAAGGAGGTGGTATTTTGCTGGGTCCCAGCGCATGTTAACGTGGCTGGAAATGAGGCTGCCGATCGAGCTGCCCGTTCCGCGTGCCGACTACAGGTTTCACCCGTGTCCCTCCCCTTTTCCGATTATATCCCTGGCTTCCGTAGGTTTTTGCGCTCCCGGTGGCAGAGTCGCTGGGATGGCGCTACAGATAACAAACTTTGCAAGATTAAACCCAAATTGGGATGTTGGGCTTCTTCCTTCCATCGGTCGCGCCATAAGAAGGTGTCTTTGGCCTGCCTCCGTATTGGCCACACCCACCTGACCCATGGCTATTTGATGGCCGGGGATCGGGTGCCCCGATGTCCCAATTGTAACGTTTTACTTACAGTTGCCCACCTCCTGGTGGAGTGTCCGCTTTACTCTGCGCTGCGCGCAGAGTATTTTCCCTTTTTGGAGAGCGTCGGGCCTTGTGATAGGCTTGGCGCTATTCTATCTGAAGGTCCCTACTTTTCGATAACCGGGTTGTTCTCCTTCCTCTTTCGCTCCCGACTTCTTTACCAGCTGTGACTCCGCTATGATCTTTCTGATGCTGCTCCCCCCCCCCCCCGCCTCCTCCTCCTCCTCCCCGTCTATTGTTCATTTCCATTAACTGTTCCATAGTCTTCGTCCTGTGTTCGCTCTGCTATCCACCTTTTTTTTGTTTGGTGGCCATGAGCGGTCATACTTTGAAACAAAAAAAAAATATATATATATATATAGGGTGGTCCAAAACAACAAAGCACTCATGTTTGGTGAACTGTTAATCTGATTGTAGTTTTGAAAGTACGATAATATTTAATAATGGACATAGGTGACTAAGTCGAGATTTGTGTGCTGAATTTTAGCTTGTTGGCTCTGAAATGATCGGCGTTGTAATTATTTTCCGATGACCCACAAAAAAATGTGGTCGACAGCAGGCCTGGATTACCCAATAGGCAGACTAAGCACGTGCTTAGGGCACCAGCAAGGAAGGGGCACCAAAAAAAAATGAGAATTTTTTTTTGAAAGAATTTGATATTTGATATTTCAAAGAAAGCATAGAAGTAGTCATCATGGGAAAAATCAAAATTTTGTTACTTCCTTACACTCTACTACACACTCTTCTCCCATTTTTCTGTTCTCTTTTTATTACTTAATACTTATCCTCACGTAAACCAGGTTTGCATTAATCAATATAAAATATATGAAGCTGTATGTGTGTTTTCAATGTACGTTGTGTACAATTCTGCAATTTAGCACCACTTTTGTTTGTGGAATTATGTCACTCGTGTATGTGGGAGCATGGAAATGGTGAAAGTAATAGATATCATGTATGTATTTTTCTAACATTGATGATTACTAACTGCTCCGCAGAACGCTCTTTTTCTCAGCTGAAAAGAATAAAAAACCCTCAGAGAACAACAATGTGTCAGGACAGACTTGATTCACATTCACTTTCCCTACTGTGTAGAGAAGCGGACATGCTTCGTCGAGTCAGCTTCGATGAAATTATCCAGGATTTCGCAATCAGAAAATCTAGAAAGAAGCTATTTTAATTTCAGCATACATGGAAGTTTTGTTTCATTTCGAAAGATAAAAATTTATTTTACGGTTTAGTATTGTTTTTATTTTGAATTACATATATATGGGGGCACCATAATCTTTTCAGTGCTTAGGGCCTCTAAAGGTCTTAATCCGGCCCTGGTCGACAGTATTGATATAAACTTGGTTTGTATTTATGATAGCCCGTCTCATTAAACTAAATCATTCTATACACTAGGCTAGACTAAAGCCAACCAACCTCCTGACAATCCTTAAACTATTAAAAAAATACCTACAATTCCTTCCATTTTTTCCCATAAAAAATGGGGGAGGGGGGGTTAGCCCCAAGTTGCATAGAGGGGAGTGAGAGGGAGAATGAACTCCCCCCAAAGGGGTAACTCTAACGTGCCCTCGCCGTAGGCGAGTTTGCGAAGCACAAGCCCTGCCCGTAGGGCAGGGAGCCGAAGGCTCTGCTTGTAAATAAATAAAAAAAAAGCATATATTAGCTCACCAAATATCAAGTGGGATTTCAGATTTTCTAAAAAATTTAAATAATACAGGGTGTCTCAAAAGTCTGGATTCATGCCATTAGCGTTATTTATTAATTTTGTGCCCCAAAATCAGAGAGAGAGAGCTAAGGTTTCTCTCAATGTTTTTGTGTGCAAAAATTGATGTGTGTATATGCAAATTAATGGCATGCAATTTGAACAATTGTTAAAATAAAGTCCAGACTTCCGAGACCCTTTATTTCTTGTTTGGTGAATGTGTTTTGTCAAAAATGTCTAAAACAAGTGATGTCAATCTTACTAAAAACTTGCTACTTGAAAAAGGGTATGTTACAAGGAAAATGATCAGTGAATTTCCAAACAAAAATTGGTCAATGAGTGGGTTTGAATATGTTATCCGAAAAATTGCCGAAATCGGTGGCACTGATCAGAAAGAAGGGTCAGCAGTGCTCGCACAGACAAAAATAGGGAGTGTCGAGAATATAGTTTTAGCCAAGAGGACCAGCCTAGGAGTAACTTATTGCCTCAAAAATTAAGAGATAAACATCCTTTTCAATAAAATCTGAAGTGGCTTCAAGAAATATTGTCGTGAGAGCAGTACGGCTCGTTATTCCATATTGAATGTTAAATCCGTTACCTGATTTAGCCCTGATGACCTTCTCGTATGGGGGATGAAAGTATTTTTGCGGGCACTGCCCTTGGCTCCTCTTTCCTGCATAAAAAAGTGATTCTTTAGAATTTGTTGATAATGAGCAACATCAACATTTGCTCTTGTTCTAAAGACACAACTTACGGTTTTCTCAGGTTAGAAACAAAAGCAATCGTGATCTTTTAGGAAAAGTTGAAAGTTCTCTTAATAGTTTTTCAGGTAATACCTCAGTTTGCTCCCTGGTTCTTTAATAAATGCGATTATTCTGGTTTATGAGTGGTTGAAATGGTGAAATTTTTTCATTGCTAAAAACTGAATGAGAAAATCGTTCCAGCAAATTGTGTGCAGATGACTGTGTTGTTTACTTCGATAGGTGAATTTGTGAAGTTTTTCTTTTATACACACACGGCTTTAAATCTTTCTTCACTCTTCTGAGGACAGTGCTCCTGGGTATCTCTAACTGGTCCGCTGACAGACCAGACCTGAATTCCCTCGATTATACAATTTGCTGCCTTGCAGGAGTTTGTATACAAGCGGGAGGACCGAATTCATGACCTCTCCCTGCACGATGCCCCCCCTCCCCCGCCGAGGGTGCGCTAAGGGTTACTGAATTCATAAAACGTTATCCATTTCAAATGAAACAGGAAAAGTATTGACACGCAACTTCAGTATCTACCACAAAATAAATACAATTGGATTCGGAATCCTTTTGATACTGCGGTTCAGATATCACCTTCCTCTTGCAATGCAAGAAAACCTCATTGACACCGAGTTATCTACAGATTAAAACACTACTTGCAGAATTCAGAGCAGCCATTGGGCACTTTGGCTAACACTTAAAAAGCATATTCCCATCTTCTGAGAGCAGCAAATGAAGTGCGCATCCATTTACCTTTGTGAAGAAGTGTTCTCTGCAGTGACAGCGATTAAAACAAAGCGAAGAAAAAAAATTGGAGTATGATCTGAATCTCGACAATAAGCCGAAGATGGACTGCATTACGTTCAACATGCAAGCTCATATATCATTAAGTATTAAATCGAATGACTAAAAGGATAGTGGGTCATATCTTTCCTTGGTGTAAATGTCTTAGTAGATAATTTTTTCCAGAGATATTTTGTGAATCCGTCCCATTAAACTGTTATCTACTGTATTCTGAAGTTTCAGTTTTATCCGAAATACCTTATTATAAGGGAAAGGGAGTACCTTATTTTTGTATCTAATAAGGGGTGGCGAGACTGGAAAAGTTTAGACCGCCATTATACAAATGCTTGGGATTTATTGACCGAACCCTTGATCTATGGCCCTCCAGAATAAACTAATAATATTGAACACTTACAATGAATCTGCTTAAATATGAACTTTTGTTTCCTGGTTTATTTTTGTCACTTGTAGGAATGTTAAGTTTCACATCAATTATTAAAAATAACCTTACTTTTTGTGATCAAACGTAAATGTTTAATTTACTGATGTACTGCAGTAGTACATAGCATGTTTTCTAAATTTTATACATACAGAATATAGTTACCGTGAATAGAAGGATTGGAAATATTTAGATGTTTATTTTTCATTTGTTGAACTTCTCGCACCCTCCAAGAGAGCGAACCACACAGTTGGGGAAACTGTTTTAAGGTACTTTCCTTCTAAAAATTATTATTTAAGTTGTTCTAAAACTTTCGTATATTTTTTTAACCAAGATAGTTTCTAGAGTTCTCCAGAACTATACACACCAATGTCGTCCTATAGTTTCTTCTTGCAGGTGCCGCAAATCATGACAAGAATTTAACCATTTACCACATGAATTTTTTTAGGGTTAAGTTACGAATGCGTGTATTTGACAGGCTACAAATTCGTCCGTTTATGCAGTAAAGGGTTAAGTTCTGCTGATAAAAGTTATTTTACTCCACACATTCCAGCTATCATTGGCCATGCCTCTCTCGAAAGACTTCTCCGGAAAAGTTGGAGAAATAATGATTAAAGTTAAACGACTAACTTATTATACTAAATACATTGGTAACATTAATATCGTTAATATTCCCATTCCCTTCTGAATTCAGAGTTAGATAATCGGTTAAGTTCATTTAAATCTGTTGTTCTCATCCGAGTGTTCTCATTTTTGGACCCTGAATGACAAAAGTGAATGTGCAGTAATCTTAAAACCTGCTTGAACAATTTAAAGAATTTTAGAAAAATTAGAGAGAATAAAGTCAGAAGAACAGAAGTTAGGGAAGTAAAACAAACATTATAGAAAAATAATTTCACTAAATTTATAGAGAAATTTTAGTCTTTATTAATGTCACAACTAATATTCAAATTAACATACAAATTATGCATCATTTAGAAATAAAAGTAATTCAATTTTATTGACTTCGGTAAAATTATTTAATAAGAATTAAAAAATTTTAAAAAGTGGCTAATGCTATGGCCATTAGAAATAAAACTAACCCAAATTCTAAAACTCAGTAGCGACGGGTCAACCCTTCTGGTAAATAACAAGGAGATTCTACTATCCACTTTATGTATTTGTCTTGTGTAGTACCATAATCTGGTCCACGATTGTATGGTATTTTAAAACCTCCCTCTTCATACAGAACTCGGCGTACATTTTGATACTTTATACTTTTGTGAAGGGGTAGAAAGTCTATCTTCATATCGTACTCCAACTCAGTATCATGTGCAATGAGCTTTCCTTTATCTAATTTGAAGCCAAGTCTGTTCATAATCCTTTTGAACATGTATTCCCGGTCAACAAAGGCGTTATAAAGTCCCGAGAGTAATATCTCGTCGGAGTCTTTTTTAACAAGGATAAAAATACGTCTTCGCATATTGACAATGGTCAGTTTAAAAAAGTAAAAGTGAAAAATATAGTGGTCCTTCGACGTCTGTCAACTTTGTTGTACCTCTCGTCGATTCCTCTCTAAACTTGGGTGCAAGGCTCTTCGTTAAAATAATTTAAAATATAAATCAGACAAGCTCGGCATTTGGTTTATGGTATCCGATCATATTTGCGGAGTACTATGAACCTTCGACTATAAAAGAAATTAAGGAGATTAGAACATGATAACTTCAGCATGCTATCAAACTGGCGGCCCGCGAACCACTTACAGTTATAGTCAAAAGTTTAAGGACACCCATCAAAATAATGCAAAATTGAGAATCACCAATTGGGTACCATTTATTTGCGGAAGGTAGCATCCTATTTCAATATTTCACAATAGATTTTGGAGTTGAAGGTTGTATTCTTTTCAAGAATATACATTTGTCCCACTCCGTGATAGGAAATGCAACTCCATATCATAATAGACTCGGGGCGTTTCACTGTTTCGAGACATTCTGGTTTAAAGCGTTCACCAGTTCGTCGACTTACTAGAGATTTGTCATTAAATACATGAAAAGATTACTCATCTGAAAAAATTGCTTTTCTCCAGTCTTCCGGGGTCCACTCTTTGAACTGATTGCATCATCTCAGGCGATGCTATCTTTGTTCTTTATTAATGAACGGTTTTTCAGCTGGACGACACTATTTAAAACCAGCTTGCAGTAGACGCCTTCTGACAGATCTGTCACCGAGATCTCACCATGTTGATTCATTCAAGTCATGAGCAAGACTTTCGATCTTCGACTGTTGACACACTTCCTTATGAGGATGTGGTCTTCACGAGCAATGTCAATGTTGGTCGTCCAGATCTCTTTTGGGACAACCAACATTGACATCTGCTCGTGAAGACCGCATTCTTAAAAGGAAGTATATCAACAATCGAAGATCGAAATTCTTGCTCATGACTTGAATGAATCAACAGGGTCTCATTTCGGTGACAGATCTGTCAGTAGTAGTCTACTGCAAGATGGTTTTAAATAGTGTTGTCCAGCTAAAAATCCGTTCATTAATAAACAGAGCGCGTCGCCTGAGATGGTGCAATCAATTCAAAGAGCGGACCCCGAAGACTGGAGAAAAGCAGTTTTCTCAGATGAATAGTCTTATGTTTTTAATGACAAATCCCTAATACGTCGACGAACCGGTGAACGCTTTAAACCAACGTTCGCTGATCCGACTGACCTTGGACGGTGTTATTGGCACACACCTTGCTGTGTGACTCAGTTTTAAGTCAATCTGAAAACCATGCAGTCTATGAAATCTAGAGCAGCAACCTGAATTTACCACTATGGATGTGATGTAACTGAAGAAATGGAGAGTATGTTGCAGAGAAACGTGTCTCATCAGCGAAACAAAAGAAATTAAACTGTACAACTATACTATACTTTTATTGATCCTTTCCCGTCAAAAGTGCCCTAAACTGTAAAATATGTATTAAAAGTAAATAAAAAGTCATTTTATGTAACGTAAACGCCAATAAAGAATAAAAGTTGATTGTTCTGTCGTTCGTAGACAGAGCGAGAGAGACTTCCCAGTGGATTATGGATGGATCTACATAACTACTATTATACTGTGTACACACACACACATATATATATATATATATATATATATACACACACACACAAATTCAGCTCCGATTTAACCCACCTTTACAATTAACCGACATACCCTTGGTCTCGTTTACGTCGGTTAAAAAGAAGTCTACTGTGTGTGTGTGTGTGTGTGTGTGATAAGTTGGGGCCAATCGGCGACTCTTACAGCCAGGCAAGGTGAAACTAGGTCAGATGGTCGTTCAAGATTGGTTGTTACTCCGTCAACAATTTTCGGCTAAATGATAGGCCAAAAATTGGTCTTCCCAAAACTTTATATTTTTTATATAATTAATGACTAACAAGTTTCGCGGAGACCAGATTATCCTGTCAGGTCGTTTTAAATTAGTTATTTTCCACGTGACCATTTCGGCGAATTTTTTTTTTTTTTTTACAAGAGTACATTGAAGGCTTTTCAAGAATTTTAGGTTAGGTTATATATTAACTTTTTCAGATTGTTTTTTTGTTGTTTGAACAATATTAACCTTCGTTCAAACGGCATCAAAAACCATCATAACAGTTTTGATTTACAAAGCCTGTAATGTACACTTGTAAAACTTTAGCAATATTTGTAGCAAGTTTCTATAAAACTATTTACTTTAATATTTACTTTTTAGAGGGTGCAATCCGGCCCTCTTCAAAGTACGTGTGATGAGGATTGTTTAACCACCTTCGCAACATCCAAAGTCGTATAACGGAGGGGACCTACAGACTTACGTGGAATTCGAACCACGGGTCACATGTTAGGACATTGACGAATACATAGTCCTCATTTAGATCACAGGTTTAACATGTGACGGATTTATTAACTGTTCCAGACTGTAAAGTTCAAAATAGCGTTTTAATCAGTCAATTGTAGCTTAATTATAACATTTCCAACAACTCTCAACCCTTTAACGCCGAACATTTTTGTAGGGTTAAGTCTAAATGCGTATATTTGAAACGGTACGTATTCGACCCAGTCGGCGTTAGAGGGTTAAATAATCCAACAAAATGGGTGCTCTTCCAATATGTGCTCTACCTTAAAATTTACATTCCAATACGTGATCTACCTTAGATTATTCGGATTAGCAGCAGGTACATTAATTAGCCTTATAAGGCTAACTAACGAAAATATCACGACAACCTAACCAATCGTCAAGGGCGTATAGTTGACCTAACGATTGGTTAGGTTAAGTCATGATATTTTCGTTAGTTAGCCTTATAAGGCTAGTTTCACGGTAGAGCACGTATTGGAATATGGTAGATCACAGTTTCGCGGTAGAGCACATATTGGAAGAGCACCACAAAATGACAAAGTTACTGAAACTACTTGAAACTAAAATTGATCGAACATTTAAGGGATTTAAGTTATCTAAATTATGAAGGTTAAATTTATTAGATATTGATAGCGGCCATACTCGAGTTAAGTTAAGGTTGGAAACAATATTCAGTTTAACTCAACAATACTTTGTGCAAACGAACAGGCTAACATTTACTTTCATTATCTGTTAAACTAATAACATATGAAATAAACTTGTTTATCAGTAGGCATCAGACATTAAATTAAAAATAAGTATATCGCAGTAATAGGTCAAGAAGCCCACGCATGCAAAGATTACGAAATTCGAACTTAATAATACATGCCTTCACGATTTTAAGAACACAAAGTATTAAAGTTACAATTTTAGCATTACCAATAATGCATCAACCATTGTAAACATTTTGGTTAATTATAATATTATCCCAAATTACTTGTACGACTCTGAAATCAATTAGAAACAACCACTATATCAAGTGAATTTGCAAATGAACACATATGGCATGGAATGGTATTTTGAATTGAAGCTAAAATTCGTTAATAAAACCCAAAAGTATGCCAAAACTGAACCAGACAAAAACCCATCGAACCACATGCACCGACAACCAGACCGAATTCTAAACAAATATCTTGGTTTTAACCTTGAGCTTCTACTAAAGCCAGAATAAGGTTCAAATTTTTTACCAAGTTGGTTGGGGTTAATTAACCGTCCAGGTCTGCCAAGAAGTTTATACTTCGGAGGGTGACCTACAGTTTAACGTGAAATACGAACCATGGGTTGCTATATTATTTTAAGACAGAAGACTGTCACTCATTTAACTACTGACCAGATCCAGTCACTTAATTTCGCAGGAGAGAGAAGTGGTATGAGGGTGACAAAGAGGTAATCCAATATTAAAAGTTCATTTGGTTGGTCGAGCCGTTTTGTTACGTCCTCCAACCACAACGGATCAGTGATACGGGGTGTAACATCTGGAATCATAGGTAAACCTATAACTTTTCAATTAACTAGCTCGCCACTGTTCTCCTTCCTTATTTTCCAAGCTCTTTTGGGACACTGGTGACTGGGTAATAATTTGAAGGTTGCCTGGATCTACAGATCTACAGAAACTAAGGCTAACAAAGACCCTAAGATCCACTCTAAGGTTAGCCCGAGAGAAAGGAAAGAGTAGGGGGTTAAGAGAAGAGAATAAGGGGTTAAGAGTAAGTAGCAACACCTATCACTCGTGGGTTAACATTCATTCAGAAAAAGAGAAAAAAAGACTCACCATCATCATCCACCGGCCACTGCCGACAAGTCATAAAAATAGTCGGAGAGAATAGGAAAGATTACAGAACGGTCCTCTACTCCATAGGGAGGTGGAGCCCACTCTGCCGTAAAAAGAAGAAAAGAAGTAAAATAAGAACGCTTACAAACCATGCAATATATTCTTAACTCAAGAACAACACATTCTTAACTGAAATCAACACATTCTTGCAGCTGTTGCAGACCGATCCTCCACTCCATAGAGAGGTAGAGGATGCAGCCCACTAGGCTGGAAGGGCGTGAAAGATGAAAAGAAGTAAAATAAGAACGCATTTCAACATATTCTTAACTCAAACACTATCATACCATGCAAACTACAGACATGTAATGAAGAGAGTTACAGACATGCAATAAAGGAGAGAAGAAAACAAAGTATAAAGAATAACAAAAAGTGGGTTAATTTACTGATCAAGGTACAACTAAGTTCGTGTTAGTCTAATTTTTTTTTTTTTTTTTTTTTGCTGGCATATCACACGCTGGCATGTCACAAGCTGGCATCAGACGTCAACAAACTCATCCCCGATTACGACCACCAGAGCTCCTGTTGCCAATTGTTTTTTTTATTTTAAACAATGTTAATATTTTTAAAATGTCTATCTAGACGGTTTTTAAACACATTAACGCTGGTAGAGTTCACGACGGGCGCGGGAAGATTATTCCATTTATCAATTACTTTAAACGTAAAGAAGTTTTTAGCGATATTAATAATGAAACGTCTGCCGCGCAACTTAAATCCGTTATTACGAGTATTGCTATTATCGAAAGTGAACAGTTTGTCAAAATTTACATTATCGATGTCATTAACGATTTTGAAAACTTCAATAAGCTCCCCCCTTAATCTCCTAGTTTCGAGTGAATGCAAGTCTAACTCTTTAATCCTATCTTCATAAGGCTTGTTGCGCAATGACGGAATTAGTTTCGTGGCACGACGCTGAACCCTTTCTAACCTATCAATATCCTCACGCAAATACGGGCACCAAAACTGAACGGCATATTCTAAATGAGGCCTGACTAGGGACTTGTAAAGGGGCAATATAATATCCTTCGATTTAAATTCGAAATTATGCGTTATGAAGCCTAACATCCTATTAGCTTTTGCGCAAGACTCCAGGCACTGGTTCCTAACTTTTAAATCCTTAGATACGCGTACGCCTAAATCTACTTCCTCGTCAACGCTCGCTAACTCTCTATCATCCATCGTGTACGTGTAATTATTGTTACGAGAACCTACTGTATATGCAAAACTTTACATTTGTCTACGTTAAATTGCATCTGCCACTTATCCGTCCACTCCATAATCCTATTTACATCGTCTTGGAGCCTATTTCTATCGTCCTCGTTAACAATCTTACCGCCTATTTTAGTATCGTCCGCGAATTTTGACACGTTACCAGTCAATCCTACATCTATGTCGTTAATGTAAATTACAAATAGCAATGGGCCTAACACTGAACCCTGTGGGATACCGCTACCTACATTCAACCATCCCGATTCACTACCATTAACAACGACCCTCTGTCTCCTAGCACGAAGCCATTCCTCTAACCAGTTAGCTACTGACCGCGTATACCGTGCGCTTTAACCTTTGCAATTAATCTTCTATGCGGAACTGTATCGAACGTCTTTTTAAAATCTAAATAAATAACGTCAGCCGCTCTATGCCTATCGTATTCGCGCACTATTTCGTTATAAAATTCTAACAAATTAGTTAAACAAGATCTATGGCGTCGACCCCCTCGATTAGGTACTCCGGCTTGCCGGGCCGAGGGGGCTCGTACACCTCGTGGGTTGTTGGGGTTTCCTCAACTCCTCGCAAGGTGTGGGCGAAGAGTTACCTAGTTGCGGTTTTTTTTTTTCCCTTCCTCTTCTTTTTGCTCCCCTTTTTTTTCCGTCTCTCCAGGAATTTCTTTTGCTTGACTCGGTCTTGTGCCTCTGTCAATTGTAGTATCCCCCCCCCCCACTCTGTTTGTATTTTGCAGTCTTGGGGTCATCGGGTGCACCCGCCGGGGGGCATCTCTCCGTGGCTGAGCCGTGCTCTGGGGACGGTACTGGCGCCCGGACCGCTGCTGCGTCTGGATTAGGGCTTTGCTAGGTCCTTAAAGGACAACTTTCCGTAGAGCCAATCTTTAAACGTTGTGGGTCCGGGAAACGCGGGCCCGACGTGATAAATAGTTTAAAACGCGGGCCCGTGGTAAAAAATAACTTAAACGTTTTTTATTGCAACGCGCGTAGTATTAGAAATAAATTAAATGAATTTAAGGCGGTAATTTATTCCGGCAACTATGATATAGTTGCTATCACTGAAACTTGGTTAAATACCGTGACGCGGGACTTGTTGGGGGAACTTGAGATACCGGGTTTTAAACTCTTTACTAATGATAGGTTACATAGATTTGGAGGCGGCGTTTTGCTGTACATTCGTAATTCCCTTAGGGCTATCGAGGTTAAGTTAGATTTTCCAGCAGCAATTAATGCGATCTGTGTTGAAGTTAGGGCGCGTAGTATTAGTTTTATTTTTGTTGTTGTTTATAGACCTCCCATTCAACCCCTCGATATAGATACTAGATTTTACTCACTTCTTGGTAATTTTATTGACAATCGGAATAGTATAATTGTCGGAGACTTTAACTGCCCTAATGTTAATTACGAGAATTTTACGGGTAATGAAGAGGGTTTGAGATTGGTTGAGTTTATGGACGATAACTTTTTACGACAGATAGTTACCGAACCAACGCGCGGTGATAATATTTTAGATTTGGTGATGACGAACGGCGAGAATATAGTCGAAGGTTTAGAAGTAGGCGAGAGTTTAGGATGTAGCGATCATCAAATTCTTAGGTTTAAGTTATTGATAGAAAACACTCAGGATAGTAACGTAATAGAAGTCCCTGATTTTCGTAGGGCTAATTTTGATAGTTTCGCGGATAGGATGAGAGTAGTGGACTGGGATAACTTATTTATGGGTAATGACACAAATTTGCGTTGGGTGGCGTTTAAAGAAAGTTTTAGGAATATTGAAAGGGAGTTTATTCCTCGTAGGCCCAAGCTCGCTAGTAATCGTGGTAGACCGAAGTGGTGGAGTAGGGAAACAGGAGAGTTTATAAACGAGCGTAATAGAGCGTATAGACTTAGTAAGCGTAATGGCCAGGTAGCTAACTTTAATAGATATATCGAGCTTAGACGTCAGGTTAAAAGATCAGTTAGGAATGCCAAGCGTAATTTAGAGATACTTATAGCTGCGGATAGTAAACATAATCCAAAAAAGTTTTTTGAATACGTTAATAATCGTAAGTCGGTAAAAAATAACATAGGCCCTCTAGTGGATGTTAATGGCGCTTTGGCTTCTGACGCTCAGGCGATGGCGGGTATTTTCAATAACTTTTTTGCGACAGTTTTTACCGTAGAAGACGTAAATAATGTCCCCGACGTGGATGATATCGTTCCATTTAGTAGCGAGACTATTTTGGAAGAAATAACTGTTTACGAGGCTGAGATTGCGCATTATATCGATAGGCTAAAAGTTAGCAAGGCTCCAGGCCCTGACGCTTTTTATCCAGACATTTGAAAGATTTGAAAGAAGTTATCGTAGGCCCCTTAACGAAGATCTTTAATCAGTCACTCGAACGGGGATTATTCCTGAAGACTTCAAATTAGCTAACGTCACGCATATTTTTTAAAAAAGGCGACCGCGCGGTAGCTAGCAATTATAGGCCCATTAGCTTAACGTCAATTGTAGGTAAACTTTTGGAATCCGTAGTTAGGGATCGTATTATCGATCACTTAGAAAGTAGAGATTTGATTAATAGTAGTCAGCATGGGTTTCGACGCCATAGGTCTTGTTTAACTAATTTGTTAGAATTTTATAACGAAATAGTGCGCGAATACGATAGGCATAGAGCAGCTGACGTTATTTATTTAGATTTTAAAAAGGCGTTCGATACAGTTCCGCATAGGAGACTAATTGCGAAGGTTAAAGCGCACGTTATACGCGGTCAGGTAGCTAACTGGTTAGAAGAATGGCTTCGTGCTAGGAGACAGAGGGTCTTAGTTAATGGTAGTGAATCAGGGTGGTTAGATGTAGGTAGCGGTGTCCCACAGGGTTCAGTGTTAGGCCCATTGCTATTCGTAATTTACATTAACGACATAGATGTAGGATTGACTAGTAACGTGTCAAAATTCGCGGACGATACTAAAATAGGCGGTAAGGTTGTTAACGAGGACGATAGAAATAGGATTCAAGACGATGTAAATAGGATTATGGAGTGGACAGATAAGTGGCAGATGCAATTTAACGTAGACAAATGTAAAGTTTTGCATATAGGTTCTCGCAACAATAATTACGCGTATACGATGGATGATAGGGAGTTAGCGAGTGTTGACGAGGAAGTAGATTTAGGCGTACGCGTATCTAAGGATTTAAAGGTTAGGAACCAGTGCCTGGAGTCTTGCGCAAAAGCTAATAGGATGTTAGGTTTCATAGCGCGTAATTTCGAATTTAAATCGAAGGATATTATATTGCCCCTTTACAAGTCCCTAGTCAGGCCTCATTTAGAATATGCAGTTCAGTTTTGGTGCCCGTATTTGCGTGAGGATATTGATAGGTTAGAAAGGGTTCAGCGTCGTGCCACGAAACTTATTCCGTCATTGCGCAATAAGCCTTATGAAGATAGGATTAATGAGTTAGACCTGTATTCACTCGAAACTAGGAGATTAAGGGGGGAGCTTATTGAAGTTTTCAAAATCGTTAATAACATCGATAACGTAAATTTTGACAAATTGTTCACTTTTGATAATAGTAATACTCGCAATAACGGATTTAAGTTGCGTGGCAGGCGTTTTATTACTAATATCGCTAAAAACTTCTTTACGTTTAAAGTAATTGATAAATGGAATAATCTTCCCGCGTCAGCCGTTCATTCTACCAGCGTTAATATGTCTGAGAACCGTCTTGACAGACATTTTAAGGGTATTAACGTTGTTTAATTTAAAAAACAACAAAGTTAGCAACAGAAGCTCTGGTGGTGGTGCTCGAGGATGAGTCTGTTGACGATGAATGCCAGCTTGTGACATGCCAGCGTGTGATGCCAGCAATAAAATTATTAAAAAAAAAAAAAAAAAAATTAGACTAACACGAATGTAGATGTAGCTCATAGCGTAAACTAACCCACTTTTTGTTTAACTTACCTACTTTTTTTTTTTTTTTTTCTTATCCTCTCCTTACTTTGCATGTCTCTAACTCTTTTCTTGCATGTTTGTAGTTTGCATGGTATGACAGTGAGTTAAGACTGTGTTTGCATGGTTTGTAAGCGTTCTTATTTTACTTCTTTTCATCTTTCACCCCTCTCCTATTCTCTCCGACTATTTTTCTGACTTGTCGGCAGTGGCCGGCGGATGATGATGGTGAGACACTTTTCCTCTTTTTCTGAATGAATGTTAACCCATGAGTGATAGGTGTTGCTCTTACTTAACCCCTTATTCTCTTCTCTTCTCTTAACCCGCTACTCTTTCCTTTCTCTCGGGCTAACCTTAGAGTGGATCTTAGGGTCTTTGTTAGCCTTAGCTTCTGTAGATCTGTAGATCTGTACTGTTTTTAAAACGACAGTCAGGTTGGGGGGGCGGGCTACCCGGGACGTTGGGCCTGCGCCTTGAAGGATGCAGCGGCGGATGGTGCATTGCCTTGGGTCCGAGGCTGTCTTTTTTGTAAAGCTATTGTTTATGGGTTCAATTTCAAAACTTCAATCCCCTCCTGTTGACGACTGTGGCCCGCCCTAGGATTTGGATAAGACTTCTACTTCTGGTCGTTCAGCGGCCTCTGCCTCCGCTGGATTGACCTTAAAGCCGTATGGCCCCCTCTCGTCCTCTGCGGCGTCTGGCTCTCGTGGCCTGACTCGTGGTGGTCGTAGGGTAGGGTCTTCGCGGCCCTCGTTCTATCGCCCACTCTCGGTTACCGTTACACATGGACCTGTCCCTGCTGTCAATTTCTGTCCGGTGGACAGGTTCCTTGTTCTCCGCCCTTCCGCTGGCTCCCTTCCTGGCAACTCGGAACGGGTGTTTCAGCGTCTTAAGACGGTGTGGGTTCCCTGTCGTTATGATATCCGCCCTCTGAAGGATGGATCTCTTCTTTTGAAGTCCCGTTCTTCGGGGGTGACTGAGTCCCTTCTACAGTTGCAGGACGTTTTGGGTTGCAGAGTTTCTGTGACTCCCCATCCGCAATTGAATAGGTGTCAGGGCACCATTTTCGCTTCCCGTCTGCTGTCAATCCCGGTTGGCGAGTTGCAGGAGGATCTTGCCCCCGAGGGGGTAACGAAGGTCTTCCGCTTTTCGTCGCGCCGGGATGGTGCTCTTACCCCGTCCGCTCGTCTGCTCCTGACCTTTGACTCCCTTGTGCCTCCGGCCCAGGTGTTCTGGGGCGTGGGTGATCGCCGGTCGTGTGAGTTTTCGGTGCGACCGTATGTGCCTGACCCGGTTCGCTGCTTTGGCTGCAACCGGTTCGGCCATGTTAGCTCTGCGTGCCGCCGTGAGGGTAAGTTGTGTGTCCGCTGCGGTGGGCCTGCGCACTCTACCACGTGCACGAAGCCCCCGCGGTGCTCGAACTGCTCGGGGGCCCACCCTTCCTCCTCTCGGGACTGCCCCGTTTTCAAGTTTGAGTTCGAGGTGCGGTCCTTAAGGACTACCGAATTCCTTAGTGCGCGGGAGGCGCGCGATAGGGTCCGTGACCGGGAGCCACGGCGGGGGTTGTCCTATGCTGAGGCTCTTGGCCCTGGCGGGTCTTCGGGCCCCTCCCGTGCTACCCCGGCGCCTACCGAAGTGGTGCCCCCCCTGGAAGTTCCGGGGGTTGGTGGTCCTCCTGGCGCCGTGGGATCTTCTTGTCCCTCTGCCTCACTTTCAGACATCCCATCTGATTCCCTGCCTACAAGTGCCCCTTCTCCCTCTCCGGCCTAGGGGTCTGGATTCTTGCCTACTCGTCTCTAGGGTGGGGAAGGTGATGCCCCGAAGGGAAGGGGGAAACGTCGCCGTGGTCGGAGTCGGAGTCCTCCAGACCCGATCATGACCGCTGCTCGCCCTGCTTCCCCTTCTTCACCGGAGGGGAAGCCGCTCCTGGTCCGCTCGGGACTCCCCCCACCTATACGGAGGGATGGTGAGGCGTCACCTCCCGGTGCCCCAACTAGTGTCCGGGTGTCGGTTGAGGTACACCGCCCCATGACACCCTCGGTTACTGACTCGGTTCCCATGGTGGACCCGGTAGAGAGGAGCCTGGCCCTTCTTCATGGAGTCTCTCTCCCTTCGGCTCCTGCTGAGAGTGGTCGGGTCTCTCTCCTGGATCTACCTCTCCCACCTGTGGTGGACCTTTCCTATCCCCCCCCCACCGTCAGCACTTGTCCTCGAACATCTGGTTCTCCCCGGCCCCCCTCTGGTGGAGAGTTGGGGAAGCCGATTCCGTCCATGGTTACGGACCGTTGAGTTTGCTGCTCAGCTTGGTCCGTGGCTATTTCTCTGCTTTCTCTGCTTCTTATAATGCCACTTCCCCTTACTGTTCCCTTTTGCATTGGAACTGTAGGGGGCTTTTAGCTAACTGGGAGAACCTTGCCTCCCTGCTGGAGAGCGAGCGGCCTTCCTGTGTTTGTCTCCAGGAGACTATCCTGGCTGCGCGGGGGCTCCCTCGTCTCTCTGGCTATGATGGTTTCCCTTGCACTCCGGATGAGCGCACACGCCGACGGGGTGCGGCGATTTATGTACATCATTCACTACCCTCGCGAGGTGTGCCTCTTCCTACTTCCTTGCAGGCTGTGGCTGTGCGGCTCTTTTTAGATCGCCAGTACACTGCCTGCTCGATTTATATTTCTCCTCATGACCCTCCTTCTCGCGACGCGGTTCGCGAGTTGGTGTTGCAACTGCCTCGACCGTTTCTCCTCCTCGGGGACTTTAACAGTCGCGACCCGGCTTGGGGAGATGTCCGGTCGACTAATGTTGTTGGTATGTTGCTCTCCTTAATGGAGGAACTTTCCTTCGCGTGCCTCAATTCCGGTGAACCTACCTACTTCCACGAACCCACGGGTTCATCTACCTGTATTGATCTCTCCTTGGTGTCCCTCGATGCCTTACTCGATTTTTCGTGGAAGGTGTTGGGGGACTCTTATGGCAGTGATCATTACCCAGTCTGTCTTGAGCCGGTCGGACCGCAGCCGGGTCTCGTCTCGACCGAGGTGGTGCCTTGCGCGGGCTGACTGGCCATCCTTCAGAGCTCGTTCCGTCATTGCCGTTCGGTGTTGAGCTTTGGCTCTGTGGATGAGAGCTTGGAGTTCTTCGAGCGGGTGGTGATGGGCGTCGCGGAGGACTGTATTCCTCGATCTTCCGGTAACCCGCGGACGCGTAGCGTCCCGTGGTGGACTCCAGCATGTCACCAGGCGGTGTGTGAGAGGAAGAGGGCAACGCGCCGCTTCCACCGCACCCGGCGCGCGGACCACTTGATTGAGATGCGGCGGGCGAAGGCTTTCGCCCGCCGGACTCTCAAGTTGGCCCGTCGGGCCTCTTGGCGTGCTTTTGTGTCCGGCATTTCCTCGTCTACCCCTTCTGCTGCTGTGTGGCGGAAGGTACGTAGTATCGAGGGGAAGCCGGTCCCTGCTAGTCGCCCTGTCCTTCGGGACGGGGACGGCTTCCTTTCGGATCCTGCTGCTGTGGCCGATCGGCTGGCCGGTGCTTTTGCTGCGGTTTCCCGTTCGCCTTCAGCTGCGGATCGTCCTTTGTCGGATGTTACGTTCCCGCCGCCTGGGAACGAGCCCTATAACCGTCTCTTTACGATGCGGGAACTTCGGGCTGCCTTGGCAACCCGTCGTTCTTCCGCCCCTGGCCCTGATGACATTCCGTATGACTTTATTTGGAATCTGCACCCGATGGCCCTACACTTCTTGCTGGATCTTTTCAACCGGGTGGGGTTGAGGGGTCGTTCCCTTCCCGTTGGAGGGAGGCGATTGTGGTCCCGATACCTAAGCCGGGGAAGGATCCGGCGGAGGTGGCGGCTATCGGCCTATTGCCTTGACGAGCTGCTTATGCAAGCTCCTTGAAAAGATGGTGGCCGTCCGACTTTCCTTTACACTGGAGTCGCTTGGGTTATACCCCCCGACCCAGTATGGCTTTCGTCGATTTCGGGGTACTCTGGACCCCCTTCTCCTCCTTGGTCATGATGTACGGGAGGCCTTTTCCCGCCGGAATCTTGTTCTGGCCGTCTTTTTCGATGTCCAAAAGGCCTATGACACGACCCGTCGGGGTTGTCATGGACCGTTTGAAGTCTCTTGGTTTTGTGGGCTTTTTGCCCACATTTCTTCGTAACTTCCTCTGCCGTCGCACTTTCCGCGTCCGTAATGGGGCGGCCCTATCTGACCTGTATGTTCAGGAGGAGGGGGTGCCCCAGGGGTGTGTCTTGAGCGTCTCCTGCTTCAATCTGGTCATGTCTGCGCTACCGGGAGCCCTTCCGCCCTCGGTGCGCTGTTCCATCTACGCCGACGATCTGGCTGTCTATGCCGCGGGGACGAGTCCCCCCCTCGTGGAGAGGCAAGTCCAACTCGCGGTCAATCGGGTTGAACGCTGGGCGTCGTCGGTGGGCCTTACGCTGTCTTCCCCGAAGACTTCGTGTGTGGCCTTCCTTCCGTCGAGGAGACGGGGATCCGGCGCCGTCCCGGCCTTTAATCTTACACTCGGGGGTCAGCCTCTGGCCCTCGTTCATCAGTACGTTTCCTGGGTATGGTTTTCGACAGCCGTTTGAGCTGGGTTCCCCACCTTCGCCGGCTGCGCGAGTCTACAAGACGTACCCTGGATTTGCTGGGACATCTGTCGCATACTACATGGGGCGCGGATAGGCGGACACTCCTCCGTTTGTACGTGTCCCTGGTACAGTCAAAATTAGATATGGGAGTGTGGTGTATGGCTCCGCCTCCCGTACGGCCCTTCGGATACTGGATCCGGTCCTCTCTAGAGGACTGCGCATGTCATCTGGCGCCTTCCGCTCCTCTCCGGTTGATAGTCTGCAGGTTGAGTGCGACATCCCTCCCTTGGAGGATCGGAGGTCGTTCCTCATTGCCAAGCACTATCTCCGGATCTCCGTCTTCCCAACTCTCCTCTGTTCCAGGTGGTTGAGAGGGCGTTCTGCCGGGATGGGGGTTGGTATTTCACCGACACGGTGACCTCCCTCCTCGATGGTATGGGCACTCCCCTCCATCCGTTATACCGGTCTCTTTCAGGGTGTTGCACCTTGGGAGAGCACCCCTGTTGCGTGCTGTAGGGCGTTGCGCCCCGTTCGCAGGGCCGATTCTGACTCTGCCTTGCTTCGGTCTCTGTTCCTTCAGCATGCAGCGTGTCACTCTGCATGTGTTGCGGTCTTCACAGATGGCTCGAGGTCGTCGGGGGCGTTGGGGCCGCGGCTGTTCCCCAGTCGTCTGCCCTTGCTCCCCGATGTACCCGTCTCCCTGATGAGGCTTCCGTTTTCACGGCGGAGCTCTATGCCATTCTGAGCGCTCTGGAGGTGGTGCGGGAGCATCCGGATGGGTCGTTTGTCATCTATTCGGATTCCCGCAGTGCCCTGGATGGCCTGGAGTGTTTTGACCCTGTCCACCCACTGGTCCGACGAATCCAGCTACTGTGCCATATCCTTGTCGCTTTGGTGGCAAGGAGGTGGTATTTTGCTGGGTCCCTGCACATGTTAACGTGGCTGGAAATGAGGCTGCCGATCGAGCTGCCCGTTCCGCGTGCCGACTACAGGTTTCACCCGTGTCCCTCCCATTTCCGATTATATCCCTGGCTTCCGTAGGTTTTTGCGCTCCCGGTGGCAGAGTCGCTGGGATGGCGCTACAAATAACAAACTCTGCAAGATTAAACCCAAATTGGGATGTTGGGCCTCTTCCTTCCATCGGTCGCGCCATAAGGAGGTGGCTCTGGCCCGCCTCCGTATTGGCCACACCCACCTGACCCATTGCTATTTGATGGCCGGGGATCGGGTGCCCCGATGTCCCAATTGTAACGTTTCACTTACAGTTGCCCACCTCCTGGTGGAGTGTCCGCTTTACTCTGCGCTGCGCGCAGAGTATTTTCCCTTTTTGGAGAGCGTCGGGCCTTGTGATAGGCTTGACGCTATTTTATATGAAAGTCCCTACTTTTCGGTAACCGGGTTGTTCTCCTTCCTCTTTCGCTCCCGACTTCTTTACCAGCTGTGACTCCGGTATGATCTTTCTGCTCCCTTCCCCCCCCCCCTTCCACCTCCTCCCCGTCTACTGTTCATTTCCGTTAGCTGTTCCATAGTCTTCGTCCTATGTTCGCTCTGCTATCCACCTTTCTTTTGGTGGCCATGAGCAGTCATACTTTGAAACAAAAAAAAACAAAAAATGTATGGCGTCGAAACCCATGCTGACTACTCTTAATCAAATCTCGACTTTCTAAGTGATCGATGATACGATCCCTAACTACGGATTCCAAAAGTTTACCGACAATTGACGTTTAGCTAATGGACCTATAATTGCTAGCTACTGTGCGGTCGCCTTTTTTAAACATAGGCGTGACGTTAGCTAATTTGAAGTCTTCAGGAATAATCGCCGTTTCGAGTGACTGATTAAAAATCTTCGTTAAGGGGCCTACAATAACGTCTTTCAAATCTTTCAAATGTCTGGGATAAAAAGCGTCAGGGCCTGGAGCCTTGCTAACTTTTAGCCTATCGATATAATGCGCAATCTCACCCTCGTAAACAGTCATTTCATCCAAAATAGTCTCGCTACTAAATGGAACGATATCATCCACGTCGAGGACATTATTTACGTCTTCTACGGTAAAAACTGCGCAAAAAAGTTATTGAAAATACCCGCCATCGCCTGAGCGTCAGAAGCCAAAGCGCCGTTAACATCCACTAGAGGGCCTATGTTATCTTTTATCGGCTTATGATTATTGACGTATTCAAAAAACTTTTTTGGATTATGTTTACTATCCGCAGCTATAAGTATCTAAATTACGCATAGCATTCCTAACTGATCTTTTAACCTGACGTCTAAGCTCGATATATCTATTAAAGTTAGCTGCCGTGCCATTGCGCTTATTAAGTCTATACGCTCTGTTACGCTCGTTTATGAACTCGCCTATTTCCCTAGTCCACGTCCACCACTTGGGCCTACCATGATTTCTAGCGCGCTTGGGCCTACGAGGAATAAACTCCCTTTCACTATTCATAAAACTTTCTTTAAACGCCTCCCAATGCAAATTTGTGTCATTACCCATAAATAAGTTATCCCAGTCCACTACTCTCATCCTATCCGCAAAACTATCAAAATTGGCTCTACGAAAATCAGGGACTTCTCAGGGACCTCCAACCACAAAGGATCATTGATACAGGGTGTAACATCTGGAATCATAGGTAAACCTATAATTTTTCAATTAACTAGCTCGCCACTGTTCTCCTTCCTTATTTTCAAAGCTCTTTTGGGACACTGGTGACTGTGTAATAATTTGAAGGTTGCCTGGATGTTTACGGTAAGTTCAGAGACTTAATGCCGTATATAGCATATAACTTGGTTGTCATGTTTTGGGGAGATGTATACGGCGTTTTGCAAAGTCATTGGAGAGGGTGACATGTGACAGGTGACATCTCTATCGACAGTATATTATATTTAGGTTGGATGATCCCTTCTGTATCAGAAACGGCTATCGACATAGTGAAAATATATAAATATGGTAATTTTAGAAAAGCATATTTTTCTGTTTCTCTCATTAGTTGGTTTACCGAGTGGTTATTTCTCTATACTAATCTAAAACTCTTAAGAGGAGTGAGATATGTACAGTTTCGGAAAATATTTGCCTAAAACATAAAATATTTAAAAAACATAAGAATTTACTAACTGTTAATATTCTGTTTTTCTTTGAATATTTTTCACTCTTTCGTGACAGTAATAAAATTTCAAGAACAGAACCCAGTCATTACTGACTAGTGAGCTTTGTTTCTTGAATTTTTTTCTTGGCAAACATTTTTCCGAAACCGTGTATAAACTGATTTATATACAGTAATATATATATAGTTTAGAATATCTTCGATATGTTATACTAGCAAATCAACCAACCAATGTTCCCTTTAAAACAGGGAAACAATATTACCAGTATTCTTTATACAAGTAATAAATTTTCTATAGAAAAATTCAGTTGTTATTTTTTATATTTCCTTTCAGTATTACGCCAAAATATCATAAAACAAAAACATTAAAATATGCATTCAAATCAAAATCTTTACGGTACTGTTTAAAGAAATTCGTAGACCAATACTATTTGTCGTGAATATTTACATATTACAGACCCCTTCTTTGCGTTTTGATCCTGAAGAAGATTAATTAAGAGTCAAAATCGATGTCTTCGTGAAAAATTAAGTTGAAACTGCAACAAAAACGCTGAAATTGTGCACTTTTGTGAGAACATGATGAGAGCCAGAGGCTTATACTTTTTCTTGTATTACAATTTTTAAGCACGAAAGTCATTAATTTATTAAATGCTAATCGAGAGTAGACAGTTCAAATTTTTAACCGTCTTCATACCCTCATTTGCAAGAAAGACGTAAAATTGAACCAACCAACCAGTTAACTTTTTAAAACCTAGCTCTTTCATACTGGATTGGGAATTTATGTCTATTTTTGAACCTGAAATTGGAATTAACCTGAAAGTTGTAATAATTGGTGCAGAGTAAACACAGTTTATTGTTTATAGAATTACAGAAAAATAATACTTTACACAAATGATCCAAATAGATGATTTACAAATTAGTACTTCTTGGAAAAAAAAAAAGAGTAAACAAATAGGACAAATCAAAAGAAATTATAACAATTTAATAATATGAAAACTTTATTTAATCAAAGATTCTAAATATTAGCATTGAGAATAGTAAGCTTAGTTCATATTTTATTTTTAAAGATAATGAAATATTTGGAATGAAAAAATACCGAAAGGTATGATTGGTGTCAACTCGAATGGAAGCCCATTCCAGTGACATAGCTTGAAAAAGGAAATTCCATTTAACAAACCTTCTTAATTGAAGGTTTTACATATTAACCATGCGTCTATCAAATTTATAATTTAGTTCATTTATAAAGTTATAAAATATTTTCTTTCCAAATAAGTTTCTTTTATATTGAGACAACTGCTGCAACAGCAGCAGGAGACAGGAATAGGTATAGGTACTGTGACCCCCACTCAAAAGAAAGAAATACTTTCAGAAATAAAGTTTCAATTTGCTTTAAAAGAACAAAACACAGGGTGGCCACAAAGTCCTCCCTTTGCAGGAAAACAAGGGCAATATACAGATATGCTGTAATTTCTCTAAAAGGGACTTAGTGGCCACTATGTACATGTGAACCTCGTTAAAGTATACAAAAGGATTGTAGATGCTTAAAATTGCCTGACATTAGGAATTCCCTCAGTTCCAAAATTGACTGCGTACACCGGAAGTCCGGTACTATCTTTATACGCTTGAATTTGCTCATTACGATCATGTGAACTAAAGCCAGAAGCTTTAGCTTTTACTTCCACGACAGCCCTATCTTTGATGACAAAGTCTGGCTCATAAGTACGGCCCTTATATGTCAAGGTTGGCTCCTTTTCATAAGATATATTTTTGGACCCTAGTTCTTCATGCAATCGCCTGGAAAATGCGTTTTCGTACTGGTTGTGACGATGATCTTGGTAATTATGAGCTACATTTGTGCCAACGTCTTGTTTGGCGGCGTTTGCTGCCTTGGTTATCAAGTCACCGATATTGATGCTGAAAGAAAAAGACTATTTGATATTTCACCTTTTTAACATACTGCACATGAACACACATGTACAATATAGTTCACTCTTTTATGATTTAAAGTCTAAGTTCATTAGTTAAGTATATATTTTAATTTAGTAAATTATGCGAGGGGATGGATGACAAAGTTCTTTAACTTATTAAAACGGTTTGGTTATAAGAGTATTTCTTAATTTGCAAATCTGTTTGGTTTCATTTTACTTATCGCAAGCTCTAGCTTATGATTAAAACCTATGAACATTATTTGACAAAAAAGTAAATCAATAAACATGGTTAAGAACGGATATTATATTTATAAGATTGCTAATGATTGGTAAGAAACTGCTGAGGGATCCAATAACTCAGAGCAGTGATTCCCAACGGGGATGCCGTACGGTTATATATATATATATATACCGAGTGTCCCAAAACAACGTATACATTTTTAAAAAATTTATAACAGGAGAACCCACTAACAGATTCAGATGATTTTTATTTCTTTTTATAGCCTATAGCCTAAGGAGATACAAAAGCGAAATTGTTAACAGCCTTGGCTAGCCTAAGGAGATACAAAATCGAAATTAGTAATAGCCTTGCCTGCCTACAGTAAACATGGAAAATGGAAGTGTGCGCTTATCATTTGAGCAACGAAAATGGATCTAAAGTCGTATTTTAAAGTTGAGAAGATATCAAAGGTTCAACAACAGTGGAGAGACAATTTTGGAAGTAATCCTCCAACTCGACTTACCATTTCACGTATCTGTGAGAAATTTGAAGTATACGGTACTGTGCATGATGTGTACAAGCAAGCGACTGGGCGTCCAAAGACATCAACAGATGCTGACACTTCTGATGAAGTGCTACAGGTATTCAACCGATCACCAAGAAAATCTGTGAGACAATGTGCTCGTGAAACAGGGAAAAGTAAGACAAGTGTCCACAGAATTCTGAAGAATGCTAAATGGAAATCTTACATCCTGAGATTATTACATGCCTTGAATGAGGATGATCCGGATCGCAGAATCCAGTTTTGCGAATGGTTTCGAGTAAAAAACACAGAAGATGGCCAATTTGCGGACAAAATTGTGTGGTCTGATGAGGCTACATTTAAGTTGAATGGTATAATTAATCGTCATAATTGCACATACTGGTCACAAGAAAATCCACACATTTATGTGGAACGACATGTAAATTTACCGGGTATAACTGTCTGGTGTGGTTTTTCTTCCAAAGGTTTGGTTGGTCCATTCTTTTTCGATGGTACAGTTACCGGTCATAGCTACCTCAACATGCTTCGGGGAAAAGGTTTTCCTGCAATTCGACAGTTATACGGAGATGAGGACATTTACTTTCAACAAGATGGAGCACCTCCTCATTACCATCAGGATGTCAGGAACTACCTTGATGAAACATTTCATTATCGGTGGATCGGACGACGAGGTAGTATCGAGTATCCACCACGTTCACCAGATTTGAACCCACTTGACTTTTTTTTGGGGTCATTTGAAAAATGAAGTATACAGTAGAAGACCTACATCACTTGAACAACTAGAGAGCACAGTTGAAGAAGCGTGTAGAAATATCCCTACAAACATTTTTGTTGAGGTCTGCCAATCAGTGAATCAAAGAGTGCAGTGGTGCATTGATGTCAATGGTCGACATTTCGAACACTTACGTGTTTAAAACAAATTAAACTATCAATTATTTCGATGTTGTATATTTTACCTATAAAAAGAAATAAAAATCATCTGAATCCGTTAGTGGGTTCGCCTGTTATAAGTTTTTTAAAAATGTATACGTTGTTTTGGGACACTCTGTATATATATATATATGGTTACAATTTTGTAGTCTGTTTTGAGAAAGAAACATTTCGCTTTTATGATCGGAGAGTTTAAGTCAGTAGAGTGTCGCAAAAAATGTAGGGACCAATTTGGGTACCGCGGCTAGAAAAAGATTGGAAATCACTGTCTCAGAACGATGAATATTAAAGTAATACTTTCATTTGATCACCTGAAGATCAGGTCCCCCAGCCTTCTTTAGTTAGCTTTATAAGGCTAACTAACGAAAATATCACGATTTAACCTAACCAATCGTCAGGGACACATAGTTGACCTAACGACTGGTCAGGTTAAGTCGTGATATTTTCGTTAGTTAGCCTTATAAGGCTAACTAAAAAAGGCTGGAGGCCCTGATCTTCAGGTGATCCCTTTCATTTTTTCTAACTGTACTCTTGTCACTTACAGCACAGCCATTATTTTATGCATATGGATAAACAATTTATCAATGCACTACATATGCATATACATAAAACAATGGAAATGAAATAAATGTACTTTAACAGGTACAATTAGACAAAAAGAACACACGTATTTCTGAAATTAATCCTAAAGGACCAAACGGGCAGCGCACGGATAGCACTTAAATGAGACACAAACACATTAAAACGAACTCTGAAAGCTCCAAAATTGTAGAACAGTGAACGAATACACGCTTAAATTACTTCTTTTTTTTTAATTAAATGACAAACTGAAAGTTTAAGAGTATAAATTCAGTGGTTTCTTTATATTTATTCACAAAATAGTTTCTATTTTCGTTATTTTATTAAACATTTACCACAAATTTGGAGCTTATTTATACTTAGATATACTTAAGCGTACTCACGAACTCATTTTGGTTTTTTCAAAAGTGAAAATTGAGGTTTCTTTGGAGAAGATCTAAACCTAAAAAATAATAAAAATAATTATGTAAAGTAAAATTTGGTTACAAGAAACAAACCCTTGAATCAGATAAATTAAATGGCTAGCTAAATAAATCTTAATTCAAAGATTTATATATATATATAAATATATATATATATATATATATGCTGCAAATCCACAAGGAAAAATGAAAAACGATTCCAAGTCCTTTCGTGTATTCAGAGCTACACCTCGTCATCCCATATATATATATATATATATATATATATATATATGCACTAAAATCACAAAATAACACGTGACCTTATTAATAAGCAAACAACCACAGGGAAAAGGAAACACAAAGTCCGAGGGCTTTCGTGATATATTCACATTATCTGTTCCTCCTTGATAATGTGAATATATCACGAAAGCGCTCGGACTTTGTGTTTCCTTTTCCCTGTGGTTGTTTGCTTATATATATATATATATATATATATATATATTCAAGTCCTAGACCAATTGAACTAAACATTTTCTCAGTCTATGTAGGCCTAGCACACTGAAACTCAGCGAATGAGCTCGCTAATTTTTCGAGATTATCCCATTTTTTATTGCTAGTGAACCGATAACTGATTACCCAATTTAATATGAAGTCTTGAATTTCAGTTTGAACCTTATTAACCAGTTACAGGATTTTCCAACCGAGGTGTCGTAAAATTTCATGAAAATGACAAAAATAAGAAAGTAAAATTTGAAAAGTTACCGATATATATGCAAATTTCAAATAAAACAAAACATTTGTGATCTACTCCATTTATACGGAAACTGTACAGAGTCAGTTTGAAATTTTGTGATACTAGAGTTGAGTGGAGGAGGGGGAGAAGGGTACTGGATATTGAACAGTAGGAGACAAAAATCTTGTGGAGTACCGCGATACAAGAACAGATAGCTTTATGTGCTTTGAGCCAGGAAAGGTTGGTAACCATTGCGTGACATAATTTTGTGACTAAGTGACAAGCTTTGAAATTACTGTATTCACCATTCTGAAAACCTGAAAGATTAAAATACGCGCATGATGCAAACATACTTCTAGGACATAGGGCTTATTTAAAATATGTGTGTTAAAGGTTTTACGAATATATATATATATATATATATATAAAACGGCGTGTTGATCGCTAGTGACATTTCTTCATGCATGATACGCCCTAAACACGACAAACATGTTAATAACGTCTAAGACGTCACGTTACTTCAGTGGGACTGGGAGACCGGCTAAAAGGTTTTCTTTTACTTATCGTAAGCTCAAGGTGATGAATAAAACATATATATATATATATATATATATATATACTACACCCGTTATTCGGAATCTATATAAAGCTGAAGGTCCCCTCCATCATATGACCTTAGATGTTGCAAAGGAGGTTAAACAACTCAGAAAATCAGTAATACCCAGTTGTCGAAAGGATTATAAGTCCGAATATAAAATAAATAAATAAGAAACCAATGCTAAAATTAGAGCACAATCACAGTGTTAATATAACTCTAAATAATAACAACAATAAATTCGTATAAATGCAAAAAAAAAAAAAAAACCAGTTCTTTCTACGTGAAAGTCACAATATAATAATAAAAACCCACTCTAATAGACAGAGTTTATTTCCACAACAGTTTTGATGCCCACTGGCATCCTCTTCGGGTGGATACAGAAAAATGAATGTCTATTAGAGTGGGTTTTTATTATCATAAAGTTCGTATACTTACCAACTTTCAAGCTTTTATTAATGGTGAAAAGAGCGAATCTGATTCGACTCTTGAGGAAAAGTCTTATATATACCCTTGTCGACACACACACACACACACACAAACGCATATATACACTGCGCAACTGTGCATATACCTAAAGATGGATGGAAAGAGATAACCCATGCAAGTTTTCTGAAACAATCTTATCCATGGAAATTTACAAGAATTCATTGGTTGAAATATTGGTTGCTATGGAGACGAAATTGTTGTAGCCAATTGGAAACGTTTCTGCACAAATAGTGCCTGGCAACTCGAACTCAAGTTTCAGTAGATATTAGATTTCTCTTACGGTTTCTCTGTTGACAATTGAACAAACGAATGAAACGTTCTAGAACGTTTTGGAGCGTTCTTTTATATTTCTGATGAAACGCTATGCACGAACGTTTTCAAATGTTTTTATCATGTGCTTAAATTTATTATTTTCATACATTAACATTGTTATCAATATACGTCTTAATAATTAGAGTAAAAAATACCACAAATAACACACACACACACATATATATATATATATATATATATATATACTGTGTATATATAATGCAAACTCACAAAGAAAAGAAAAAATGATTCCAAGGTCTTTCCTTTATTGAACAATACACCTCGTCAGGGAATTTATTAATTCCCAAACGAGGTGTATTGCTGAATACACGAACGGCCTTGGAATAATTTTTTTCTTTTTCCTTATAGTTTGCATAATTCATTCATTTCACGTGTTTAAGTGTGAAATTAATATATATATATATATTATATATATATATATATATATAATTCGGCAAAATATGGGCAATAGTTCGAATTATAGCAAATTCCGACTATGACCAATACATTTTTAAATGCCTTAAATAAGAAAATAAAACAAAAAGTGTACTCTCCCAAAAAGGGCATCATTTACGAAAAGTTTTACAGTGGTCGGTGGTAGTTTTGATGAAGGTACGTTTGGTATATAATTTGGAAATATTCAGCGCTGATGCGAATTAAAAAATATTTTTAGCATCTCTCAAACCAATTGAAATAAGGTAAATTTTGATTTATAGAATGACGAAATACAGAAGTTTTACTATATATATATATATATATATATATATATATACACTGCATTATGCTTGGAAACGTTTTCGGTCTCTCGTGTGTGTGTGTGTGTGTGTGTGTGTGCGCGCGCGCGCATGCTATTCGAGATCAAAACAAGTTCAAAACAATTAAATTCGTAATGTTAAGGAACGCTTGGAAACGTTTTCGGTCGTTCGTTCGTTCGTTCGTTCGTTCGTTCGTGTGTGTGTGTGTGTGTGTGTGTGTGATTCGAGATCAAAACAAGTTTTAAAAATAATTAAATTCGCAATGCTGAGATACTGTATAACGCTTGAAAACGTTTTAGATAGTTTGTGGGTGTGGGTGTGCGCGCGCGCGCAGACTATTCGAGATGTTTTTGTTAAAAACAGAATAGGGAGGCGAGGAGGAGGTGTTATGTTATATATTGTTACCGTGCCGGGTGACCAAGGCTGTCATACAATATTGCTGACCAAATTAACCAATAACCCGGCAACAGTATCTCGGGATGGGTTACCTTACTAAAAGAAAACAGGTACAAGACTAAGGAACAATAAACAGGCTGCTTTCAAAATAAACCTTATAATTATAATTAGTGAAATATATACACGTACTTACAACAATTCATAACAAATTCAATGAGAGCATAATAGTACAGAAACACTGGCTAAATAAATGTTTTCTTTTCCTTTTTAACGCACGCCAGACAACTCCCAGCAGGTCTGCCAAGGTCTAGACCAAATAGTCTTTATCCGGCTAAACTCCTCGCACTACGAACTCCTGTGCCGTCGGCCAGTCCTTCGCTGCAGAACGTGCACACCTCGTTGGTAGCCCACTACGACTCCTGTGCCGTCGGCCAGTCCTTCTTTGCCGAACGTGCCTAAGAACGTGCACCAGGTAATCCGTTGCAGCGGGAAAATGGCCTGAGGATGACAAACGACCGATCCGTAATGTCGAACGCTGGGTGTGGGGTAGGCCTCCACACACTTGACCATATATAGTCAACGAAACCCGAACCTGACCTTTGACTCAACCAGAAGGAGAGCACCGATACCCACAACTTGGGCCGAGACGCCTCACTCCTCCGCTCTGGTGGTAACCTTGGCAATCAACCCTTAAATTATGCTCCACTTTCCTTAAAGATTTACAGAAATCCAAAAACTCTCAATTCTCTGACCATAAATGCTTTCTATGCCAGCAGACCAAACAATACCAAGATTCCACCAGAGCAGAGTAAAGCTCTGCACAAAACTTCCAGAAGGTTTTTACCAACCACCTACACATTGACCCCAATAATTAATTTTTACTCATTATGTAATACATGAAAACAAAAATACGTTATAAAATCTCTAACACTTGCGTTTTCACTTAGTATACATACTACATAGCAACTCTCAAAAATTTCCCTAAATAGTTACTGTACATAATTAATAAAGCCGAACCAAAAAATACAGAATACAAAAATTTAAAAATAATCTTTACAAAACATGGAAAAATTACCAACACTGTTACAATATCAAAGATAATATTGCGAACGTTATAGAATTAAAGCACAGAATTTCAGAACCGATAGATTAGACTATACAGTAGCAGAACTTAAGTTGAACGATTTTAAACTTCTTGTTGCCGTTATATATAGGCCTCAGACCCGTAACTAGCTAATTTTGCGACCAAGGCAAGATCATTAAATTGCGGCCCCCTATTCCCATAACACTACACGATCCTCTAAGTGGTAAATTTCTGGAGTGCATCATCGATACATTGTCTGCACAAGTCTTTTTTGTAGGGATTTCCATTTACAGAAATTTTCACGGTGATTAGTTGAATTTTCATGTTCTACAATACGGTTCAAATTTTTCCATTCATTAAATCCTGTTTTCTGATTTACAATATTTGGTTTGGAAAAGCGCTGATTGAATAATATGCATAGAAAACAGAAAATAAAGTACTGAAAAGTACTGAAAATTTATAGAAATGCGCCCTTTCCCTAATGGCATATAGTTTTTCTGCGCCCCTCAGCTTTGCGCACCCGAGGCAAGTACCTCACTCGCCTCGCCCTTGTTACGGCACTGATAGGCCCCCTAATCAAACAGCTAATACGGACGAAGCGTTATATCGTGAACTAAAGAGAATAATAGGTAGTGAGTTGTGAGCAGGCCTTAGTTATGGGCGATTTTAATTGCGCCAACGTGAATTACGATACAATGAAGGGAGACGCGGAAGGTAATCGTTTAGTTAATTTTCTCGAGGATAGCTTTCTTATTCGAAAGGTTGGGGAACCTACGAGGTTGGACAGTATTTTAGATTTAGTAATAACTACGGATGATAGGCTAATCACGGATCTTCAAATAATTAATAGAACCGTTAAGCAATAACGATCACAATATGGTAGAGTTTGTCCTCTCAGTAAGTCACTCGAAACCAGCTAACTCGACTAAAATTCCCAACTTTCAGCACGCAGACTTTTGTAAATTTCGAAATGAATTGTCACACGTCAAGTGGGAAAACGTAATGGGGATCTCCAACACAAAAATAATGTGGGAATCGTTTGAAACAGTATTTAGGACTATAAATGAGGAATGTGTACCGTACAAGATTAAGCGTGCGAAAGTAAACAATAAGCCCTTGTGGTTTACTTCTAGAGTAGGGGATATTATAAAGAGGAGAGATAGGGCTTATAGGCTACATAAGTGCGATAAAGACAATTTGTGGTCACGAAACAATTACATATCTCTAAGGAGTGAAGCGAAAAGTGTAATACAAAAGTCCAAGCGCGATTTTGAAATCTCCATAGCTCGTGACGGCAAAGAAAACCCCAAGCCATTCTTTCAATACGTCAACAATAGGAATCCAGTAAAGAGTGTCTTGGGGCCGTTGAAAAATTTTGACGGAGAGCTAGTTGCTGAAAACAAGCAAATAGCTACCCTGCTAAACAAATTTTTTACGTCAGTTTTTACAATAGAAGATGTAACGAATATCCCTGCGGTCATAGACATAATACCTTTTGATAATGGTAATACTTTAGATAATATTGTGGTTAGTGAAGGGGAGGTAATGCACGATATTGGTAAAATGAAAATGCGTAAATCACCGGGGCCGGATTCCATATATCCCATACAACTAAAAGAATTAAAAGAAAGCATTGTTGTGCCACTAACAAAGATTTTTAATGCGTCTATTTCTGAGGGGTGCGTACCAGATAATTTCAAGTTAGCAAATGTAACACCTATCTTTAAGAAAGGCGATAAAGGTGCGGCGGGAATTTATAGGCCAATCAGTTTAACGTCTGTTGTAGGTAAACTACTGGAATCAATAATTAGGGATCGTGTAGTCGAACACTTGGAGTTGCATAACTTGGTTAGAAATACGCAGCACGGTTTAAGGCGAAACAAATCTTGCTTAACTAATCTTTTAGAATTTTTTCAAAGCGTGGTTGAAGTTTACGATAGTCATCGGGCGGTAGATGTAGTATTTAGATTTTCATAAAGCGTTTGACACCGTACCGCACAAAAGAATCATTGAAAAAACTAAGGCTCATGAAATCAGGGGTGTAGTAATAAATTGGATAGAAGAGTAGTTGCGAGGTAGGAAACAGAGGATGGTCGTTGATGGAGCAGAGTCGTCTTGGGCTAATGTAGCGAGCGGCGTTCCTCTGGGTTCTGTATTGGGCCCCTTGCTTTTTCTTATATATATTAACGATTTAGATGTCGGCCTAATCAGTACAGTTTCAAAGTTTGCGGATGACACGAAGTTGGGTGGTAGGGCGATGAATGACGAAGATAGAGGTAAAATCCAGGAAGAACTGAATAAAATAGTAGATTGGTCAGACACATGGCAAGTGAGATTTAATGTCGATAAGTGCAAAATTTTACATATAGGTTCGCGTAACGGCAATTTTGCGTATAGTATGTCAGGGAAGGAGTTGGCAAGCGTAGAGCAGGAAAAAGATTTAGGAGTTATAGTCACTGGTGATTTAAAAGTGGCGAAACAAAGTACAGCAGCGGTCAATAAAGCGAACAAAGTGTTAGGTTTTACAGCTAGGAATTTTGAGTACAAATCGCGCGATATTATTGTTCCTCTTTAAAAACCATTAGTTAGATACCATTTGGAGTACGCGATCCAATTTTGGAATCCGCATATGCGAAAAGATATAGACAAAATTGAAAGAGTTCAAAGACGAGCAACTAAGATGATTCCGTCGCTTAGGTCAAAGTCGTACGAGGATAGGCTTAAAGAGTCAAAATTGACTACACTCGAGACGAGGAGGCTAAGGGGTGATCTAATCCAGGTTTTTAAAATTATGAATGGGTTCGATAACGTAAACAGAGATAGCTTTTTCGAAATATCAGAATATAGTAGAACTAGAAATAACGGGTGTAAGCTGACAAGTAGAATGTTCGAGACAGCAGTTGCCAAAAACTTTTTTACGCATAGAATAGTAAATAGCTGGAAGAGTTTGCCGGTAGAAGTAATTATTAGCACGTCTATAAACACGTTTAAAAATCGATTAGACGCATATGTTGATAGATTGGGTATAGTTTAAGGTAGTAAAATTAAGGCTTTGTGGTTCGGAACCTACGTAAAATTGTAGGTCCCCTCCGCCACCACAGAGGACATGCACAATACATAATTACAAACACATTTAGGTAGACCAGCCATGAGTGGATCCTAGGGTCTTTATTGGTCTGAAACGTTATTATAATAACATTATAAAACAAGTTCAAAACGTTATTGAATTCGGAATGCAAACATACGGTATAACGCTTATAAACGGTTTAGATCGTGTGTGTGTGTGTGTGTGTGTGTACGCTATTTGAGATCAAAACAAGTTCAAAACATAAGTGAATTCGCAATGCATAGATACTGTACAACGCTTGGAATCGTTTTAAGTCGTGTGTGTGTGTGTGTGTGTGTGTGTGTGCACGCTATTTGAGATCAAAACAAGTTCAAAACATAAGTGAATTCGCAATGCATAGATACTGTACAACGCTTGGAATCGTTTTAAGTCGTGTGTGTGTGTGTGTGTGTGTGCACGCGCGCAAGCTCTTTGAGAGCAAAACAAGTTCAAAACAATTAAATTCACAATGCAGAGATACTGTAAAACGCTTGGAAAGTTTTAGGTCGTGTGTGTGTGTGTGCGTGTGTGTGCGCGCGCACACGCTCTTTGAGATCGAAACAAGTTCAAAACAATTAAATTTGCACTGCAGAGATAACAACTGTATAACGCTTGGAAACGTTTTCGGTCGTGCATGCGCGTGTGCAGTGTGCACGTGCAACGTGCATGCTCTTTGATATCAAAAGAAGCTCAAACAATTAAATTCGCACTGCAGAAATACTATATTAGTATTACGCTTGGAAACGTCTTTGGTTGTTTAGGAAGTGTATGAGCTTTAATTTTCTTTCTTCTATTTTATATATAAAACGCCTAATAAACACATGATAGTTACCGGGAACTATGTTAATATTAACACAGAAATAAACTAGACATGGCTGAGGAGAATACTTGAAAATGTGAAAATTCTGATTTCTTGGTCCAGTTCACGTAGAGAGAGGCTGAGGTCATATAAAGATACTTGTGATTGAGACGGGTACATTTTTTTCGGTTTGAGGAGGAAACAAACTTGCGGTGCAACTTGCCCCTGATGAATCATACACACACGCAGACCTATAGAACCAGGAGTGTTTGCGATGCAAACTATCAACACAGGCACGTTAATGATTATGAATTTGAAGACTCATTGGATTATGATAACAGAGTTTTGTCGTTGCTAGTGGTGGTGAACGACGTACTGAAGGCTTGTCAGTCCTTTGACACTATATAGTTGGGAATGATACTGCAAGCTGCTTGTACCCTGAAAATTTATATGGCAGAGCAGTGCTTTGTGCAAAACAATGGAAACTTCTCTCAAACTTAAGCCTAATCTACTTAAAACTAATCTTTCAAACTTAAGCCTAATCTAGTAATGTGTTTTAAACGTTGATAATATTTATATTCTTTATACTTTGCTGTTTTGAAGGAAAAGTTTCCGTAATACCTTTCCCTAATTTGTAGTTTTTAAATTTAATATTGTTAAATTAATCGTGTCGTTTATTACCTTCATGAATGTTGTACTTTATGAGATTTATTCCCTGCCAATAAAATTTATCATCATCGTCACTCACACACACACACACACACACACACACAAACGACCGAAAACGTTTCCAAGCGTAATACCTTATCTCTGCATTGCAAATTTAATCACGTTTTGAACTTGTTTTGATCTCGAAGAGCATGTGCACACGCACACACAATTATATATATATATATATATATATCAGGGCCGGACACAGAGAGGGTAGTCTAGGGGGGATGCACAGCTGGACCATCAGGTGTTCAATACTGTTCATATGGTATACATAAACTTTTAATTAATAGTAATTAAAAAAATTGTTTAATAGGATAGGATACTACTATAATAATACAGAAAACGTGCTGGTATTTTATTAACTATTAAGGAATCGACTAAAGAAACGCTCATATTCGCATGAAGTGACTGTGTAAGGTTGCACTGACTTAGAGAGAGAGAGAGAGAGAGAGAGAGAGAGAGAGAGAGAGAGAGTGTTACAAGGAGTTACAAAGAAAAGAAGTACATCAAAAGGCCTTGCGGCCCATACCGAGGAGGTACCAATGGCAACGGGTGCCAGGGAAAATTTTGTAAAAGTTTATTTTTCTTTCAACTATCCTAGCAGTAGTAGAAAACTGGATAGAAAAGTAGAAGGCTCTCTCCCCACCCTCCGCTCCCTCCCTGCCAGAGGCAGGTACGGAAAAAGGTTGAAGAAAATACCTTGACCCTGGAAAAGTAGCCAAGGAAATTTTACAGGAAAGTGGAGAAAATATAAATAGCTCTATATTTAGTTTGCTCACATGAGAGTATTCAGTACTTTGTCTAGCCTATTTTTAAAGACATTTACACTTTGACTGGAAACAACCTCTGAGGGAAGTTGGTTCCAGATATTAACTATTTTATAGGAAAAGAAATTTCCGCAGACTGAGGTCCTAAATGTCTTTACACACTCAAATAGTGTGCAAGATTTCGTCTACCCTTTTCTTGAACTGATCCACAGAGGAACTGTTCACAACTTCCGAAGGTAACCTGTTCCATGTGTCACAGATCTTATACGTAAAGTAATTCCCACACACACTAGTCCTAAACCGTTTCAAATCCAACTTCCAACCATTGTTGCGAGTTGGGTTATCATTTAAACTAAACATACTTCTAAAATCGACATCGTTCAACCCGCGTAAGAGCTTGAAAACCTCGATCAGTTGACCGCGCAGCCTCCGAGTTTCAAGCGAAAACAAGTTCAGGGCGCGTAACCGTCGATTGTAGCCCATATGCCTAACGGAAGGGATTAACTTTGTGGCCCTCGCCTGCACTCGCTCCAGCCTCTCAATATCTTTCCTGAGGGTGGGCGACCAGAACTGCACAGCATACTCCAGGTGCGGCCGAACAAGGGAATTGTACAGTGAGAGCACAATCTCCTTGTTCCGAAACTGAAATTGCCTCCTGATATAACCCAATAGTTTCTGGGCTTTCTTTTCCAGTTCTACACACTGTTTCGTAAACTTAAGATCGCTGCTAATTAGCACACCCAAGTCCTTTTCTAAATCAGTCACCTCGATATTACTACCCAACATCGAGTAGTCCGACTTGGGATTGGCGTAGCCAATGTGCATCACTTTGCATTTACCCAAGTTAAACGGCATTTGTCATTTTTCGGACCACTCTCCTATCCTACCTAGGTCCGCACGCAGTTCCTCGATCGCTTCGGGCGTCCCAACATTGGCTCCAAGCTTGGTGTCATCAGCGAATTTGGCGATCCGACTGACGATGCCACCGTTGATATCATTTATGTAAATGATAAACAACAGTGGCCCCAAAACGGAACCCTGAGGAACCCCACTAGTGACCGAGGCCCAACCCGAACTAGCCCCTTTAATTACCACCCTCTGCCGCCTATTCCTCAGTCAGTTTTCAATCCACCTACCTATTTCCCCACCGATACCCAGCGCGCGCACTTTCGCCATTAGCCGGCGGTGAGGTACCTTATCAAAGGCTTTCTGAAAGTCGAGATAAAGTATATCAATCGCCCTACTCTTATCGTACTCACTCAACATGACGTGGAAAAACTCGAGCAAGTTGGTGAGACACGACCTATGCCGTCTAAACCCATGTTGGGAGTCCCCAAGCAGCTTGTAGGAATCCAAATGGTCAACGATCCTATCCGCTATTATCCCCTCTAATAATTTACTTACAACTGAAGTGAGACTAATGGGACGATAGTTCGCTGGACTTTCGTGATCCCCTTTCTTAAAGAGAGGGGTCACATTGGCTTCTCTCCAGTCACCAGGCACCTGGCCCGTCTCCAACGATTTATTGAAGACTGTAGCCAGGTGGGGAGCCACCTGGTCGCGCACCTCCCGCAACACTCTGGGGAGAAACTGGTCTGGCCCATGAGCCTTAAACGCTCTCAGTTTGTCTATTCTATCGGCAACGACTGTCGCGGTACATCGAACACTATCCAGGCCAGCACCTTCGTGCCTGACGCCTGGCTCGGGGATGACGCGGGTGTCCTCCCTGGTGAACACTCCAGCAAAGTACTCATTAAGCACATTAGCGATGTCCGCGTCGTAGGTCCGCAGAACGCCGCTTCGGTGGGCTTCTAATGGGCTTTCTACTATTAACATAACTGAAGAACTTCTTAGGGTTCCCCTTGCAGAAAAGAAAAAAAAAAGGAAAAAAAAGAAAAAAAAAAAGAAAATTATTCTGACAATACATATGACGAAATCTGTTTTTGTTTTAGCTCTTAGTGCAGAGTGAAATATTGCTTTAATAATTTTTCATTGCGGCATTACTCTTTATTTTGATTATTGCATATATTTATGGTACTCGATTTTTATAACTAAAATATCTTCGAAGAATGTTCACTTTGACAAAAGTAGATTGCATCATGTCTAAATTACATTGATAAAACACAGGTAAAAGTTACTTCATAAGCTTTCGTAAAAATTCTTTACATAAACTTTATCGTGAATAATCTACAATTTTTTTTAACAGACTAAATGAAAAGGCCATTTTCTGTATTTTGTTACTATCTCAAACACAAAATTAACCTCGTTTACAAAAAACAAGCGTGTACTACAAAAAAGAAATGCAGAATAAAATCGGGTTTATATATTATTCTTAATGTAAAACGTGTAATTTTATTGACCCTTTTCTTTAGGAATAGATTACTTCACAACACGCAGTGCAATTTTGTCTAAATTACATATTTAAAGGGAGTTAACAAATATTTTGAAATATGTTCGGAGGAGCTACGGAATTCAAAACAACAGAATATCCCTATAAATGAACTAACAAGTGTGTAATAATAGACTTTTCAAGGAAGGCACGATCTATTTTTATAGTTCTGTTCTACCATTATTACTAATGAACATACAGTATAGCAAAAAATTTCTGAATTTCACATTCGACATTCACTACACTTTCTTACTAGTTTTGAGATAACGGAGATGGAGACGTTGGCAAAAGAGATTGAGAAGAGACCGAAGCTGAAGTCAGATATATGGGATACGAAGCTAAAGCCGAAGGCATGTGATGCGACGTCGGGCCAAGAGCTAAAGTCGAAGCCATGGGATAGAAAGTGGCGCCAACAGATAAAGTAGAAGCCATATGGTTTGAAGTCGAGGCCGGAGCAGAAGCCAAAGCACTAAGATCCGTAGTCGAGGCCGGAGCAAGAGCCAAAGCACTAAGATCCGTAGTCGAGGCCGGAGCAAGAGCCAAAGCACTAAGATCCGTAGTCGAGGCCGGAGCAAGAGCCAAAGCACTAAGATCCGTAGTCGAGGCCGGAGCAAGAGCCAAAGCACTAAGATCCGCAGTCGAGGCCGGAGCAAGAGCCAGAGGAGGAGCCAGAGCACTAAGATTCGTAGTCGAGAGCGGAGCAAAAGCCAGAGCACTAAGATCCGTAGTCCAGGCCGGAGCAAGAGCAGGAGCCGAAGCACTAAGATCCGTAGTCCAGGCCGGAGCAAGAGCCAAAGCAGGAGCCAGAGCACTAAGATTCGTAGTCGAGGCCGGAGCAAGAGCCAGAGCACTAAGATCCGTAGTCGAGGCCGGAGCAAGAGCACTAAGATTCGTAGCCGAGGCCGGAGCAAGAGCACTAAGATTCGTAGCCGAGGCCGGAGCAAGAGCCAGAGGAGGAGCCAGAGCACTAAGAATCGTAGTCGAGAGCGGAGCAAAAGCCAGAGCACTAAGATCCGTAGTCGAGGCCGGAGCAAGAGCCAGAGCAGGAGCCGAAGCACTAAGATCCGTAGTCGAGGCCGGAGCAAGAGCACTAAGATCGGTAGTCGAGGCCGGGGCAAGAGCAGGAGCCGTAGCACTAAGATCCGTGGTCGAGGCCGGTGCAGGAGCCACAATACTAAGACCCGTAGTCGAAGTCGGAGCAGCAGCAGCAGCAGCACGAGGCCTACGACCCTTAGTCGAGACCGCAGCACGAGCCAGAGCCTTACGACCCGTAGTCGAGGCCGGAACAGGAGGCGGACCCCGAATCCTAAGACGAGTAGTTGAGGTCGGATACGAAGCCTTATAATTTATAGGCGAGGTACAGTAGAGCGAGGAGAAAAAATTTGCAGCCATTGAAGACTGTGAAATAAACAAGTATTCTCCCTCTCGTTCCGTAATCTGTGGTTGTCCATAAATGTTTAAAGTAAGTATAATGCCCGGCAGTTGAGTACATTGAATAAAATACAGTACATCTTGGTTAAGTTTTTCCTTATATGTTGTAACATTTTCCTCTGATTTACACTTCACTATGATGAAAAATAAGCCACAAACTATAGTGTCTGGTTTGTATTCATACCCACCATAAAAAATGATTGGATTACTTTGGTAAGACATTTTATGACTTTGGAATTTGGAGTACAGAGAACTGAAGAACTTTTCTCGGTAATTTCTTTCACCGTCTGTATATAAAATATTTTGAGTTTCCTTAGGATTAGGCTTCGTTTCTAAAGCAGCCTGCATCACAAGATTTTTTGCAGTCACTGGAAAATTTTTTTTTTAATAATTAAGTAATTTCGAAATAGCATTTACAGTTAGATATGGAAGCAAATTCTTAATTTAAACACGTGAATGATATATATGCACTAGAAACAGGAAACGGGGGCTTTAATTACGTTCGCTTTTTTATACCACACCTGAATATGAAATAGGAACAAAATTAAATTTTTCTTCTTATTTGCCGGCTTTACTATCTAATCATATTCATACAATTTTAGATAACTTTTAAGCGTTATTACTCGTACAATTTAAATGATACTGGTGCTGTACACAACGTTCTGTGTTCAATTAAAGTCTCGTATTACAAATCCGATAGTACTGTAATTAGAGTATCAAAAGTAACTTATTCTTACTTAGGACTACCATTTACATATAGAAATGGGGATTCTGTTATAAAACAAGAAAATATATATGATTAAAATTAAGGAAAAACGAACACTGTCTCGCATTGCATTTCAAATTGTTTCTTAACCCTTTCACTACGGGCATAGCTTTGAAGCGAATTATACGAATTCGAATTATAATACATATATCCCCCCATTTTCAACCCCAGAGGGTGGAAAGAGGGATATACCCTTGGTTTATAAACTACGCCCAGAGTTCAGAAAAGATTAGGAGTTGGTTTATTTACCACACCCGGATCTGAGCGCAAATTGGACGTGTAGTTTATATGCCACACCCGGAGCGAAAGGGTTAAACTAGGATTTTGAAACTGCGTCCCAAAACACCCATTTATACATACGAACGAAAAATTAATTTAAACCACAAGCCACCCATTTACACTAAAACACCACTACCATTCTGCTTTGATTCTTGTCAAAATGTGTGCTACATTTATATAAATTCCAAGTTTGTTCACCCATTGGATCACCTGAAGATCAGGGCCCCCAGCCTTCGTTAGTTAGCCTTATAATACTAACAAAAATATCACAACTTAACCTAACCAATCAACTGTACGTCCTTGACGATTGGTTAGGTTAAGTCGCGATATTTTCGTTAGTTAGCCTTATAAGGCTAAATAAAGAAGGTTGGGTGTCCTGATCTTCAGGTGAATCCCCCCCCCCCCATCTTTCACGCTCTTTTAATACTCGGATCTATATGCTCTCCATTATAAACCTTTTTCACAATTTCGTCATTCATTCTCTCCACATGATCATGCCAATGTAGCATGCTATCATATCTTATATTCTCATTTTCAGTGATATTTCACTCTATACCTTAACTGAACATCCTCATTTCTTGTACAGTAATCCAGTTTTACACCATTCACATTCAGTTATTAGTCTTACTAACTGCCTTCACATTTGGTAGCGAACTATTAAGCCAAGTGTCCCATATTCATACTAAGTTATAGAAACCATTTTCCATCTACACACTCAAGCAATTACATTTCCTTCTTACGGAAGCTTTTATTTTCTCCATTCGCCTCCATATAGCATGTCATAAGGTACATATTCACTATCATAAGCTTTCTCCAAATCCATAACTGCCAAATAAACATTTTGTTTCACTGCAAATGTTTGATCAAGGTATCCTCTGCCTTCGCGAAAGTCACCTTGTTCATGTCTAAGTGAAGGATCTGTAATTATTTTACTTTATAAATACTTTCTCGGTATACTTTTCAAGCTATACTTTGAAGATTTATATTTCTGCAATTTTTTTCATTTTTTCACCTTTTTGCCCAGTTGCACAGTTTTCGTAAAAGGAACATACCCGCTTCTCTACTCTTTTTGACATCTTCCACAGCCATTTCATTACCACTCTCTCTCCACATTTAATCATTTCACTACATACCTAATCCAATCGTCTTGGGACTTTCCTTTCTTCAGCTTGTATACTGTTCGTTCAACTACTTCAGTTTGATGTCTACCACTCCCTAGTATACACTTTTACATGCTGTTCCAAAATCAACTGCACTGAACACTTGCTACCTATTCATCCACCTCGCTTACCAGTTCATCTCTCGCGTAATCGCCCATACTACACCAACTTATTTTTTATAACCAGGTTGGCCTTTGCACTTTCTCGCTTCTTTCCAGAACAACTGTTCTCCATTTCCTGTTCATTCAGTTTTCTTCCCTAAAAGATTACACTGGTATGCATCAATTTTGCTGTCAAGGGTTTTGTAAGTGATTCTTATAGAGTTTTTCCTGCTGATTTCGAATCTGCAATCCGTTTTTCTCAATCAGCTCAGGTTATCCGGCTATGGCCTCATAAGTAAAATAGAATTCTTCGTGATTTTGTCAAAGCGGAATTGGAACAGTAACATCTATCATCACTTGTTTCACTTGTATAATATCTTTTTTTACTTTTCAGGCATGTAGATAAAATATTTCATAATGAATAGAGCGTGTAAAAATGATCCCAATAGATTCTGCTACATATGTGGGACGGTTACCATGCCAAATAACCAGTCCCAAATCACTAAATTTGTGAAGACAATGTATAGAGCATACTTTGGAATTAAGCTAGGGGACCAGGACAAAAATTTCGCCCCTCATATGTGCTGCAAGACGTGCATTGAAAATTTGAGAAGATGGAGCAAAGGCAGAGCGAAATCTTTGCCTTTTGGAATTCCCATGATTTGGAGAGAAGGAAAGGATCACGTGACAGATTGCTATTTCTGCATGACAAACCTCCAAGGTGGGCTTATAAATTTATTTTTCTTAAATATTTTGAAATCCTCGTATGAAACGACATAATATTCACCATAATGTAATATTCACCATATATAGCATAATATTCACCATAATGGTAATCATACATTTACATATACATATTGTTATAGAAAATACATTTACACATACATATTGTTATACAAGTTACGTTTACATATACAATGATTGTATATTTTCTTTCTTTCATTCATATTGTCCCCGAAGGGACAATATGAATGAAAAAGAAAGAATATACAGACTCCATCGACCTATTTCATATCTTACAGACCTCAGCCTTCCCTCACGAGCCGCCACTGTCTGAATGCTTCTTCTATTTCATATGCAAGTTTTATATCCATGTTTCTGTGTTTCTATTTTCAGGAGTTAACAAGAATAATAAACACATTGTTGTATACCGTGACATTCCTTCTGCTATGAGACCTGTACCCCATGGTCCTGGAATTCCAATACCCGACCCACCTCAAACCCTGGACTTCGATGATTCTGATGATGAATCAATGACCAATGCCAATGACCAGTCCCAGTCGTATATACCTACAAATACCGCTTCAAATGAGCCGAGGCCTCTCAACCAGGCCAAACTTAATGATCTTACCAGGGATTTAGGACTTTCCAAATTAGCTGCCGAGATCTTGGGCTCACGACTTCGAGAGGACAACTTGCTGGCTCCGGGAACAACATTCTCCTGGTATAGGAAACGAGAGGAAGAATTCCGCAAGTTTTTTGCAGTGCACGAAAATACCTCTTCCTTAGTGTACTGCTGCAATGTTGAGGGGCTAATCGAATCCTTGGGCCTGCCATATAACGCATCAGAATGGAGGCTATTTATAGACTCGTCTAAACGAAGTTTGAAAGCAGTACTTCTCAACATAGGGAATAGGGTTGCATCAGTCCCTGTAACACATTCCGTACAACTTACTGAGAGCTACGATAACATGAAAATTTTACTGGATGCTCTCGTATACGACCAACATAACTGGAGGATCTGTGGAGATTTGAAGGTAATACTAAAATCATAAGTAAACTATTGCTATTGACTATGTTGTTTTTCCAAAGGTTATTTGAGAGCGTATAAGAACACAACTTCCCCACAGAAGTGATACAGTCCAATGCATAGATTTTTTTATCTGATAGAACAAATTCTCTAAATTCTTTAAATATTTTCATTTTTTTTTCAGATTGTGGCATTTGTATTGGGAATGCAAGGGGGATACACGAAATACCCATGTTTCCTCTGCAAATGGGATAGCCGAGCGGATGAGAAGCACTATGCACAGCGTGAATGGGCATCCAGAGAGAACTTTGAACCTGGGTCGCATAACGTCGTTTCAGTGCCCCTTGTACCACCAACAAAAATTTTGCTTCCACCACTTCATATTAAGCTGGGCTTGATGAAAAATTTCATCAAATCAATAAATAAGGAGGGTTCAGCATTCCGATATCTCGAGAGTAAATTTCCTCATATATCTGATGCTAAACTAAATGCTGGGGTTTTTGATGGTCCTCAAATTCGAGCTTTGATCAAGGATACTCAGTTCGAAAACGCAATGACTCCAACTGAGAAGAATGCCTGGCAGGCATTCAAATCAGTTGTCACTGATTTTCTTGGCAAGCGTAGAAGTCCAGAATACGAGTCCGTTGTCGAAAACTTGATAGAAGCTTTCAAAGCTCATGGGTCGCGCATGTCCATAAAAATGCACTTTTTGTGGTCCCACTTGGACTATTTTCCTGAAAATTGCGGGGATTATAGTGAGGAACAGGGTGAACGATTTCACCAAGATATCAAAATAATGGAAGAGAGGTACCAGGGAAACTGGGATATCAATATGCTGGCGGACTATTGCTGGTGTTTGAAGCGAGACGTGCCCGAAGAAAAACACAGACGGAAAGCCAAAAAAACTTCATTCCTTCCTCAATAAACTTTTTTCCATATTCATTGTATGAATAAAAGTATTTATTCACACAATGTTTTCATTTTTCACGAGTGTTCTTATAATATTACTCGTATCTACAGTGTTTAAGCTAAAAAAATCAATAAATTTGGGGATAAAATTGGACTTATAATAAATGGCCAATAGAGAAAAAACCTGACCTGATTGAGGAAGACCAATGTGATTTTCGAATTCAGCATGGTCGAATTATATAATATGAGTTGAAAAAACCCTCACAGCAGACAAAACAATTTCATATGCATACTAGTGTTATCTATTTTCTGTTACCTCATTTTACCACTCGCTTCACATTCTTTCATTCTCTTCTCAACTTATTACATCTTTCATCAATGACAGCCTGATTTTGTAATATTCTTTTCCAGTGTAGTTCTGACTTCAAACTGTTGTACATAAAAAATCTTAAACTCTAATGGTATTTGCTACTACCACGTGAAACTGGTATTATAAATATTGGTGGGTTTGTAAATATTCAGTGTAATATTTCTAAAATATTAACTTGCATGATATCATAATTGAATTACTCACTAGGACATTTTCTTTGTTTATTTTGTAGAACCTTATTGGGTCTTCTAGATTTAAAAGGAACAGGAAGAGTTCGAAGCGGATTTCGATATTTCGTGACCAAAGCACAGGAAGTTGCTCAGTTCTTTATCTGTAAAGTATGCACAGTTGCAGATAATATACAAAACAGGCACACACTTTTATGCAAATATAAATGCGAGAACAAATTTAAGAAAATAATTCAAATGGTGAAGAGAGAGTTTCGGGACCACCCATTTTTTTATCCGATTGGGCGAAAGTTGGTCGCGTGGGAAATAATCTACACAACCACCTAACCTAGCGTAACTGTACACGGACGTGCAACTCACCCTGGATAAAATGGGCGGACCACCGAAATCCAGTGGTATTAACCAAATAAATAATTTAGGAACATTAAAACAATTTAATGATTCTTTTCTTAAAATGATCATCTGGTCTTATTCTAATTTCTTTTAACTTCATTAGAATACGAATTTGAATTATACCAAGATGGGAAGAAGACTGAAATCAAGTTTTGGAAAGTATACTTGCATATCATCACCCAAAAATTACACAGATCTATAAAATAATATGAATTAGGTACTCTTGCATGCAGTGACAGACTAAGTGGGGGCCCAGGGTTGACGAGGCCTCATGGTAAAAAAAAATATATATATAACATATGGTTAAATTAGTTTAGCACCCAACGTAAACTTTAAATAGCCAACTTTTTTATTATTTGGATTCCATATTTGGAAAGAGGAGAGAAAACTGCACTAGGGAAAAAAGTAATGGGGTCACCAGTTAGGTACTAAACTGCAATTTTACCCATACAATATACTATAATGAAAACACTAATATTTATTAGAAAAACAAAAGGCAATATCAACCATTATTGTTAAGAGTAATCATAGAAAAAACGCGACAAATTTTTCCCAGTATCTCATTTTGACAACTTTTCCCAGTATCTCATTTTGACAACTAAAGTCTTCCTCTAAATCCTCTTAAGCTTCAAATTTGCTAAATTATAATTTCATTGGTAAAACCACGGTCTCTCCTATGGAGAAATCCTGAATCCGCCATTGATTGCATGAAGTCCATCTGCATAAAAGACTTGCCCAAGTCGAATTGGTTAGGTTGAATTAGAAAGTGTTCGATCTTATGGAAATATACATGTAAAGTTGAATATCATTTCAGTCTCCTGAAACCCTGCCCAAAATTCACGTTTGTCCAGTGTCGAGAGAATCTTGCTCGATTCTGTTTAGAGGTATGGCTAAAAGTTTGCATCAGCCTAGCAGGATTTGGAGTGAGATTAGCAGACGTCACCTTTGAACACAAGATATCTTCACTACCGATCATAGGCGGATCCAGAGGGGAGGGGACCATGGGGATTAATTGAAGCAACGTGGACATAAGCATTCAAACATTTTACCCATTTCGTTTAATTAGAATGTATGGGGCCTCCAAATTAAGTCCCGTTGTTTCAACCCCCTGATCCCCCCTCTGGATCCGCCTATGGTACCGATAATGTAACATGTCAAGATTTGAGAGCTTGTCTCAAAGATTTGGTGGAATTTTCACGACTCAAATTAAGTTAATTTTTAAAATAAGTTAAACTCTAGTATATTCTTAAGAATTATTTTTAGGTTTATAGAAAACAGCCTATTTTTTTCGCTGTGGCTATTTAGCCATTACTGGCTAGATAACATTTTGGGCTATTTGACAAGCACTAGCTAAATAGTGTCCCAGGCTATTTAGCTAGCAGTCCTGTGCACATATAGACTTTTGCGAGTTTGTATGGTTTTCAAAAATTTGCTATAATCTTCATCTACATTTACGTTAGCCCTTCTTCACATGAAGGAAATAAAATAATAAAATGGACACTTGGAAATTTCTTAATTTTAAATTTGTTAACAATTCGTCGTGTTAGGTTTTGAAGTGTAATAATGGAATGCCCAGTTGGGTCAACCGAATGCCCGATTAGGTTAACCGAATGCACGTACAGTTTAGCGTCGGAAATTATTTATTCGTTTAATATCAACAAAAAATACGTAAGCCTGAGTATAACTACTAAAAGTATTAAAACTATATTACAACTGATAAATGCGTTATGTTGACGACGTAGCTTCTTTGCCCGGTTAGGTCAAATCGTGATGTTTTCGTTAGTTTAAACGAAAATATCACGACTTAACCTAACCAATCGTCAAGGGTGTACAGTTGACCTAACCGGGCAAAGCAGCAGCTACGTCGTCAACATGGTACATCACGTGCCTTATTTCCCAGCTATATTCACAAATTCTTATGGAGAAATAAATATAAAACTTATTTGCGCATTTGATTATATCCATTAATGACAATTATCAGTTGTAATATAGTTTCAATAATTTTAATAATTATAAGGTGGAATCACAGTTTAGCGTCGTAAAATTTTTTTTTTGGGTGATATCCTATTTTGGCGTGCCAAATTATTCAACCAACCAAAAATAAACGGCACTCCAACACTCAAATTACTCGTTTATGTCAATTAGGTTAACTGAATGCCCGGGTAGGTCAACTGTACACCCCTGACGATTGGTTAGGTTATCTTTATATTAGTTTAAACGAAAATGTAACGACTTAACCAAACCAATCGTCAAGGGCGTACAGTTGACCCAAGTGGTTGGTTGAATAATTTGGGATGCCAAAATAGAATCTCGCCAAAAAAAAAATTTACGACGCTAAACTGTGATTCTACCAATAATAATAAAGTTATAATTTCTGACCTTGGTTAGGGTGATATTTTCGTTAGTCTAAACGAAAATATCACAACTTAACCTGAACAATCGTCAAGGGATTACAGTTGACCTAACCGGACAGTCAATAATTTTCACGTAGGTTTCGATTAATTTTAAGCAACTTTTACCAAAAATGTGTGTTAGTTATAGCGGTACTTTCCTGTTATCCCGGGCCCCAGACTACTTGCCAGACTTCAATTTTGACAGAATATTTTCGTTAAAACTAACGAAAATATCACGACTTAACCAATTATCAAGGGCGTACAGTTTACCTAACCGGGCATTCAATTAACCTAATTAGTTGGTAAGGTTAGGTTAAGTCGTGATATTTTCGTTAGTTTTAACGAAAATATTCTGTCAAAATTGAAGTCTGGCAAATAGTCTGGGGCCCGGGATAACAGGAAAGTACCGCTATAACTAACACACATTTTTGGTAAAAGTTGCTTAAAATTAATCGAAACCTACTTGAAAATTATTGACTGTCCGGTTAGGTCAACTGTAATCCCTTGACGATTGGTCAGGTTAAGTCGTGATATTTTAGTTAGTTTTAACGAAAATATTCTGTCAAAATTGAAGTCTGGCAACTGGCAAAAAGTCTGGGGTCCAGGATAACAGCAAAGTACCGTTATAACTACCGCATATATATAACGGATATAAAGGGTGTTTCAAAAGTCTTTACCCCTTTTTTTCCCCAAGGACCCTAAGGTGACCATACATTCAACACAAACCTTTATAAAATGTTTATTGAGCCGTTTTTCGAATTTTTCTGAGTGGGTTGTGTCGGCGCTTGGCCTGCGTTCGCAAGAAATGAACGTCCGGCTCCGAAAATCTGCGCTTGCGACCACTTCGCTTTTTGTCCGCAAAATCGGTAACGCTCCCGCTCAGGTCCGCTTGCCACCACTCTTTGACAGTTTTTTCACAGATATTCAAGCGTTGTGCCACCCACGCCACAGATACAGGGTTTTTCAAACCTGGAACTTTGAGCTTGTGATCAGCGTGACGAATTCTCCGAATCATGTCTGCACAAGCTCGATGTGCCTCCCCAAACGCAGCGCAAGCAACCCGAGTTTTCAATTGCTCCATCGAACCTGACATTGACTTGCGTGGCCTCTGATTTTGTTCACGAAGCGTGTGCACACTCTGCACGCTCTGACAGTTATGTTCACTCGGGTGTTGAACGTATGGTCACCTTAGGGTCCTTGGGGAAAAAAAGGGTAAAGACTTTTGAAACACCCTTTACTGTACCTAACCAATCGTGAAGGGCATGCAGTTGACCTAACCGGGCATTCCATTATTATGGCACTTCAAAACCTAAGACGAATTAAATTATTAACAAATTTAAAATTAACAAATTTCCAAGTGTCCATTTTATCATATTTTATTTCCTTCATGTGAAGAGGGGCTAATGTAAATGAAGACTACAGGGTGGGCCGTAAGTTTCCATACGTAGGAAAAATAAACATTTTTTTATGGACAACCATTTTTATTTATATAATATGCTCTACATGGTTGCCATTGTTTTGAAAACACATTTCAATACGTGTTCCCCACTGTTGATGAACACGCATTAGCACAGTTGACGTTATGCTTGTAATGGCGTTGGTGATACGTTCCTTTAGATGATTTATGTCTCGTATCTTTTCCTGATACACCATGGCCTTCAAGTGCCCCCAAAGATAGAAATCAAGGGGGGTGAGATCTGGGGATCTGGGAGGCCACTCCACAGGACCACGCCGACCAATCCAAGCATCCGGAAACTGCTGATCCAAATACCGACGCACGTGAAGACCATAATGAGGTGGAGCTCCATCTTGCTGGAAGTAAACTGGGAAGTTACCTTCCTCGTTTAGCAGGGATGGGAAAATCTCTTCTTGCAACATGTTAAGATACCTTTCGGCATTAAGATTTCCACTGACGAAAATTGGTCCAATAATTCTGTCACCCCATATCCCGGCCCACACCATCACTTTACCGGCACCTTGCATCTTCGTCGGACTCAGCCAGTTAGGGTTAGCATTACTCCAATAACGTATGTTTTGCCGATTAACCTCTCCATTGACGTAAAAATTTGCTTCATCAGTAAACAAGATCTTACGTCAAACGCATATTCTTAGGGTATCTGAAACAAAAACAAACGTTTAATTTTTCCTATGTATGGAAACTTACGGCCCACCCTGTATAGCAAATTTTTAAAAACAATACAAAGCTCACAAAAAGTCTATATGTGCACAGGACTGCTGGCTAAATAGCCTGGAAGGCTATCTAACCAGTAATGGCTACATAGCCACAGCGTATTTTTTTTTTATCAACCAGTGTATAAATGAATAAAGGTTTATTTTACTTAAATCATAAACCAATAACACTCATTTAAACAGGATAATGCAAAAACACTTTACAATAATAAAAACAAAGACACTGGCATTTGAATTCGTTAGAATTTCCTCTTTAATGTGCGTTATTCTTTTAAAATAAGACGATAGGCACTTACCATAACATTTGTTATCCAGACCAGTCGGAATATGGTTGGTTGAGTGGTTGGCTGGTTGATCCGTTTAACGTTCTTCGTCCAGTAGAGGGCACCGGGACGAGTGGGACACCACCAACCAGGAAGAATAAGTCCTCTATAAAAGGAGAACTGGTCGAAGCCCAATTAATTATGTGTAATGGCCTCTTTACCCCTCCCCACTTCTCAAAATGTCTCCAAACAGCCTTGGTTGTGTCCTACCGCAATACAGGTGTCTTACTTTTATTCGATAATCAATAGCTGGTTGGCTTTGCCATTCCACTTCAACCATGAAGGGTCATTGAGACAATAGTAAGAGCATCAGCCGGAAAATCCCTGATAACACTGGCCAACAAGTATTTTTCATCAGATATAATTGTGGGTGGACTAGATAGCTGCTGGGACGCTGATTCCAAATCTGTTTTCGGTTTTCCTCTAGCACGTCTAGTTTTCGAGATGAGACCGATCATAATATATATATAAATAAATATATATATATATATATATATATATATATATATATATATATATATATATATATATATTATATAATATATATATATATATATATATATATATATATATAATATATACTATATATACACAATATATAATATGCGTCCTTTATATAATATAATAATATATATGATATGCATAAAACTATATATATATATATATATATATATATATACAAAATATGCGTCCTTTATACATGTAGCGGAGTATTTTGTCAATGCAGCTTAGGTGTAGGCTTTTGCTTTATCGTTTCTGTACCGTCATGTATAGCATTTTGTCGTTTCAACTTATTTTTCCGCAGGTTGTCTTGTCGTATTTTAGGTGAGAGCAGTTGCTGGCCACAAATTTGCAAACGTTGCACATGTACACCCTTTTATTCTTTGGCGTAACAGTCACATGTCTAGTTGTGTGTTGTGTTTTGTTTTGTTTTTTGTCGCCCACTTACACATTTTATTTTTTAGGTGATTTACATCAACCCACTCATCGATCATCATGCCTCGAAAGTGTAAAAATCACCCCGACAATTTCTGTTGTGTGTGCGGCTCGTTCGCGGCTAAATTGCAACGGCGTACAATCACGATGGATCTTCGGAAAACTTACCGGTTATAATTCGGCTGTCCACTAGGCGACCAAGATAAGGCGTGGGCGCCACATGTTATCTGTACCGCTTGTTCAAATGGATTACGTGACTGGTTGAACCAAAGGAAAAAGTCGATGCCGTTCGCTATACCCATGATATGGAGGGAGCCTAGAGACCATCACCGCGATTGTTACTTTTGCAATGTTAACATACTTGGATTCTCCGTGAAGAACAAGCATAACATCGTTTATCCGAACGTAGACTCCGCGATCAAACCAATCCCTCACGATGACACGATGCCGATTCCGGTACCTCCACAGCATGGACTCGATTCGTTAGAAGACGAAAGGGAATCCGACGAAGGTGTGATTGGCGAAGATGCGGGACCTTCGGCCGATCTTGAATACACACCTGACGAAGAGCAATCGGAGCCGGAGAAGCTTATCCAAAACGAGTTGAATGACCTCATTAGAGACCTAGCCCTCTCCAAAGAGAAATCAAAACTTCTCTCTTCGAGACTCGAGCAGAAACACTTAGTTGAGAAGAACGTCCGAGTGTGTCACTATCGAAAACGAAACCATGATTTGGCGACATTCTTTACAGTAGACAGTCCACTTTGCTATTGCCATGATCAATGGACTTTTCGAGAACCTGTCACAGGTACACACACCATCTGAGTGGCGCCTCTTCATTGATTCCTCATAGCGAAGCTTGAAAGCAGTTCTCCTGCATAACGGGAACTTAAAGCCGTCCATCCCGATCGCCCACTCCGTTCATCTAAAGGAGACGTACGATAACATGAATATACTACTCGAAGCAATCCAATACAGCACTCATCAATGGAATATCTGTTGTGATCTCAAAGTCATTGGTATGTTAAATGGGCATGCAAGGAGGGTTCACGAAATACTGTTGTTTCCTTTGCCTGTGGGACAGCCGTGCTACCGCGGATCATTACATCAGACGTGATTGGCATCAAAGAAGTACATACGAGCCAGGAAGGGGCCGTGTCCAGTGTGTTCCTTTAGTTGATTCAAAGAAGATTATCTTGCCACCTCTCCACATTAAGCTCGGCTTAATGAAAAATTTTGTGAAAGCGATGGGTAAGACGAATTCGAGAGGGTTTCGATACCTTGTTGAGAAATTTGCAAACATCAGTGCCACGAAATTGAAGGAGGGAATCTTTGTGGGGCCCCAAATCAGGGAGGTTCTGCAGGATGAAGGCTTTGAAGAAAGCCTCAATGCCTTAGAACTAAAAGCATGGCAGGCTTTCAAATGGATTTGTGGAAACTTCTTGGGTAACCACAAATCTCCCGCATACAAAGATGGAGTTCAGAAACTGCTCGATGCATTTCAAGAAATGGGCTGTCGCATGTCCTTGAAAATACATTTTTTATATTCGCATCTAGATTTCTTTCCGAAAACCTTGGCGCGGTGAGTAAAGAGCAGGGGGAATGCTTCCATCAAGACATCCAGTCAATGGAAAATCGCTACCAAGATTTCTGGAACGAAAGTATGCCGGCAGACTACTGTTTGATGTTGTACCGCGACGATCCAGACAAGGTTTACAAAAGAAAATCGTACTCGCAATGTTTTTAGGTTGATGTACATTTCTTTTTATGATTAAGTTGTACTTTTACGATAAATTGTGCTGAAATTAACACCAGTCATATTTCGATAACTAGATACGCTAGAGAAAAACCGAAAACAGATTTGGAATCAACGTAGAAAACGGATCTAGAAACGTGTGTATACATCTTTGACGAGAGAAAAAAGTTCGATTTTGTCGACCAGTGTAATTAATTACTTGGAGTCAATTAGATTAAGAACACTAATGGGTTAGTTACTGGCCAAAACTTCTCGAATCTTATAAACAGTGATACCAAGCCTGTTTATTATTTGTAAATGCCACTTTACATGCTGTTAAGATATAAATGCAATATATCGATTTTTTTTTAAAAATCCTCTATATAAGCACCGCCTCCCCGAAATTTAGTATTTTTCTTAAAATTTCGTTTTAATTCGTGTCAGCAGCGCATGAACCTAAAAAAGCACTTCTCTTCCTTTCTCATTGTAACAGTTATATTTCAAGCGATCGTAAACACTCCCATTATTAGACAATACTCAGTTTTTACTTAGTCCTGTAAAGGGGAAATGAACATATTTCCAAAAAATTCATTATGTACCTACCAATTTTAGTGAAATTTTCAGCGTTTCTCTACCTCTTCCGGGCGAGAATTTGGCTCAAATTCAACTAGAAATTTCCTAATTTGTGAATAAGAGCTGAGTGATATTGGTCTGAACTCCTAGTTAAAACAAAAATATGACCCTCTTCCACCTTATGCGCATGACTTTTACCTCCTTATGATTTTCTTTTTTTAAATGCAGTGTTGGAAAGTACTATTTATCCTGCAATTTAAAAAAAACTCTTATGTCCAGTTGTTTTTATATGACCTTCTGAATATCCGTCATTTTCAGGACTACAATTTTGAGAAAATCGGACGTCAAAGTTCATTTGTCTGTAAAATAATTTTCAACCATGTAATTTTACTAAAAATTTGGAGGAAATAAGTCTATTATATTTAGATAAGTTTTTGAGTAAGTTTCAAAACAATTGTACTAACATTTTTTATAAGTAGGCCTATGTGAATAGTTTGTGCATGAGGTTTAGGTCACTTAGGCTTTTCTTCAAAAAATTTAAAAAATTCAACCGTTATGAAATTTTTCTCTCCAACCAATTAATTTAAATTTAGTAGACAGTATACACAGTATATGTGTCATTAGTAGACAGTATATATGTCATTATATACCAATAAATCATTGCTCAGTTTCTTTACCCCAGCTCAGTCGCTCTCTCTGCACATGGGTCTTGTCCGCCCCTGTATGAAGCACGCTTTTCATGTGTGAGGTGGCTCAACCCACACAGTCCTACTTGACCGAGTGGAATCAAAGACTTTTCGTCTCACCAACTGCCCGCCTTTCACTGACTGTATTCAACTGCAATGTTGCCTCACTCTCTCTTTACTGTCGCTATTATAACGGACGCTGCTCTTCTGAACTCTCTAACTGCATGCCCCCTCTTTAAGGAGAGTACGCAGAAACAGATTTTCGACACATTCTCACTCCTCTTTTGTCCAACTTTCTAATGCAAGGGTTAATCGGCAATTTCAGTCTTTCATCTACTCAACCGGTGAACTCTGGAACAATCTTCCTCAATCCATTTTTCCCCGTATCTATGACCTCCAATCTTTCAAACGCAGAGTATCCAGGCATCTCGAAAACCCTGGACCTTGATTTTGGCTCTCTTCTTTTTCTATGGGAAGGGGGCGCTTTTGCGGGTGTTCCACCTTGGCCCCTCCTTCCTGCTGTAGTATTTTATTTATTAAAGGGTCTATTTGGCCGATATATTAACAGTACAACAGGTAAATGAGTATCTGTTCAAGTTTACCAGCCGACTTTTCACTGACACAACCTTAAGGATTAACGAAATAACTTACCGGTTGGAACTTATGTTTATTAAAATAATTAATTTAGTTAAGGGTAACTTAGGGTAATGGCGAATGTTATTACATAAACAGCACCGAGAGAGATATTCTGGTAATTTGCGATTAACAATAAACTGACAAGCTATACTTACAAATTTTCGAGAACCCCAATCCCCTGTGATCCTGACTGAACAAAATTTAGAATTCAACTCTGGGTATGTAGGATCTTATGGCACCCTTGAAGAAGATTTTCCCCAACTTATTCCCCCAAGGAGTAGCTCTTCTTCCCCCTTCCCAAGAGAAACTCACGAAAAAATATAAAATCAGTTTGAGAAGCTACATTCAACCAACCTCTTCAGTTTATCTTTACTGAACAATTATATAAAAAAACGCCATATTAGGAAGTTTAATTAGAAATACTCACAAAAATGATATATTAACAATGTTCATTACAAACATTTCTCTCAGTGCCCTTTATTAAATGTATTACGAATCATTACACTGCATAAAAAAATAACTGCAATAAAGTTGAATGAGTTGATTGGAATGATATCCAATGGTCCCAACTGGCACTATATTTTTCATTTTACTGGAAAACTCACATTAATATATTTTATATACAAAGATCCTCTTTTAGGCTAACGTCCGAGCAGTATGAATTAATTTATATTTTATTGTCTCTTAACACTATATAGGAAAATGTTTTAGTAACCTTTTACCAGGTTAGATGAAAATATATTGTTGATATATATGATCAACATTTATAAATAAATGTTTATATTTATATAATCTGCGAATTTAATAGTTTGATATTTTGTTTTTCTGACTTTATGATTTAATTATTGGTAATGGCTTCAAAATCTACAGTGTCTACCAGAAAGAAGACTACTCACACGGTTTTCAGACCACCAGTGAAATTAATTGACGCTACATTACCAACAAAAGAAGATGTATTTAAAGCATACATATGCTACAGGAACGAAGCAGACACATCAATATCATCTCTACCTTTACGGACACCAAGTACACAAAATATTGCAAAAAAAGTAGCAGATGATTTCATACATGTGTGGAATAAAGTAAACATGCCAACTATTGCTTATAATAGCATTCTAATCAGTTTGGAGAAGGTCATAAATAAAGGACGTAACTTGCGGAAGTATTCTATTGAAAAAAGAATTTCCATCAAATTTCAAACCGATTTAGGCTCTATGAAAGAAGTTATGGATACCTGTCCTTGCAAGTTTGTGGACAGAGGAATAAAATCAAGACTTAAATGTTCGTGTTACATCGAAGTTCCTCTGCAAGAATGGAAGTTCTGGAATGATAAAAAGTCGAGGCGAGAAATGTACACAGGACAAGTTGATAAAGAAGAAACAAAAAAGCTAGTAAAAAGAAGAAAGCGAGTCGAAAAGCAAGAGTTTAATATAAAGAAAACAAACTGCTGCATCATATACGACTCAGCTCGAGGCTAATGAACCTGTGAATATTAGCAGTTCTGGCAGTAATCATGAGTCCTGATGATTCGTGTCATTCGAATGCTTCTCTTTTTTTCAGCCGAGTCTGATAGTGAAATAGGTTCATATTTTCAGAATGGATTTCAAATCCAGAACTTTCAAAAATAATGGATAGAACTGGCTTTAGCAAAACAGAGATGCTTGTAAAGATGGAAGAATTGATGAAGTAAGAGTTTTCACAGAATTAGAAGGTAAGGTAAGGTAAGGTAAGTATTAATATAATCATTACACACTAATTGTATGCATATTCTGTATATAAAATTTACGTTATTGTTATTGTCTCCCTCCCTTATAATGTCTATGTGGATCATGTTGCTCCTCTGAGTGGCATATCAATAATGTAGATGTTGCCAGTGAAATTATTTCTGTAATAAACGCAAGAAATGCAAACAAATGCTTATGTGCTGTTTTGGCTGATGATACCAATGTCAACACTGGAGTAAAAAATGGAATCATAAAGATTCTTGAAACATCATTGAGCAAACTATTGCAGTGGCTCATCTGCTTGCTACACTGTGATGAGCTACCTTCAGGAAATTCATGATCTACAAATGTGATCCAATATACATACACAGAATGCTTTGACTTTCCGGATTTATTTCCCAAAAAATCACACAAACCCACGTCAGCTGGGATTTTTTGGAAACGTTTAGCATAGAGCTAACATAAATGCAGAGAAATTTCAATAAATTTCAAATTTGTTTTGAAATGGAATCTGTTGATGGCCATATCGAGGATATAAGGAATATTTCTACATGAACGATGGCTATATCGTTATGTGCAGCATTATCCCCTCTAAACGTTGTGATTATCGAGGTGTGCATTGACGCTTCAGTATATTTTGCGAGTTGATGTCAACTTTTTAATATATCGCTTTTAGTTGAATATGCAATATGTTTTAAATTTGAATCTGTTGATAACCATATTTGGAGTATAAGTAACATTTTCGCATGAACGAAGGATTTGTCACATCAACTGTCAAAAAAAGTCATATTTTAAGCCTCTTAAAAATAAAAAACACGGAAGGATATATTCATACAAGACTTAAAGTTAGACTTAGTCATACTTTTAACGCGAAAGAACATAACTGTCAAGCTACATTTAGACGTCTATGCCTACGTTTAAATAGTTTACACTTAGTGTCCTTTGCTTCATTCTGCTATTATCTTAATATGTTCTGCAGTAGGCAAGGCCTTTGTATGAAAAATACCTTGCATTACCTTATTTGAGTCTTACAATTTAAGTATCGGTGTAAAATTACCAGCATGAATATGTCATATTCTAATTATAAATTGTTCTTTAAGTTACAAATCCAAGTCTTTGTTATTTATATTACTAGTAGATTTGAGTCATCCGAATCACTTATGATCAGTGGTGTATTCATAATTTTTGTTTCGGGTATATGCTATAAAAAGAAAAAGAAAACACTTCAACGATATTCTTCAACATAACTACTTTAAAATTCATCTTTCTTGAACTCTAAATCCATAGATGAACAGTGCCTTAACACGTTATCTACTTTACTATATTGTTCATGGAGGTGGTACACGCTTGGAACTGCATAAAAATGCATTTACAGTTAATATATTTACAAGATTAAAATAGGAAGGGTTGGAGAATTCTTAAATTAATTAAAAACTTGTAGAAAATAAAACTGTATAATAAATCATTAAAGTAATATACCGTGTACGAATTTATAGATTCTAATTATTTCTTAATATAGAACGGGATTTTTTTCTTATTTCTTTGTATTAGTTTCGTTAATATTCACTTAACTTTATTTATTGTACAAGCTAAGACTGAGTTTTATTCTAGCAGTTAACAACACACACTTCCAAAGATTCGTTTACTATTCATGTATTATATTTCTTTTTCTTTTAGTTTTGTCTTTCGTCATCTCTAGTTGTGTACATTTACTGAGGTTAAATCCGTTCACTTAAATATAATAACGAAGTGTTCGTCGCTTACTGGGACGACACGGGCGATACGGGCGCTTGCTAGTTTCCACAATACATTGAAACCATAAAACAACAAAATGGAAACGAAAAGCCACAACCAACCAACTATTTATTTGTTTAATGTTGTGGTCCCATTTTAATGATGTTAGTTGGACGAAGGTCGTAAAGCAAATTAACCATCTGATTATTACGATAGGTTTTTTTTATGAAGACGTATTTTTTTTTAACGTAATTTGAGATGGTAGTGATATTATTTTGTTGTCCGAGTCGTCAGATTAAATTTCCATAAGTAATAACAGTAGATCTAGTTTTCTGTTTCTTTTAATGTTAAAAATACTTTTTAGTTTTACGTGTCAGTTAAGCGAGTTGTGAAATAGGACATCTATACTATGCAAACTCGTCACATTTTTATGTATTTAACCTAACGTATGGGCTGTACAGTATTTGACAAAGGGGATGCTTAACTGTATGTCGTCAATTTACAGTAATCTCTTTCACACATGTGATTTGTAATATTTACCCGTTTCTGCACGTAGGTCCTTTACCTATCACAAATGCAATACTTTGGACGCATTTTTAAATAAATTCGTCTATTGCAGATAACGTTTAAAAGTAGGAAAAATATAAACAGAAATGCGTCCCGAGGTAAGGTAAGTATTAATAATCATTACGCACTAATTGTATGCACATTCTGTATATAAAATTTTGGCTAATAAGTTTGACACCAGATTTTGGTGATCCGCCTATTTCATACTTCAGCCTAATCAGGGTGACTTTTAAATCAAGGTTAGGCTACATTAAGTCGTTCTTCTAGGTTGGTTATTTCCTACTTTACCAACGTTCGGCTAATTACAGCTCTAAAAAAAACTCGTGTTCCCTAAACGTAATAGGGATCCCCTGAAGACCAGGGCCCCCAGCCTTCTTTAGTTAGTTTTATAAGGTTAACTAACGAAGATAGCATAACCCAACCAATCGTCAAGGGCGTACAGTTGACCTAACAATTGGTTAGGTTGGGCCGTGATATTTTCGTTAGTTAGCCTTATAAGGCTAACTAACGAAGGCTGGGGGCCCTGATCTTCAGGTGATCCCGTAATATTCACCAAAATTTGCAATTTTGACTATCTGTAAGAAGTACAGTAATATACTATACTGCATGCTTTTCATGTACACACACGCACAATTTTAGTGCACCTTTCGTGAGACTGAAATGGTGCTATTAGGTAAATTAACTTTATCATGGCCATTTTTCCAGGAAAAAGGGTACAATCGGATTTTTTCTTCTGGGAATCAAAATGCTTTTCGGATTACTTTTTCCTTTAGATAAAATATAATTTAAAGTTAAAAGAACTAAAGCCTTAAAATATGGGGTACTTTGTAGTTAAATTAGTTAAATTTAGTTATCCATTTTGTACCACTTCAAATTCAGTTTTTCTCGGCAGAACTTGTTTTATGTGGTATTCACTTCTCGTGTGAACAGTTAACTTTTTGACGACCGGTATACGTTTCTTTGAACTAAGAACTAAGTTTTATTGTTATTCAAATTTAGATGTTAGTAACTATAGCCACTTAAATGACGCATTTTGGGTTCCTTTTCGGACAACTAAACAATACCTACATAAACATGTAGACGTATTTGTAGAAACATTGCATCATTGTACAATTTATATTTTCGTTGGAACAAATGTCCTTTGGTTCTTGTCCCTGAAGTTCTGAATATCTAATAGCTACAGGGTGACTTGCGTCATGCGTGGGCTCATGGAAGGTGTAGTTGCTGTGGAATTTAGGCTCGTAAAAAGTGTAATTTACTGTGCAATTATGTTAAAAGTGTTCTATTAATATATTATATATAGGCATAAAATATAGCCTATAGGTCCGTATTCATAATAAATTAATTCTAAACATATTTTATTTACAGATTGAATTTTTTAATAATGAGTGCAATTTTACAACTTCAACAGGCTCCCAAGGGAACCAAATATTCTAGGTTGTCACCAGAACAGTATTCAATATATTTAGATAACAATGTTGGTAATAAGGATCAATCTGTGCTATTGAACGGAAAATATTTTCAAATTGTCGAAAAAACTGGAAACAGTATCAAAGTTATTTGTAGGCAGTGTACAAAGAAAACTACAATTCTGTCTGCTGGCCTCGACTCAACAAGCAATCTTCTGAGGCACCTCAGGGTTAGTACTACTTAGTAACTAAGTAGTAAGTAGCAACATTAAATAATGGTTCAAGTCATATTTTAGTGACTGGTGCCATACAAGACTAATGTTACATTGACAAGACGTCCATTTGAATATATTGTGCACTTCAGATATTAATAGATTATGGACTAGTAACACATTAAAAACTGCGATATCCAAATATAATAAAAACGCCAGGTGTATCTGTCTTTCTCTCTGTCTGATCCATGTCTGTAATTTCTCCTATTTAGTTACTGAAGGACGAAATTCGGCTTTCAATTAACATAGGATAAAAATGCACTGATCATGGTGAAAATAATTTTTAGTTAAAGATAACAAAATTTTAGAATCTTGTTAAGTATTAATTTCAACTAGAAGTTTGATACTCTGATAAATATTATACAGGGTGTTCAAGAAGTCTCTCCGCATGATAATAATTTATTTTCTTGTGCAGAAAACTACATTCGGATCTTTTGGGTGAATATGAATCGGAGAAGAAACTCGCAAGCGTCCAGACTAAAGAAGAAGATGCCAGCGGCAGCAATGCTGGCCCTGCCAAAATTGCCAAGCAGTCAACACTAAGCATGTTCCACATTTCCAAGCAAAAAACCAGGACCACCAATATGCAAGGATATCCTTGAAAAGAAGATTCTCTCGCTTGTGGCTAATGGGCTCCTACCATTGAGCCTAGTTGAACTACATGAATTTAAGGATCTTCTTTCATATAGTATAACTCAAATATTTTGCTATTTTTTCCATAGCTAATATTGATTAAAATAATTAATCATATTATTTGTATGAACATTAGACTATCGCTAGCCTAGCTAAATATTTTGATATTTTTTCCATAGCTAATCTATTGTATTTGTTTAATTTTTAAATATTTTTTCAGACGTCAACCGGCTGTTCAGGTGCATCTAGACGCACCTGGCTAGATCTCTTGCAACAACAACCAGTACAATGAAGGAAGACATACAAGCAAAAACTGGCAGCAGTTGACCATGTGTGTGTTACATGCGACATATGGTCAACTAATCACCGCAGTTTCATGGGAGTCACTGCGCCATTGGGTTGCTATTGATTTAGTATTATTTTTATATAATTGAGAAATTGACCATTGGTGATAGACTGATAGTCTGATAGACTTATAGTATAATCTTTTCAATTATTCGACATGTGTTCCTCATTCATTAATTTGTGTGAGTCTTCATTTTGCTGTGATTCACAGTAATTTCACACTAATTCACTGATTCTGTCATCTGTCATTGTGTCTGATTCACAGCAAAATGGGAAGAGTCCATATTCACAGGCTGTGAATATGGACTCTTCCACATTTTGCTCTTATGGGATGGGTCACTGATGTGGTGGTATGGTAGGCGACTCATCGCTGAATTGCCTCCTTTATATCACATAGTTCTTCTCTTCAATGTTTGGTGGCGCAGTTTAGCTGGTGCGTGTCTAACCAATATTATTAAATTAAGCTTAAAAAAATGTTCATACAAACATTGATTTTATATTCTTACATTACAGATCAATGATGACTTGTCGCGAGGATCAGTTGCACTGGCATGCCGAAGATTTCGTGGAACACATAGCTTTGATAAAATTGCTGGAATATTGGACAGGATCAACTCGGAGCATGGTTTATCTTATAGAAAAGTTGTATCTACAGTCACCGACAATGCATCGAACATGGTGAAATGCTTTAAAGAGTTCGGTGTTCGTGTTCAGAATCGTACTGACGACATTGATGAAGATGATGATGAAAAAGATGATGATGAAGAGGTTATCATCAGCAACTTTCCTGAACATTCAGGAGAGCATGGAGAGGAGTCAGTGAAACTATCATCCCATATTCGATGTGCCTCCACACATTGAACTTGGTAGCAACAACTGATGCAGATAAAGGACCTGAATTCACCTGGACTAAAGAAGATAAAGCATTCTGCAATGGGAAAATGTTCGGCGCTGTGGAATGTTGCTGGTAAACCCAAGTCAGCAGAAAAAATACAGGAAATAACTGGCGTCCAATTTAGGTACCCATTCGTCACCCGATGAAACTCAATGTACGACTCATTAAGCCAAATATATAAACATAAGAACGACGTGAATGTAGCTCTTGAAGAACTGAATCTACCCATCCTCAAAGACAATGAATTGGAATTTATTTCAGAATTTTGTCTGTTCTAAAACCAATTGCAGCAGCCCTCAACAAATTACAGGCAGAGAAAGAATGCTACTACGGTTGTCTTCTTCCAACAGTCCTAGTGACTCAAGATGCCCTCGCAAGATTGGAGCCTATCCAACCAACGACCTGCGCTTGAGACACTGCATGCCATTACTGGCAGCAGTCGTCTCTGGCTTCAATGCCAGATTTGGTCATTTTTTGTCGTTGAGCCCCGAGGTAACTGATGCCGTTTTGGCCTCAGTATCTCATCCGTATTTCAAACTTAGATGGATATCATTGTTGCAAGGGCCTAATTTCGGCGATCATGAAGCAATCAAGTCTCAAGTAAAAGACAAGCTGCAAATGGCTGTAAGAAATTGTAATTCTGACAGCAGTGGTAATAGTTCGGTGAACTCAGACTCATCATCTGAAGACGATTTCTTCAGAACTATGGACGGCTCATTCTCTGCTCCTAACAACAAGGAAGACTTGGAAGTCCTCAATTATTTGCAGACACCAGTAAGGCACTCGACTCTAGATAGGTATCCTGCTATAAAGAAGATCTTCAAGAGGTATAACACCACGCTACCTTCCTCTGCACCAGTGGAACGGTTGTTTTCGTTGCTGCATGGTTCATAGCCCCAAACGAAGTCGTCTCTCGGATGGTAACTTTGAACAATTGGATTTGCTGAAAGCAAATGTTTACAGCGGTTGAACATTAAATTAACACTCTTAACTTGCGGTTTTTACCCTTATATTGTCAGTAATTGCGTACTGCAGTAAACTGTAAAATTAAATTCTATGTAAAAAATGTTTACTTATATATGCTGACCATTCATTGATATGGGTTATGGACCTGGTGAAATGAGAATTGAGAAAAATAGAACTAAAAACTATATGTAGGTCATTTAATAGTTTTTTCTTTGCTGATAAGTTATGATAATACTAAGTTTTAAGTTTACCACCTGAAAAACTGAAAGGGGAATCGTCAATCCCCGTGGTTTAGATCAGGTGACATGGGTAGGATGCGATGCTTGTATTGCCTCAGCCCTCAGGGGAGTATTAGGAGTGATACTTTTCAGGAGTGATTAACAAAATAATTTGTTTTTGTTTACTCTACAAGAGCAACTTTTTTCAATTCATATAAAAGTGATCTTCAAGATCACGATCTTCAAGATCACGATCTTCAAGATCACGATCTTCAAGATCACGATCTTCAAGATCACGATCTTCAAGATCACGATCTTCAAGATCACGATCTTCAAGATCACGATCTTCAAGATCACGATCTTCAAGATCACGATCTTCAAGATCACGATCTTCAAGATCACGATCTTCAAGATCACGATCTTCAAGATCACGATCTTCAAGATCACGATCTTCAAGATCACGATCTTCAAGATCACGATCTTCAAGATCACGATCTTCAAGATCACGATCTTCAAGATCACGATCTTCAAGATCACGATCTTCAAGATCACGATCTTCAAGATCACGATCTTCAAGATCACGATCTTCAAGATCACGATCTTGCCCATCTCTGAGTACAGACCGATAATACATTACAGTGACTATTGCTGTGTGCCAGATATTTTACTGTCAGGCATAGGTTTCATATTAGCAACCGGTAAATCACTCCTGTCTCATAACGGTCTTACTGAAAGTATGGACGGAATTATGTACTTCTTGATGAGAAGTACAAAACTCTCGGGGATCTTAATAATTGTAGACTTTAATGAACCAATATCTATCAAGGAATACGATACACAACTATTACTACCTGAATGTTCGTCGCAGTCATGGTTTACTTTCATTCATCATAGGAGAAAGGGAATTGCTAAGAAATTTCCGACAGAACCTCAAGGTTTCAGAAATTCACAATATTTTTAGCACTTGTTAGTACCTTGGTTAAATTTTTTCATTCTGCATTACAAACCTATTGTCTCGTGACTATTTCTTTAATTTGCTTTGAACAAATGTTTTGAGTAGTGCGTCTGTTTTACAATAACTTTCACCCAAATAGGCTTTTTTATGGAAATATTTTAAGCATTTGAACTTCGTAAAAATTCTTTTACGTTAATGGGTAAAATTCCAATGATATTAAGACAACCATGACGTTACATAATCATACGTTAGGCGGTTAGACCATTTTCACTTTGGTGGATGGACGAGTAAATGAATAAAGTTTAAAGCTTAAAGCCCAAATTAAAAAATAAACAGTCCAATTAGCAACTGTTCTTGTTCAAAATTGTAATTTTATCAATAAAGAATTTTGATTGTTGCATAATCAGTTTTCCAACTGCGGTGCCACAAAATTTTGTAAAAATGACAAAAGTACTTAAACTTGGAACTTACCAATTATATGTATATTTGAAATGAAACTATCGTTCATAATTACATCCATACGGAAACTGCATAGGCCGATTTTGAAGTTTGTATTCAGTCGGGTCGGGGGCAGAGCTGCATATTAAGTGAGCGATAAAAATCCTGGGAGGTGTCGCAAAAGAGATTACATTGGAGTACCTTGAACAGGAAAAGTCGTTGGCATAGATGGAAGAATAGAACGATTTGCCTTATTTTCTAAAGGGGTGTTTTCGAATACTAAATGACATGCGCCTCAGTGGTGTAGTAGTTAGCGTCGCTGACTACGAATCCATCGGCCCCGGGATCGAGACCCGGTGATGGCTGGCGGCGCGCAGCAAAACCCAGCTGGGTGGCCTAGTGGTTAAGACGCTGGGCTGTTGGTGGGGCGTGGTTCGGATTCCACGTTAAACTGTAGGTCTAAGATGGAGTGAAAAGCTTGACCTTCGTCAGAATGAACAATTCGGGTGGAAGCAAACCAAAAGTGACGTGCATAACATGTGAAACTACCTTTAAAAGGTTTGACATGTGATGTTTTAGGGGCAGGGGGAAAAAAGCTTTTGCTATATATGAAATGTTCGAGACGAAACTGAATTAAAGAACTTCACACTGCAAGGGATAGTTGGCATTTATATTCCTATTTTAAAGCGTTATGAATAGAGGAAACTTAAAATAACGCTTATCTACCGTTGGGCATTATAACATACTGTTCAAAATGATTTTTGTCTCGGGGAAAAGTTTGTCACTTAGTTTTTAACGCTGATTACAAAAATGGTTTTTTTTCCTGTCGCGTATAGTTTGAGAAATTTCAATTTTTTTTGTTTTGGAAAGAATATTGTTTTTAAGTAAAAGCTGTTGTAGTGATCGCCTTTTATTATTTACTTTCTTCTTTATTTACTCTACTATCGGCTCTTTATTTCATTTATCGTTTGCTTTCTCTACACTCTTTTTCGCCGTACCGTATAGAGATTCTGGTAGCCACGCCGAGCCAAGACTATGAAAGTCTGTTACAAAACAAAGGGGGAGTTTATTAACATTCTTTTAACACTTTTTATTATTTATTTAACTCCGAAAATGGTTTAAGTAATTTAGGGGGATGCGAGTACGGAATTTCTATTATAATAATTTACGTCGGAGAGGACTCTCTTCCCCAGGCTCGTGGCGCCGCTGCCCGACCCCCGCCAGTGGCGGATGGACCTGCAGTGGACCCACCCGACCCCTGGATCCCCCCATATTCCACGTCCCGATAGGGACCCACCTGCTTTTTCGCCCTCAGGTGGGAAGCCCGCGGCCCCGGTCGCCTCCCACTCCGGTCGGGCCTCATCGTCCTCGGCCCCTGGGGACGTGGGACCCGACGTCGCCGTCCGCCTTTCTCGTCTCCCCGTCCCCTCGAAGTACCGGTGGTGTTTGGCCCGACGTCTTCGCTCAGCCTTAGGACGGTGGACAAGTTCCTCCGCCCCTCCTCCTCCAAGCCCCTCCCCACTAACCATGAACGCCTCTTTCGAGCGATCCATGGGGTGACGGGGACGGCTCGTTTTGACCTTCGGCCTCAGAGGGATGGCTCCATTCTGATAAGGTCGCGTTCCTCTGTCGAAACCTCCTCTCTGCTCGCTATCCCCAATGTCCTGGGCTGCGGGACTGCGGTGTCCCCCCACCCCCGCCTCAATCAGTGCCAGGGCACAATCTACGCTGCTCGTCTTCTACCCATCCCGGTGGAAGACCTCCAGATTGACCTCGCCTCCCAGGGTGTTGTGAGGGTGTACCGCTTTCCCGACAGATCGCGATCCCCAACCGCCCCTTCTCCTCGCCTGCTCCTCACTTTCGACTCGCTGGTGCCCCCCGTTTCGGTATTCTGGGGCTTTGGTGAGAGACGAGCGTGCGAATTCTCAGTACGACCATACGTGCCAGATCCTACGCGCTGTTTTCAGTGCAATAGGTTTGGCCACGTGAGCAGTTCCTGCCGTCAGCCGGCCCCGTTGTGTGTCCGCTGCGGCGGCCCTCCCCACCCCTTGCCCTGTACTGCTCCGCCTTCCTGCACCAACTGCCATGGACCACACCCTGCTTCATCCCGCTCTTGCCCGTCCTTCCTCTTTGAAAGGGAGGTTCGGGCCCTCTGTTCATCAGAGTTTCTCAGCGCTCGGGAGGCGCGGGACCGGTTGCGTGGCTGCGAGGCCCGGCGTGGTGCCTCGTACGCCGAGGCTCTCGGTTCCCGGACCCCGTCCTCACCGGCGGTTCCCAACGCGCCTCCACCCACCGTGTCCGCTACTCCCAGTCCATCCTCTGCCGCCCAGCGGACTCCTACCGCGGCTCCCCGTACTACCAGCGCGTCCCCACGTGCTCCCTCTGCGAACGCCGATGCTTCGTCGGCAACCCCCCCTGCCCCTTCTACGCCCTCTCCACCGGCGCCTTCGGCCACCCCCATTCCGGATCGTGACCCGCTGTCACCCATGCGGGCCGCACGGCGGAGGGGTAGGGGCCGCAAGCGCCGCGCCAGTGGTGACCCCGAAAGGTTCGAAGCCATAAGCCTCGCATCACCTTCCTCTCCCAAACACAAACGCCCCCTTCGCCCTACCGCCCCGGTGTCCTCACCGTCCCCACTGCGCAACCGTTATGCACGCTCCCCCCTGGGGTCCCCGACGGCCCTCGTGGTGGGGGCTGAGATACACCCCTCTCCGGCCCGGTCGATGGACCCACTTGAGGGGAACTCGCCCGCCTGGTCGGCGTGGGTGGGACGTGCACGCCCCCGCGCTTGACCCGCCCCATCTCTCTCCTCGACCTGCCAATGCCTCTGGGTGAGGTATTATTTTCCACTCCCCCTCGTAGTCCTGCCTCCCCCGCACCTCCGGTGAAGGGAGGGGCATTCTGGATACCTCTCACATCCCCTTCTCTGCATCGCTCTCCCCCGGACGTCCGGGAGACTCCTCTTCTGAAGGACTTGCCGGCGTCTGGTTCCACATCGCCCCCTCGTCGGGGTGACCTTCGCCCTCGTTCGGCGTCCCTCACTGAACTCCGGGGCTTTCCGATTCCCTCTTTAATCTCGGGCCGCCCGATCGGCCCACCCACCCCATAACCATCCTTTACGCTGACTTTCCTACCCCTCCCTATACCTCGCTCCTGCAGTGGAACATCCGCGGGCTCCTGGTAGGCCTCGAGAGTCTCTCCTCTCTCCTGGCCTCCAGGTGTCCGGCGTGTTTCTGCCTTCAGGAGACGATTCTGGGATCCCGTTCCCTCCCTCGAGTGTCCGGTTACTGCGGGCTCCCTTCCCCGCCTCTCGATGGGGCGGGGAGGGGGGGCGCCGCGGTCTTCGTGCACCGCTCCGTCCCTTTCCGCCCCCTCCCGCTCCGTACAGTCCTGCAAGCTGTGGCCGTGCGCCTTTCCTTGGGGCGCCAGCTCACGGTCTGCTCTCTTTACCTCTCCCCTAACGTACGCCCTCCACCCGATTCTCTCCGTGACCTAATTCTTCAGCTTCCCCGCCCTTTCCTGATTCTCAGGGACTTCAACAGTCGGGACCCGGCCTGGGGGGACGTTTGCTCCACCTTTCTCTCCGGGACCCTTCTCTCCCTTATGGACGAGCTCGAGTTCACCTTTCTGAACGATGGCTCCCCAACCTGCCTTCACTCGGCCCACGACAGTTTCACCTGTATCGACCTTTCCCTGGTTTCCCTCGAAATCGTGACGGAGTTCACCTGGGAGGTCCTGCCGGATTCTTCCCGCAGTGACCATTTCCCAGTGTGTCTTACCCCGACCCGTCTCCTCCCCCCCACCTCTGTCCGCCCGCGCTGGTTGTTCGCCAGAGCAGACTGGGCCTCATACGCGAGGGGCACGGCGATCTCGCCATCAATTCCTGCCTTTCCCTCCGTCAGAGAGGCCCTCGCCTTCCTCGAGAGTAAGATCCTCTCGGCTGCCGCCAGTTGCATCCCCCGTACCTCTGGCTCCCCCAGGCCGCGAAGCGTCCCATGTTGGACCCCAGAGTGCTCCCATGCCGTTCAGGAGCGGCGCCGTGCCGGCCGCCGCTTCTACCGGACCCGCCAGCTGGAGCACAAGATAGAGTTTCAGCGCCTGAAGGCAGTGGCCCGTCGGGTCCTGAAACTGGCCCGGCGTACCTCCTGGCGGAGTTACGTGTCCGGGATCTCCTCCTCGACTGTTTGGCGCAATGTGCGTAGCTTTGAGGGGACCCGTGTCCCCCCTCGACCCCCGGTGCTTCGGGTCGGGGACGACGAGTTCGTCTCCGATCCGGAGGCCGTCGCGAACGCACTCGCGGCGCACTTCGCAGCCATCTCCAGTTCCGATTCCCCCATTCCCGCCGCGACCCCCGGATTTTCCACCTCATAGGGATGTCCCTTATAATCACCTGTTCCGCATGACGGAGCTTCGGGAGGCCCTCCGCCCCCGACGCTCCTCCGCACCCGGCCCCGATAATATCCCCTATGACTTGTTACGGCAGCCCTCCACCCTCTGCTCTCAGCTTTGTACTGGACCTCTATAACCGGATTTGGTTGGAGGGTTCATTCCCGGACCGGTGACGTGAGTCCATCGTCGTCCCCATAGCCCAAGCGATAAAGACCCCTCACTCCCGTCGAACTATCGCCCCATTTCCCTGACATGCTGCGCCTGCAAGGTTATGGAGGCGATGGTCGCCTCGCGGCTGTCCCTTACTCTGGAGGCGAGTGACCAATACCCTGCTACCCAGGCTGGTTTCCGGCGCTTCCGGTCTACCACCGACCCCCTCCTCCTCCTTAGCCACGACGTGCAGGAGGCTTTCTCCCGGCGTCACTTTGTACTCGCCGTCTTTTTCGACCTCCAGAAGGCCTACGATACTACTACTCGGCGGAGCGCGGTCTTTGACTGCTTACGCTCCCTGGTTTCGTAGGCTTTCTCCCCTCCTTTATTTATAACTTCTTGTCCGCGCCGTTCTTTCCGCGTCCGCATCGGTTCTACCCTCTCTGACCGCTTTCCGTTGGAGGAGGGTGTCCCTCAGGGTAGTGTCCTTAGCGTCCTGTGTTTCTCACTAGTGATGAACACAGTCGCTACGGTCCTGCCTACTTCCGTTCGTAGCTCCCTCTATGCCGATGACCTGGCTATCTATTGCTCTGGCCGCCTCCCGTCTTTGCTGAACGACGACTCCAGCTAGCCATCAACGCGGTGGTTCGCTGGGCGTCCTCGGTTGGCTATGCTTTCTCACCCTCTAAGTCTTCCAGTATGCTTTTCCGTCCTCGGCGCCTCCGTCTGTCGCATACCTTCGCCCTTACCCTTGCCGGCACTCCTCTTCCCCTCGTCCCATCCGTTCGATTCCTGGGTATGACCCTCGACGAATTTTTCGGTTGGGTTCCACACCTTAGGCGGTTGCGGCAATCATCTCGCCGCACCCTCTCCCTTTTGAGTCACCTGTCCCACATGACCTGCGGGGCGGGCAGGCGTACTCTGCTGCGCCTGTACACCTCCCTGGTGCAATCCCGCATCGACTACGGCTGTGTGGTCTACAGCTCCGCCTCCTCTCCGGCACTCCGTATGCTGGATCCTCTTCTCCACCGTGGCCTTCGCCTGGCGTCGGGTGCCTTCCGCTCGTCCCCTGTCGCTAGTCTTCAGGTGGACTGCGGACACCCCCCCCCCTGCCCCTTCGCCGGGGCCTTCTCATGGCGAAGTGTTACCTTCGCATCTGCCGCCTCCCGAGGTCCCTACTCTTCTCCGCGATCTCCCAGGCGCTACCGCGGCCTGACACGTGGCATTTCGCTGCCTCCCTGGCCGACATCTTTTCGTCCCTGGGGATCCCCCCACCCTCTATTCTGCCGTTCTCCTTCGACCTTTCGCCCCCCCTGGCTGACCACCCCTATCTGCCGCTGCCAGGCTCTCCGTGGCCTGCGTAAGGAGTCTCCTCCTCCTACCGTCCTCCGGTCTTCTTTTCTGGCCCATCTTCCCGTACACTCGGACGATGTTCCCCTCTACACCGACGGCTCGCGCTCCCCTGCAGGTGTCGCGGCCGCCGTCTTCTCTCCGTCGCTGTCACCTACCTCCCGGGGTATCCCCCTGCCGGTTCAGGCCTCCATCTTTTCCGCGGAGCTCTTTGCCCTTCTGGAAGCCCTCCGTCTGGTATCGGTTTTTCGCGGTCTTCCTGTACCATCTTTTCGGACTCGCTGAGCGCCCTTCAAGCGCTCGAGCGCTATGATTCTCCGCCGGACCCCCTCGTACGCCTTATTCAACAGGAGTACCATGTCCTGCATACCGTTCACCGGATCCGGGTCACCTTCTACCGGGTTCCTGCCCATGTCGGTGTTTCCGGTAATGAGGCGGCTGACCGCACAGCCCGGTCCGCCGCCTCGATGCCTCCCCTCCCCCGCCCGCTCCCCTTCTCTGACTATGTGCAGGTCTTTCGGTCCCTCTACGACCGCATATGGCAGCAGTCCTGGGACGATGCCACCGGAAATAAACTCTGGTCCATCCGCCCCCGCCTGTCATATTGGGCGTCCTCTTTCCACCGCTCCCGACACAAAGAGGTCGTCCTTGCGCGGCTTCGCATCGGCTATACGCGCCTCACGCACAGCTGTCTTATGTCCCGGCAGGAGGCTCCTTGTTGCGCCTCCTGCCAGTCGCCCCTCACCGTCTTTCACATCCTTGTGGAATGCCCCACCCTGTCGTCAGTACGTCGTCGCGCCTTCCCGTTCCTCTCTGATTTCCCCCTCCCCGATCGTTTACGTCTTATGCTCGCTGAGAGCCCTCTCTTCTCGCTTGACCGTCTTTTCCTTTTCCTCTCCCAATCTCGCCTCCTCTCTGAGCTTTAGGTGACTTCTCACCCGTCGTCCGCGGTCCTCCCACTTCTAGTGCCTTTCCCCCGTCTCCGTTTCTCTTTCTCATATTCTGCTTCGCCATGATATCCGCTAGCGTATAGCGGGAAATGGCGGTAAACGCCCCAATACAAAAAAAAAAAAAAAAAAAAAAACGTCGGAGAGGAACACAAACAATTAATTAAATTTTACGTTACATGACGTTAACCTCACGCTTAACGCGTTGCCTAGAAGACTGACTCCCTTGGGGTAGCCCGCTCTGTCGGCCTCCGTTCAGGACTGCCAACTCTACCCATTTTAAACAATTTCACAATTATTAGTGAATGATTTATATTAAACATTATAATCTTAATTAAACAGAAATTAATATTCTTAACTAAGCATTACTACACTCGCATCACCTCGTTGAAAATAAGTTTTTCATTAGGAAAACTTATTAATATCGTTTAACAAATTTAATAAATTTATTCAACACATTTATATATTTTGCAATTTTTTTTTTTTTTTTTTTTTTTTTTTTTTTTTCCTTTAACAATTCAAAGTTGATAGACAAGAAATAATTAGAATGACAAATTCCACACATATTTTCTCTCATATTATAAAAATCGAAACTTTATAATTTTCACATTTGCATAAAATAACATTTCACACTAATAATTAAATTACAACCTGTAACTAATCTACACATGCCAAAAAAAAATAACGAAAATTTTCTTACATTCGTTACACAAATTTCAAGTTCACAATCTATTCCAGCGATTTCTCATCAAAGATCGCTTTACATTTGAAACAATTATTTTATAGTTATACAGTTACTATCAGGGCGACATAGAAAAAATAAGAAAAGTTTACATAAAATACTGACCAAGAGCGCACATACTACACGAAAAATACAACAAATATTGGCAATAATCGCACCCTTTCACTTATAATTTCATTACATAATAATCAGTACATTAATTTGCTGGACGTTTAGATCACAATCCGCACGCTGACAACGGACTTCAATTTTCAATCGCAGCTCTCCTGCTCACTTCGCTAGAATGCAAGGGATTGCATCAATCAACATGCAACAGGGCAGCACCTATAATGGTTCCGCTCTCTCTCCAATAGCGAAAGAAAAAAACAAGAGACGTCCAATTCTAAAAGGATCAGGGGGGGAGATATACTGAAAGCGGGACCACGCGCTGGAATTGGACGGAATTTGCAATTCTAGAAGTCGATGAAGAAACTCGCCTTGTCTCATCTCCACTTTTGTCGGTGAACGCTGCTCTTCCTACGTCCAGCTGAAACTCTTCTACTGGCAACAATCAAACGATCACTCCGCCGTAGGCCGTTTCCCAACGAACCTACTGTATGTCTGTATGGACAGTACAGTCTTAGACACCCGTTCAAGCTCACGTGGCTTGCCTACCGCGTGCTAAAACACATATTTAGCGAAGCATTCGAGCAGCGTGACCAGCTACTGCCCGAAAAATACCAGTAGACCATCTTCGATCGAAACTTTCGTGTGCCAAGACCCTGCACACGAAGTTTCTCTTCTCTTCCGAAACTGTCCTGCGCCAACTGCATGCGCATTCGGTTCCTCTCTTCTATCTCTTCTCTTCCGAAACCATCCTGCGCCAAGTCCCTGCGCAGTCTGGGTTTCTCTTTCTCTCTCTCTCTCTCTCTCTCTCTCTCTCTCTCATTGGTGATCGATCACCTATCCGGTCGACTAAACTCACTTGATGGAACTCGGATTCAACTTGGTTGCCTCCAAACCGAGCCTCTCGAAATTTTGAAAAAAAAAGTTTATTCGCAACGTATTTCTGTACTGCTTATCATTTCATATTTAATTTCTTGAATTTTCTCGACAGTTCACTTCGAAACACTAACTACACATTTGCTCTGGCCAAATTCACGGAAAAAAAAAATGACAAATCTGAAAATTTCGCAAAAATTTAATCAAATCTAGCTACCAATAAGGTCACTTATGGCAGTTACAGCGAAGATAAAAAAAAGTCATAAAATGTTAAACAAAATTGTACAGTATAAATATAAAAGCGCCCATACATAGTAACTGTTAGTATAATTTAAGAAATATTATTGTTCAAACTATCGTCAGAAATCAGATCAATACTTTCAAATGCAAAAGACAACAATGAACCCCAGAAACTTTGTCATCCATTCTCTGACAATCATGAACCCTCTTGCTTTGAGGAGGAGCACACAAAGACGCCACAAAAACGTTACTGGCTATCTAGAAGGCTCCATTTTCGAGTGTACACTTGAGCCAATGTTTCAAAGGCATTAGTTAACCCCGACTGAAGGTTTAAACAATAATAATTTTCCAAAACAGTTATTAAAATGTAAAAAAAATTTAAATATTACTACAAAAATTATTTTAATACAGTAATTCCAACTTGAAACGTCAAATTTCATATGAATTGAACTCGCAATTCGCAAATTACATCTGAGAGACAACTCTCTCCTTCAACAGAAACCCCAGTATGGTTTGCAAATCACAAAAATCCCAGCAATTTATCGTTTCCAAGTGAAACTAAAAATTTGCATAGTTATACTAAATAAGAATAGATAATATGCACTCAAAAATACACACAACCTACTGTAAACAAAAACAAAACATTGCATAATTAAGAGCGGTCGCTTTGTTTGTAAGCGAACCTCTATACAAATATCCCTAACCGGATGAAACTGCATTATATCCTGACAATTTTGTAATTTTTTCTATGCAAACGCTCGAACTAAAAAAAAGGACATTTTTCATTTCTAATACCCAAATTAAAATATCAAATCAAAACATCCTTTTTAGAATACACTCTAAATTCCCAATTAAAAATTTTACCATTTTCATTGAACTGGAAGAAAGAAAAATAAAAATCGACCTAACTATACAAATAAAATTGATTATTGAATGAATTTATAAAACGTAAAGAAAATATATGAAAAGAATTTTCTACACAATTTTCTGTAATTTCAAAAAAAAATTATAATATCGAGATTTAGTAAAATATGTATACCTTAACTCACATAGGTCCCCAAAATAAAAATAAAATTTACTGCGCACTTTTAGACCTATCATTAATAAATTCAATGTTACGCGTGGAAAGCACAATTTAGAATTTAATGCATAACATTTGTGCTTATTAAAGAAAAATCCTATGATTATTTATGTTAAACCAATTAAAATTTTGCTAAATAACTAAAAATTTACTACTCAATACACATATACCGTAGTAACGGTTAATCTCCGAACAATATTTAACGATAGGCCTACAAGAAATCTTTCTTTAGTACAATACAATAGCCATTTTACAAAATATGTCGGAATTGTCATGAAAATGAACGAAAGAAATGGAGAAAAAAAAAATAGATAATCAGCCTACCTACCAAACTTTATGAGTATATAAATATAGGGCGTCCCCAAAAAATGTATACACACTTTAAATAATTATAAAGGCAGTGTTTATTAAAATACATTTCATTTTCAAAATGTAATAGAATCTACAGACATTATTTAATTGTTTTGTCAACGCCTGTTTTCAAACTGACGTCCGTTCTGGTCCAGGCACTGCTGATAACGCGAAGCAATGGAATCGCAAACATCACGAAACATTTCGTTTGGTATTTGTGTGCATTCTCGTTCAATGGCTGCTCTCAATTCAGCGACTGTTGCAGGTTTTATAGCGTAGACTTTGTCTTTTAAGTATCCCATAAAAAAAGTCTAGTGGTGTGAGGTCTGGTGAACGCGGAGGGTATTCTACGAAACCCCTTCGTCCAATCCACATCCACATCGTGCCAAGTACCACTCGCAATACTCCACTCTTCGGTCCGGATCATCATCTTCATTAATAGAATGGACTAATCTTGGAATGTAACTTTTCCATTGACAGCGCTTCAAAATGCGTTGGACAGACGATTCTGAAATTCCTACCTCACGACTCGCTTGCCGCACAGATTTTCTTGGACTTTGGTGATACGTTTCCAGTACTCTTTCTTGCTTTGTGGGGCTTGTCGATGTCCGTGGTCTTCCGGAACGCTTCTTGTGGACATTTGAACAGTTCCATCGGCTAATTCCATCTCTAATTCGAATGATGGTAAGTCGCGTTGGTGGATCTGTTTGAAACTCCCTCCTAAACTGTCTTTGCACTTGAACTGCATTTTCACACTTCCAGTAGCATTTTAGAATGAATTTCCTTTGTTCAAAGCTTAGTCTGACTGCTATTATTAATTCTAATGGGTTTAACTTGGAAAGAAAGAAACATCAATTGAGCTATCAGCTGTTAGTGTGTATACATTTTTTTGGGACGCCCTGTATATAAAATTATATATATAACTAATATATACGTATAAGTTAATATGTAAGTGTATAATTAATGAGTATATAAAAAAAATAAAAAAAAAAACTTATAGAAAATTTCACAACACAATTTCTCTATTTCAGTTAAACGAATTCTGCTTATTTTGAAATTTAACACAATCCTATACGGCCAAATCTGACAAATTTAATATGTTTAAGATTATTTTTCGATTTGTCCCTTAAAATGTAACGTAATCCTATTTTAGCGCGAAGCGAAGCAAAGCAAAAAGCCCGTAAATCTATATAAACAATTATTTAAAATAAGCCTATCATTATAATTTATGTACAACCAATCGAAATATAATAAAAAATCTGCTAATGAAACCCAGAAAATTTTTCATGTTCATGAAATGTTTTACAATCGGTACAAATTTTCGCTGAAACATTTTGACAGGACCGTATAAAATTTATTTATTAATCATTATTCTGATCACAATTATCACTAATTCCAAAAGTTTAAACACAAAAAGTAAACAAAGGTAAGCTGAACAGGCATAACAGTGGAAGAGACGAAAAAAAGAAAAATTGAGTCCTCAGGCAGCACGATAAATTTTCAAAACTATGTCCTCTCCGACCTAGTGAACGAAATTTAACGTAATAATGACTCGCAATATTGAGTCGGACAAGTTTTTCTACCGACTCTGTAACGACTAAAATAAGTTTTGAGTCTAGACTCGATCTCAAACAACAAATTTTGACGCGCAAAAATTTTGAAGCGACGTGACTCAGAATAATTTGGAATGTAAGGGGCGCCATTTTGAATTTACATTTACAATGAATTTTAAGGAATGAAAATCGAAATTTGCCTGCAAACGGGGTAAACTTTGCATTTAGATATTTTAATAATCGAAATAAAATATTCATTAACGCTATTGACTAATATACCGGGTTGGAAGAATTTTAATCGAAATACTAGTCACGTGGGTAAGCCTCATACAAAATATGATGTAAGACCACCGCTAGCCACCAGATGTAGTGATCGCCTTTTATTATTTATCTTTCTCTTCATTATTTACTCTTCTTTCTACTCGCTATTTCATTTATCGCTTGCTTTCTCTACTCATTTCAACACTACTTTACAATTATATTCATGGTAGCTACGCCGAGACTGAAAACCGTTACAAAACAAAGGGGGAAGGGGGTTTTATTAATACTCTATTTTAACACTTGTGAACGTTTTATTGATTCCGAAAATGGTTTAAGTAATTTAGGGGGATGCGAGTACGGAATTTCTATTATAATAATTTACGTCGAAGAGGAACACAAACAATTAATTAAATTTTACGTTACATGACATTAACCTCACGCTTAACGCGTTGCCTAGAAGATTGACTCCCTTGGGGTAGCCCGCTCTGTCGGCCTCCGTTCAGGACTGCCAACTCTACCCATTTTAAATAAATGATTTATATTAAACATTATAATCTTAATTAAACAGAAATTAATATTCTTAACTAAGCATTACTACACTGTTAATATATTTTATGTCGGAACTCTGACCACATGTGATGTTTGTCTTACGTCGTGTGTATTGCTACTCTTATAGGATGTGATTTTTAATATTTTGTAGAATATTTAATTATATCCAATGTTATACACAATAATTGTAAAATATTTTGTAAGATTTCATGGAAACCATGTGTAATACGCCAAAATGAATAACATTTTCGGAATCAGCAGCGTCGACTTTATATAGCCAGTTTCGTTTGTTGCTGAGACAGAATAAAAGTAAAAATTTGTTCAGTGACATCAGTAAGTGATGGGGTGAAGACAATTTATTCCTCCTTAGTCTTGTTTCCTATGAAGAAATGTTTAACTAATGGGACAGACGAGAGAACGTCTCGGGGTTGCTTAACAGACCCTACTTTCGTAATGGTAAAGGTAATGTGACTAAGGGGACCTAGTTTTAAGAGATCGAACCATGCATCACTTCATTTTAACGCAAAGGACGGCCACTCGTCCACCTATTGAACAGATCCAACATAGCTGAACTTCGTTGATCTAATAGGTAGAGGTGTTGCGACGTGAACACACAGCTTGGCAGACTAGAAATTTTTAAAATGATGTCACGACGAGTATGGCTAGACGCAGTGTTAACGTTTCATATTCATGGTAGAAGGTTCTGTGTTGTGCAGCTTTTGAATTTCGGAATTCTCCACAAAATATTTCAAAGAATTTTTGTATGTTCTTAGTTCCCGTGATTAGTTTAAAAAAAATCTCGCTTAAATTGCTGTCGAACTTCATAAGACTGTGCTTGCTTAGTTTTTGAAGTAGCGATTGGTTTCCTGGCTGTTTAACATCATCCTCTTACTGCTGGAGGTTGGGATAGTTGCTAGTTTTAAGTTTTCCAACTATAAAAGCTTAATGGACGAAATTACAGAATCCAGACATAGTTAGAAGACGGTCCATAATAGACTAGGTTGGTTACGTTAGTAGTTAGAACGCTTCGAACTGCGTCTAGATCCTGGAAATTCGCTATTTAATGAAACGAGAGGTCAGCGTCTGTAGCTTAGTGGATAAGTGTTTCCTTATAAACGAAATAGACACAAGTCTGGATTTCGACTTCCGCTGATGCTGGTAGTAATTCTTGAGTGAGCGCAATCGGCCGCATTAATCTCCCGATTATTATGAATGAACCAAAAAAAATTTACTGATCGACTAAGTTTTGTGAAAGGGGGGTTTGTTGCTGTCCCACTTGCCCCTCCATTAATGATAGCATCAAGTTACATAAAACTCGTTAACATTTAAGTTTTATCTGTTATGGTCTTCAATTTTGTAACTATAACAGCATAACTACTTGAAGGGGGTTCACTACATATCTGAACGACCTCCATTTAACTCTCGTAGAATCTACTCCACTGTATACATACTGGTGAAGTGTCGAAACATTTTTGTTCTGCTCCAAGAATCCAACATAAGTGTGATAAACTTTCTGAAATTACTGTTGAGGATATTAATAATTCATAGTTAACATATGTTACCACTTAATGTGGTTTCTATACTTCCATTTTTTTAATTGGAAACTCTTGGAGAGTTCTGATTTGTCAGTCCAGACGATGATTGTGTGGTTGGTAGTACTAAATTCTTCAGCAATTTAAGAAAATAGTGCCTTGTGGTTGATTGCTGAACGTGAGGGTGAGAGTACTACAACAATAACTTTCTCATAAATGGTACTGAACATAAATCGTGACAACCGTCTCAGTGGACAAGCGACAAAACTACCACCAACTAAATCGTGACAAAACAGTTAGTGAACTTTTCAGACAGTAAATGGAAAATTTTCTTTGAACCACCAAGATGTTTTTATAAAATTCATGATTCATTCTCTTATCATATATAAGGGTATATACTAGTTATATGCCAGTACAAGTGTTAGAGAAAAATCGCTTTTGTAAAATAGCTTTTTGTATGATGATGCACTTGCCTTGACTTGTCCGTTCCTCAACCTTAAATAAATGGAACCCTCCTACCTTTATTGAAGCTATACGCTGCTAAACAAACTCCATAAATTCTTAACGAAATCAAATCGAAATTTAGGAACAAGTGTAGTTTACGTACCCGCTGACGCAAAAGGGTACACAAACTAGATACATTAGGTCAAAGTTGGGGAACAAACTACACTTGGATTCATTTAAAAAAAGTCTCCTAAAAGATCCATTAAATAAAATATTACGACTTTACATAAATAAATTGACGATTGATTAGGTTTATATATATATACACGCGGTGGGAAACAATGATTGCCCACCCCCTTTGCACAGATGAAACTAATAGAGGTAGAAAAAAGAACCGATTGTTGCATCTTTTAGACAACTTAATTCTACGTCTAAACAAAACCACTCAATAGTTGGTGTTGCCTCCTTGTGCTTGGCGGACGGTTTCAAGTCGGCAAGGGTAGGAGGTGAGGAGAGACTCGAAAAGGTCAGTGTCGTACTCGAGATTTCGGGAGTTGTTTCTATGTGCTGTTCCATGGTCCGGCGGTAGAATCGTTCAGGATCCATCCTGAAAGACCGAATGGAATCCCTGATGCTTGCTGAATCACCAGCCACCCAATTCTGCCGCCGGACCACGGAGCAGCACATCGAAACAATCATCCGAAATCTTGAGTACGACACTGATCTTTTCGAGTCTCTCCTCACCTCCTACCCTTGCCGACTTGAAACCGTCAGCCAAGCACAAAGAGGCAACACCAACTATTGAGTGGTTTTGTTTAGACGTAGGATTAAATTGTCAAAGATGCAACAATCGGTTTTTTGTACCTCCATTAGTTTCATCTGTGCAGGGGGTGGGAGCAATCATTGCTTGCCACCCCTTATATAATATATAAATTGACGATTGGTTAGGTTAAGCTTTTATATTTTCGTTAGTTTTAACGTTTTATTTAATTAATATGCGCACAAAGTTGGGGAACGTAAACTACACTAGGATAATGTAGGGGAACGTTAACTACACTGTAGGGGAACGTAAACTACACTAGGATAATGTTGGGTAACGTAAACTACACTAGGATAATGTTGGGTAACGTAAACTACACTAGGATAATGTTGGGTAACGTAAACTACACTAGGATAATGTAGGGTAACGTAAACTACACTAGGATAATGTAGGGGAACGTAAACTACACTAGGATAATGTAGGGGAACGTAAACTACACTAGGATAATGTAGGGGAACGTAAACTACACTTGCTCCGAAATTTATATTAAAATTCAAAATGTTGATAGCTTTTCCAGCACCAATGAAGATATCTGAAATTCAGTTTTACCTACTATTTTTTCCATGAATATGCGAAAACTGTAGCATATTTGTATTTTTTCATCACTGGTAAACTATTTATTTACGAGATTTTATTGCGATTTGATGGTTTCGACTGAAGCAGATTTATACTGTAATTATTGTGTACTTCAGAAATATCTGAAATATGCATATTTATTCTATAAAAAAAAGTGATCCCAGTACAGAAGCGTAAATTGTTTCATGCCCGAATAAAAAAAACCTAAATATTTCGGCTTACTTTCAGCTTAACTTACTATTTTTTGAAACTCCTGTAATTTAGTTAGAATATTTTTTACAATAGTACCTTCCGACAAAATTTCCAACCGAATTACTGACACGCGAACTTTCCGAATTTTTATTTTGGAACAAAAGACCTGTTAATTATGATGATTTTCTAAACTTCATTCTTTCTAAGCAAAACCATTATGCGACGAAGATACCGCTTAAAGTCCGTTTGAACTAAAAGACATTCACTATTTGTGAACACAAGAACAATGTTCTTGTTTATTTTAGTCGTTTAGTGAGAATGTCAGGCTGTTAATGTGAAGGTTGTGTGTTCGAGTCTCGACTCTGCTTTTGGACTTCACTGATTAAGGTGCTTCTATGGGTCTTCCTTGTAGTGGTGGTTCGGATCATAAGCAAAGCTCTAGGTCCGCTCCGTCAAAAAATCTTACATATTACGAAGGAGGTTAAACAGCAACAGCAGTCCTCTGAATAAAGGAAAACTACAAAATTGAAGGAAAATCAAAGTTTCTAAAATTTTAAAACATCAGTTTTTCATTTAGAAACATTACAGTACTAATTAATGGCTAAAATTATGCAAAAACTTTTTTTTTTTCTCTAATTATGTTACATGAAGAAATACGGAAGTTAAAAATTACATCCGCTGAACGACGTTAAATCAAAGATGCGTTTTGAGCGTAGTCAAAATTCACTGATACATACTCCAAAATATTTCCTAGGAATGTTCATGTAAAGCGCAACATTAATTAAAATAACTTTAAAAACACGTACGAATACATTCATTTGGCAAATATAAAAGTATACTATTCGTTGGTGTATGAGTAAGCTTTCTATAACCTTGAAGAAAGTGTGCACTGGTGGGCGGTAACACTTACAACTCGTATTTCTTAATATTTGCTTTACAGTTAACTCCAAATGTAACTAAAATACCAGGTAGTTTAAGAACAATCTTTAGATTGTTCATAACCTCGTTCATTGTACGATCATACCATTCAAGAACTTTGTGAGACTGTTTTGTCACCACGATAAAATATAAGCCACTGACTATAATGTCCGGCTGGTACCGTGTTTTTCCGTGCTGGATGATGGGACGTACTTGATAAGGTAATTTATATTTTGTGAGACAGTGTAACAAAGAGTAAAAGAACAAATTCTTTAACCCTTCTTCCAGAGTCTTCGGATCTGTAATATCACATACTGTACTTTTAGGGAGAACTTCCTCGGCCACATCAAACACCAAACCTAGCACGAAATGGCTGCAAGAGGAATAAAATGATAAAGTTGTTTCACAGAGACTTTTCTCTCACACCATAGGGGGAATAAAGACTCGAATTAAATTTTTCTATGAATTTGGATCTTGGTTCAACAATCACTTTAAAATCATACTTTATATTTTTTCTTTTGCGTTACAGCATTTTGATTTACTCGAAAGTTCTAATAAAGTACCTCAACAGAGTTTCAGCAAAACTTGATCATGTCATAAAAAAAAAAATCGCCTCTATGTGGAAAAGTGTTCTAGCCCTTCTCGAGAAGCCTCTTGGGAAAATTGCAAGATATAGTCTGAATATTTAAACCAAATGAGAGTTAATATTAATTCAAACTAAATGATATTAATAACTACTCAAGTGGTTAAAACAATATATTATACTGCAGCTGTATCTATACCAACTCTCAGTATACTGAAATTATATTCGTAAAGTTCCAAATTTTGAATTTATTACGAATTAATTACAAGTAGTGTATAATTATTTGTAGAAATTTATACCTGCAAAAAATAATGAAAGTTGATGTTGAGAGGTATTTTAATAGTCGGTATCCAATAAAAATGCTTAACCACATGAATAAAATGCATATCAATTTATCAACTTAACGACATAAATGAACCGTCCATTTTAGATTTTTTCTCCAAATTCGAGACTTGTTTTACTGGTTTTATCTTCCTGTAGCTGTTGATAGAATATCTATCTTCCGGAAGTGCTCAGTTCTCTTAAAAGCCGTTCCTGCCACATGCCGAAAGACCATAAGTTCAATAGAATAAAATCTTAGCCACTGATTGCTATATAAACTATATGAATAAATTTAATTCTACTAATCAGTCCTTTATTTAGCAGTACATGAAGCAACACTTATAAGGCTTAAGTGTTACGAACTCTAGTAAAACAATTTCAAAGACCTTTTATTTACAATTTTATAAGTTGCATAATTAATTCCATAGATCATAAGTAATATAGCTCATAAGTAATAGTTAAATAGGATAGGAAAAACTCTACAATCCAGAAAGCTCTCCCCAAAGCCCGTAAGCCACGCCTACATTCAGAACTGCGGACGTCATGGAGACACGTTTCGACATGTTGACGTCACGACGTCAATGACATCTGCTACTCTGAAAATGTGGCGTGGCTTAGACTTTGGTTGTCTCAGAGCTGTCTAGATTAAAATTTTACTCAAATCTTAGTTCTTTGGCCTGATATATATATATATATATATATATATATATATATATATATATATATATATATATCAAAGCTATTGACTTCTCCTTAGGGAACCGGAGCTTACAGATGAAAAGAAGGATCAACACAACGGCAAACATTTTCATTTATTTGTACATCAGACGTTTCGACAAATCTTTTGTCATCATCAGTGAGTTAAGTCTTAAAACCTTAAAACAAAATTGAAAAGTGAAAGTTACATCAATACAATATTAAGACCATTAAAATTAAAACCTTAAAGCAAAATGAAAATTGCATCAATACAAAATTAAAACATTTAAATTTCATCACTATAAAAACTAAAATTAAATTAAATTTCATCACTATAAAAACTAAAATTAAATTACCTCAATAGGTAAATACACAATGTTTACATCCACCTCCATACTTGGCAAAGTCTAAGAGACCACTAGGTGGTCAGGGGATTAGAAAGGGTATATCTGTGAAACACGGTTGGTTGTCAAAAGAGTCGTAATTTGTAGGATGAGCTATTATTATTAAGGGAGGGTTTGTTTCTATAGATGTACAAAGATTCTAAAATTCGGAGTTCTGTAAGGTTATTGGATCTAGTTAAAATTTCAAACTGAGTTTTGTGAAGGGGATGGTCGTTTTCATTACTGTGGTTTCTAATTGCGGATTGTGGAGGGCTACTGAGGGGACGGTTGGTACGGACTGACAAGCCCAAATGTTGAGAAAGGCGCACCTCCAGTTGGAGTTGAGTGCTGCCAATATACGCAGCCTTACAGCTGTCGCACGTGTATTTGTAAACAACATTGGGGCATACAGTTTTGGGGAATTCATCTTTGAACTTTAAAAAATTTGATAATTTAAGTGGGTTGACGAAGGCGAATCTAAAATTTATTTGGGGATAACTAGACTTGAGTAGTTTGGACAATTCACCTCGAATACGCAATGATAAATAACCATAAAAAGGTAATTTAATATATCTGGTTTCTTTTTGTACTGTAGTTACGGGGAGTTTAGTATCAAAAGTGTTATTTAAAAATTTCTTTAATTGGTTATCGAATAGATGAGAAGGGTAGTAATTGTTAATAAAGTACTGTTTTAAAAATTTAAATTCTTCGTTTAACGAAAAGTAATCCGAACAAATACGGTAACTTCTTGTTAATAATGTTACTATAGCACTAATCTTATATTTATAAAACATACAACTTAAATAATTGGTTCCCAAGCCAGTAAAAGTTTGTTTCCGAAATAGTGAAGTATGGAACTTATTATGGGCCCGTTTAACTAAAACATCCAGGAAAGGTAAACTATTATTTGTTTCGTTTTCACACGTGTACTTAATATTACTATGTTGTTTATTAAGATAATCACGAAAAAGTTTTACGTGTGAAGGATGGTTAAATATTAAGAAAGTGTCATCCACGTATCTTCTGTAATATATGGGTTTAAAACTACTAGGACAATTTTTCAACCAAATTTCTTCGTAATGGCAAAGAAATGCATTTGCTAGTGTTGGGCTTAACGGGGAACCCATAGCTACCCCATCAATTTGGCTGTAAAGGTTGCTATTAAATAAGAAAAGATTATCAAAACACACTATTTCGAGAAGGTTTTTAAATTGAGTCTGAGTGAGGCCATTAATAAGAGTATTATCAGTAGTGAATAACTTATTTAGTATGATATTTAATGTTTCTTTTAACGGGACATTAGTAAACAATGATGAGACATCAAAACTGGCCATAGTAAGAGAATCGGCATGATTATTCTATTAACAACTCGTTTGATTTTGCTAAAGAGATAAAAGAGATCAATCATGCCGATTCTCTTACTATGGCCAGTTTTGATGTCTCATCATTGTTTACTAATGTCCCGTTAAAAGAAACATTAAATATCATACTAAATAAGTTATTCACTACTGATAATACTCTTATTAATGGCCTCACTCAGACTCAATTTAAAAACCTTCTCGAAATAGTGTGTTTTGATAATCTTTTCTTATTTAATAGCAACCTTTACAGCCAAATTGATGGGGTAGCTATGGGTTCCCCGTTAAGCCCAACACTAGCAAATGCATTTCTTTGCCATTACGAAGAAATTTGGTTGAAAAATTGTCCTAGTAGTTTTAAACCCATATATTACAGAAGATACGTGGATGACACTTTCTTAATATTTAACCATCCTTCACACGTAAAACTTTTTCGTGATTATCTTAATAAACAACATAGTAATATTAAGTACACGTGTGAAAACGAAACAAATAATAGTTTACCTTTCCTGGATGTTTTAGTTAAACGGGCCCATAATAAGTTCCATACTTCACTATTTCGGAAACAAACTTTTACTGGCTTGGGAACCAATTATTTAAGTTGTATGTTTTATAAATATAAGATTAGTGCTATAGTAACATTATTAACAAGAAGTTACCGTATTTGTTCGGATTACTTTTCGTTAAACGAAGAATTTAAATTTTTAAAACAGTACTTTATTAACAATTACTACCCTTCTCATCTATTCGATAACCAATTAAAGAAATTTTTAAATAACACTTTTGATACTAAACTCCCCGTAACTACAGTACAAAAAGAAACCAGATATATTAAATTACCTTTTTATGGTTATTTATCATTGCGTATTCGAGGTGAATTGTCCAAACTACTCAAGTCTAGTTATCCCCAAATAAATTTTAGATTCGCCTTCGTCAACCCACTTAAATTATCAAATTTTTTAAAGTTCAAAGATGAATTCCCCAAAACTGTATGCCCCAATGTTGTTTACAAATACACGTGCGACAGCTGTAAGGCTGCGTATATTGGCAGCACTCAACTCCAACTGGAGGTGCGCCTTTCTCAACATTTGGGCTTGTCAGTCCGTACCAACCGTCCCCTCAGTAGCCCTCCACAATCCGCAATTAGAAACCACAGTAATGAAAACGACCATCCCCTTCACAAAACTCAGTTTGAAATTTTAACTAGATCCAATAACCTTACAGAACTCCGAATTTTAGAATCTTTGTACATCTATAGAAACAAACCCTCCCTTAATAATAATAGCTCATCCTACAAATTACGACTCTTTTGACAACCAACCGTGTTTCACAGATATACCCTTTCTAATCCCCTGACCACCTAGTGGTCTCTTAGACTTTGCCAAGTATAGAGGTGGATGTAAACATTGTGTATTTACCTATTGAGGTAATTTAATTTTAGTTTTTATAGTGATGAAATTTAAATGTTTTAATTTTGTATTGATGCAATTTTCATTTTGCTTTAAGGTTTTAATTTTAATGGTCTTAATATTGTATTGATGTAACTTTCACTTTTCAATTTTGTTTTAAGGTTTTAAGACTTAACTCACTGATGATGACAAAAGATTTGTCGAAACGTCTGATGTACAAATAAATGAAAATGTTTGCCGTTGTGTTGATCCTTCTTTTCATATATATATATATATATATATATTACAGAGAATCTGTAACTAGGGATTTCATGTAATGCTCAGTCGTGATATTTTCATTAGTTTCAACAAAAATATAGACTTAACCAATCGTCAAGGGCGTATAGGTGACCTAACCGGGCATTCAATAATTTTCCAGTAGGTTTAACGAAAATATCACGATTTAACCTTGCATAAAATCCCTAGTTACACAGATTTCTTGAAATAAATAAATAAATATAAATATATATATATATATGTATATATATATATATATATATATATATATGTGTGTATATATATATATATATTATATATATATATTATATATTAGTGCGTACCAGAGTACCAAATCTACAAAAGCACTGAAGCACAGTTCTTAAGAACAGGAGGAACACTATCAGGACTGTACGCCTTCATAAAGTTGAACCCAGTTAGGGCACAAAAAACATCTTAGAAAGAGATTTTAATTTCTAACATAAGTCAGAGGGCGGAAGGAGATATATGAACGGTACCGGAATTGTCTAGGGTTGAGTTGGAGTCAAAAGTTTAAGAGAAGAGTTCAGCTTTATAAGAAGAGAGAGCAGAAGTAAAGTCATTGGAAAGGTTTTTGGCTAGATGCCGGAAAGATTAGAATTAGATAGATTTTCACAGTTCTATCTAATGAAAAGTTTTGGCGAGTCGAAGAACAGATTGTACACGATTCCGGGCAAGAATATAAGCTAAATGAGATTCAGGAGATGGATGGGGACGGTACCTTCTGAAAGCCTCATATGTTGCGAATAGCATTAGAACAAGCAAAGTGGAATCAATTTTTTTTTGCATTTGTAGTAGGAATAGAGTATGGAATGTACGCCTCCATGCCCGAGAGAATCGCTTCCGTGATGTGCTCAGCACACCCGGCCACGGAAGCAGTAATCATTCCATGGGAAATCAGAGAAGTATCGCTTAAGGGTCTGCCAACCAGTGGCACGAAAGTACCAAAGCCGTTTCCTCTTGGAGGAACTGGAGCGATAGGACAGAAAACAGATATGAGATTGTGGTCGGAGGATCCCAACAGAGAAAAAAGTTTGACATAGTGAGAAGGATGAGTGGTAAGAAATAAATCCAGAATGTTGGATTTCATTCAGTGAAATGGAAGGAAAGACAAATGTGGTGGTGAACATTGAAATCACTTAAAACGGAGATTTCAGCAAAAGGAGAGTGGGATAGAATGTATTCCACTTTGGAAGCGAGGAAGTCAGAGTTTTGTTTAGTCATTAATTTGGAGAAAAGCAGATAGTGTAGACGTATTTAGATTGGCATGCAAGCCGTAACCAGAGGGTGTTGAAATAGGAAGATTCAAGTTCGGGAATACGAGAGCAAGTTAGGTCGTTGTTGTATTCTGTACATATACGCAACATCCACCTCTGGAATGAAATTGGATATAAAGAAATTAGGAGGGTTCAGAGGAGTTGCTGTCAGTCATCTCGGACACCTGAATTTGAGTGAGGAAGAGATGAGGTGGTTTAGAGAAGTGGTGGTGTTTAGCAGATTGGAAATTTGAGGAAAAGCCATGAATGTTGCGCAAGTTCATAAAAAATGAATCAGACAGGTCCAGATACATCTCGGATGGGTAGTAGCAGAACTAGACCCACTGCCCGGCTCTGCTTTCCTGGTATCGGCAGTGGGGAGAGAAGAAGCGAGGATATTTATGGTCCGCTTCCCAGGGGACTCCGAGGCTCTTAAAAACAACGGTTTTTTTTTTAATTTTGGAAAGATGTAAGATACATATTGGTGTAGTGAGGAATAGGGAGAGAAGCGTGTTTTTGAGAGCATGCGAGAATCTTGACACGAACATGCTCAAATTACGTCTGCCTGAAATTATGTAATATAAGAATAGTCTATACGTAGTTGAATGACGTATGTGCTCAGATGCGATTGAAAGAAATATCTATGACGTCATTACATCAGTTGCATCATTAGTGTGGTCGGAGCATCAGATTGTCATGAAGTTTGAAACGAGTGGATCACCAAAATCTGATGTCCCCAAAACTTATTAGCCTAAAATTCATTAATTTACTGATAATCTCTTAAGTAATCCGACTGCCCAATACACAACATTAACCTAGCTAAAAACTTTTAAACTTCAACACACAATAGGAAACATTCCAGTAAATATAAAATTTCGGGGAGAGAGTTTTTTGGACCCTTGATTGGGCAAAAGTTGATGACGTGAGAAATAACTAACCAAGAACTATCGCCAAACCTAGTATAACCTAACTCGATACAAGAGTCACCCTGATTGGTCCGAATTATGAAATGGGTGGATCATCGAAATCTGATGTCACAAACTTATTAGCCAATTTGGATCTTTTCCGTTTGACTGCCGCCATTGAAACATAAGAGGTGAGTGCCCCCAGCCTTCTTTACTTAGCCTATAAGGCTAACTAACGAAAATATCACGACCTAACCTAACCAATCGTTAGGTCAACTGTACGACCTTGACGATTGGTTAGGTTAGGTCGTGATATTTTTGTTAGTTAGCCTTATAAAGCTAACTAAAGAAGGCTGGAGGCCCTGATCTTCAGGTGATCCCCTTATTTTTCTGAGTACACGATTAAAACTTAAAAATTAAGCATGGATCTTGAAAGTAATTAAAATTGTTTATAAGAAACAAAATTTGAAGAGGAAATTAAAAGCTTTTTTATAAAGTAACTTATTTTGTATCATCAAGACATTTCAGTTAAAATACAAAAAGTTTAATTATGTTTCAATGGAGGCAGTCAAACGGAAAAGATCCCAATATTTCTACTGAAGTCTTTGGGTGAATATTAGATTTCGGAGGCACCAGTTATTTGAATACCTGATTGCCCGAAAGTTGACGACGTCCGAAATAACTAACCAACCCAGAACGACTACCTAATCTAATGTACCTAACCTAACCCAGATGCAAGATTTATCCCGATTGTCCCCATGTATGAAAGAGGCCGGTCGCCGAAATCTGGTATTCCGAAACTTAATTAGTTACTTTTTCCTTAACTTCAGATTTTATGGGCATATTAAATCTTAAATGAAATTATTTATTTAATATTTTGTTTACAATTATACGAAAAGTACCAGCGGCTATAAGCCTTTCTTCCAAAAGACAATAAACTAAAGTAAAATAATGATATTCTGTTCATGAACTATAACTACACGCTCTGATTCAACCTTAAATACAGATGCGTAGGTTACATTTTAATTCAGTATTACACTTTAATCTTCAGCACTACTTCATAATTCCCTCTTAAGCATCAGTATATGAAAGTGAATTAATTAAAAAAGTTAAATTTCTGCTGGCGGAAGTTCAACCATTATTAAAGAAGTTAATATACGTCATAATTTAGTCAAGTTCGCACAATATTTGACTTACACAGGAAGTTATTTTAAATTAAAAAAGTTATTATACTTTGTTTCTTACAGGAACTCTTGCGTTACTTACTTTTATTTATATTCAGCGACTTTATGAAATTCATCATCATATGTCCAGATCTAATTTCAGGGTAACAGCCATAACATATGTCTTCCAGAGGAGCTTCCGACCGAAACTCTATTCAGGTCTGTTTGTTTTGTTTTGTTTGGTTGGTTGGTCCGTTTTACACCCTTCAAGAGTGAAGGGTCAATGAGTTGGTTGTTTGTTTGTTCCATTTTACTTTCCCTTTCCTTTCGTCCGGCTGAGGGAAGGTCATTGAGACATGTTGCTTTGTTTAATTAAGGTGAGTCTTTAACTGCTGAGGACATTTTCACTTGCGTCCAAACCTACGAAAAGGAATCCTTCGCAGAAAGGAAGGTTTGATTTGGTCTGTGGTGTTTTCACCAATATAGAGTATTCGCACCACTAAAATGGCTTGTCGGTCGTTGGTTGGTTGAACTTTTTATACCTCTTAGCTATGAGGGGTCATTAACATAGGGATAACGCCACGAACATGAAAATTTAAAACCCTAGCAAGTTGATGTCACTGTCAGACAAAAACAAAAACTACGACAACGGATTCAGTACTGTTCCCCTTCTCTGTTTCTTACATTCAGTTTGGAAGAGTCTATTAGCTACTCAAACGAAAGAAAGAAGCAGTCTCCTTTTACTATTTATTTCTCCAAAAGTTTTCGGGGGAAAGTGTTGTGCGTTTCCTCGGTTGTTCAAATATATGACAGGGTGTGTTAACTTTTATCTGTTGTATTGTAGTGGCTAGTGCCCTCACCTTCTATTCTACGGGTAGTGGGAATTTTTGCATATATATATATATATATAGGGTGGCGCAAAAGTCGCGCCATGAATCTGTATCGATGAATCGGTACAGAATTTAAATTCTGTACCGACTCATCGATTTGTAGTACCTGGTATTCCATACACTAAAACCAAGTTCACCCTCTCGTCTATTGTTAATTTCGCAGCCATTCCCTACCTTAAAGAAAAAAAAAAGTATATTATAGTCAACACTGAAAATTCCTATGATGCGCGACTTTTGCGCCACCCTATATATATATATATATATAGTGACATTCCAAACCCTTGCAGGTGGCAAAAACACAATTTTACAGAAGGAAAACCTAACTAATGTCTAATGTAGGGAACATTGACGAGTGTCTGAGACATAATTGTTAAGATGGGAAAGAAGCAGAAGTGGATTCCAATTATGTGTGTTTTGAGGTTGCTTAACCTCCTTCGTAACGGCATGGGTCGCCTGACGGAAGGGATCTACAGATTTACGTGGAATCCGAATTATCTACAAATCGCTACACCACCATCTGGGCTCGGAGGACGGTCACCCATATCGTTTAACTTCGCTAACCTATGCGAAGCGGTGTTTCGATAATGGCCATTGTACGATTATATGCCAACGAGAATTAAAACGAAAAAAAATAAAAATAAATAAATTTTGGGGAGGTGGTGCTTACGAGGTCACTACATCAACTGAACGCGGGGAGCGGTTACCCGTCCGACGCTGAACAGATCCAACATCGTTTAACCTCGCTGATCGAACGGGAAATGCTGTTGCAACGTAGCTTTTAACTGTAGAAAATGTTCCTAGGAATAAGCGACACCCAAATAAATGCTTAAAATATATTATATTCTAAAGTTTGATCGGGGAATAACTTCTATTATTTTAGTGAGAAACGTTAATATAGGAAAATATTTACAAATTAGGCCTACGTGGAAGAAAATAATTTAATCTTACCATTATTAATTGTGAAAACAATAATTAAAACGTGCTAATATGACTTTAATATTACTAAATCACTATAATTAACAGAATATTAAATTGATGACGTCTCTACTTTAGCTATATAAAAGTCGAAACGTCATATATTATTATTTTAAATTACAAGATTTCTATACTAAAAAATTCAACAATTTGTATTTATTATTATACAAATGATTCTCTATTTCATGCAATATTTTCTTGAAATCTACATTTTAACGTAAATTAACAAGGAATGAAAGAAAATAAATTATTTTCAGCTTCGAAAGGTCAAATTCTGCTTTTTTTATGAGTTTTCGTTACTTCTTCAGAGCTTCGATTTGGTTGTCGTACAATTTCTTATTGCCTGTAAGTTTTTCTACTCCAAGGAAAATTAACGAGGAAATAATTCCGATTCCAAAGATAAGGAAAACTGTAAAAACCTGTAAAAGAAAATTGACATTGTGAATGAAGTTACACAGTTTTTACATTTGGACAACACGAAACCACGTTGGCTTCTCGAAGATTTGTCATACTTTCCAAATGTTAAAAATATTTTGCACACCTTAGTCGAGCAAACAAGCATTTAGTCCTAGGAGTAATTGGGTGGAAGACCTTGGAGGTCCGGTGCTAATGTCTCCGAGAAACTGATACATTGAGAAAACGGACCTTTTTTAAACAAAATTCTTGAATGCATATGATAATCTCACCTCCTGAAGACCAGGGGAAGGATAGATAGGGTCTGGTTCCCTAGAAATCTTTGGCCACCATTTTTGCTTCAAACGATGCAAATGTCCACGCGACGTCATCTTCGATAAGCTGAATTCAGCAAACAAATACAGGTGAGTTTGTAAGAGATTATAAGTAATAATAATAATAATAATAATAATAATAATAATAATATTCCAGCAAAAATGTATTTTTAGAATATTTTCAGTTCCTCTTATTATATGCATGAGATCAGTGCCAAATATAAAGTTCATATACTCAGATTTTATGTGTGTTCATCATATCATGCATTTACCACATATACTATATTGAAATAATATGTATAAAGTGTACTGTGTATTATATATATACCATGCATATGCGTGGATAGTTTAGCTAGACTTCTTAGTAACTTAGGTCAGTTAGCTTAACATCTTTTGTAGGAAAGATGTTAAAAAAAATTTATAAAAGACAACATTCAGGAGCATCTGGATGAGTTTCACTTTGTGTTCGATATGCAACATGGCTTCAAGTCCGACAGATCTTGTTTAACTTAGCTTTAAGGACTTGAAATATATTACTGAGAACTTGAGAAGTTAGATAAAAATGTAGATATTATTTACTTAGACTTTAGCAAAGCATTTAACAGAGTATCACACAGGAGGCTAATTCGTAAGTTAAGCTTACCTGGGCATTTCGGGGTTTGTCTAAGTTCGATAGAAAAGTGGTTAACAAATAGAAAACAGAGAGTAATACTGAATGAGTATGAATCTGATTGGCAGGACGTGAAAAGCGGAGTTCCTCAGGGTTCAGTATTGGGGTCACTCTGTTTGTTCTTCATTTAAATGATTTGGAAGGAGGAATTAGCAGTAATACTTCAAAGTTTGCTGATGATACCAAATTAGCTACTGCAGTCAGAAAAATTAAATGACTTTATAAGTTGCGGAAACATCTAGATAAAGTGATAACGTAGGCAGAAAAGTGACAGATGAAATTTAATTATCAAAAGTGTAAGATACTCCATCTACGTGGGTGGGAGTTTGGATATGAGATGGGTTGAAACTGGCTAGATGTAAATGAAGTTAGAGACTTAGGCTTAATAATCAATAGCCACGTGAAATACTCCAAACAACTAGGAATCATAAATAGAAATGCTAGTTATAACATAAAGTAAAGTAACATAAAGTTATAAAGTAAAGAGGTTGCCCAAAAGTTGTATAATTCATTTAGAATATAGTATACAGACACGGTCACCACATCATAGACAAGATATTGAAATTTCAACGTAGGGTAACAAGGCTGGTTTCTGGCTTGAAAACATCGGATTATGGTAACAAGCTGAGAGAATGTTTTCACTTAAAACTCTCTAGAGGTGATCTGATACAAGTTTGCAAGATATTGTTGGTATAAATTACTTAAATATCAATAAATTTTTGGCACTTGACTGTGAAAGTAGGACTCGATGAAATAAGAAGATTAGGAAACTGACATATCGATTAGATCTAAGCAAAGTTTTCTTTAGCTTTATAGCTGTAGGACATTGGAGTGACCTGCCAGAGAAGGTGATCAGCAGTAGTTCTTTGGAGATATTTAAAAAGAGATTGGACAACTTTACGAATGAAAGGCAGATTTTATAAAAAGACTTCTTATACGTACTGTATATGAGCTTGAGCATAATAATTCTAAACTGACAAACTTACTCGGGTTGAATGAAAATGGTTATGGATTAATCTTTTTGTCACGAGTGGTTATGCTTTTCATAATAGATTTGACACTTTTAGTAATGAAAACGTTGTAAATAAGTGCAATAGTTAATAAGTTAGTTCCCCGACGAGGGATATTTCTGAATACACGAAAGGCCTTGGAATCATTTTTCTTTTTCCCTGTGGGTTTGCATCATTCATTCATTTCATATGTTTAATTGTGGAAATTCATCCAAGTTAATAAGTAAAATAGTTTAATGGGATGAGTTATCATTCGGAAAACCTCGATAGGCCCTAGCCTAGAGGCTTAATGTTGTCTGTCATGTTCTCACGTTCTTGTATTCTTATATGAGGGGACAATGTGTGTCCACATCTTTGTTTGTAGTCTGAAACTATGTCCAAAAGTTTCGTATCACCCTATAAGTTTTTAAGTTTGCCTGATAAAGTAAAAATGAGACCTGCTGCTTTTGAGAAATAATGTTCTGTTGACCTACTGAATTCCATGCCAGTTTATAATTTTAATATACAGTGCTGTACTTATCAAAACATTGTAAAAAATAAAACATTAAAAACATGGTACATTAAAAATAATATAACGATTATAATTTCTGAAAATTCTACTAAAATTTTTTGATGAAAGTTCACAAATCTTGACAAGTGTTACCGCATTATCAGTACTTAAAATATTTCAGTGATGTTCATAGCTGATATGTTTAATGCATAACATTCCAAAAAATGTTAAGGTGGTACAAAACTTTTGTACAAAGATTTATGGCAGTGATTCTCAAAGTGGTTCTTCGTAAGAATAATCAGTAGTGGAAATGGAATTAAACTACAGTATTTTATCGTCAACTGAGCTTTTCATATTATATGAACACTTCGATGCAGTTTAGGTTTCACTGGAAACCTCCTAAATATTGTTGCTGTTTTGAGATTTATTTTAGTTGTCCATAATAGTATCAGACTAGTTAAGTTATTCAAACATGTTTGAATTTCAGTAATATTTTCAGTTACACATAATAATTATTAAACAACTGCTACCAAAGCAAACAATATTGAAATGTTGTCGTAATTAAGCACTTACTAAAAATTGAAAATATTCTGGACTGGTGAATTCTTCTGAACCCCAAAACCGATTCCCCTCACAAGAAAATCTCTTCCTGTGTCCACGATGTTAACAGCGTCTTTGAGGGGTAAAATTCTTTGTAGTCTGTAGATGATGTACTCTTTATTGGCAAAGAACGCGTACTTTCCTTCCAAGAGAAGATGAAATTAGATTTTTATCAAACTTACAAACAATCAGTTTTGAAAAGCGAACTTTGCTTTTATAAATGCGTTCTGAATAGAAAACATTTAAGTCGTGATGATGCTGTCCTACATATACATCTTGGTTAAACGACGTCTGTATGTGAGACTTGTTTCTAAAACTGAAATAAACATCGAAAAAATGTGTCACGTTGATATGGCAACGAACTGTATATACTCGTATACAGAGAGAAAAATTTTGAACTTCGACCATGTTGGTCTCATTGATATACAAGACTAAAAAACTGTCTATGTATGATAAAAAATCTTTTCTGTGTATGTGCATTTGTGTATAACTACGCTCAAATAAATTTAGTAAAGTTTCTGCTGAAATCACAAACCCTGGTGAAGTTTAAATTCAGTACTTTTTGACTGGTTTTCCATTCTCATGATTTATCCACATTTGTGTGTTGTTTCGTCATTCATTTTCTGTCTCGTATCTTATACACATTCATTTTTAATTTAACTTTGCTTATTGCAGCGTTTAAAGACATATTTAGGATGAAAACTGTCGATCTTGAAGTGAAATCTTGAAATGAAAAAATAAACCGTGAAAACAATTGTCGAATTGGATAACCATTCATCAATAGAACATAGTTCCTTCTCTAACGTTAGAGAAGCGTTCAAATGTCAAGCAGGGATATAAGGATGACCAGTATTTAATTTAATAAAGTAAATGAGATTAAGTTTCGAAGATTTGCTGTTTTTTTCATTTTAAAGTAAGAGGTATGTACTCTACAGTAGTTCCCAAAGAGCCTTGCTTAACTTAACTTAAATATAGCGATATTTAACGTGTCCACTATAGTTTTACAACATGCTACCAAAATTAATGATAACGTCTTTCAGTTCACTTCATTTATATGATAATAAAAACCCACTCTAATAGACAGTTTATTTCCACAACAGTTTCGATACCCACTGGCATCCTCTTCGGGTGGATACAGAAAAAATGGTTTCGTTTTCTGTTTCCACCCGAAGAGGATGCCAGTGGGCATCGAAACTGTTGTGGAAATAAACTCTGTCTATTAGAGTGGGTTTTTATTATGATATTTTGACCTTCACGTAGAAAAAAGTTAAGTTTTTTGCATTTATTACTTCATTTACTTTTTCTGTGGCACTGAAAAAAATTAAAATTATATTACCTTCTAGAACACTCTTCAATGCGTCGTCGTTGTTAGTGGGCAGGTTTCTGACCGGATCTTTCGTCACTTGGTTGTCCCAGGCGTCTCTTCTGGGAGACCCTTTCGGTGAAAGCTTTCATTAAAGGAAAAAAAAACAGTTATGGAGTTTTTGAGTTAATCTCATCGATCTACAATTATCGATATGAGAGCAGTCGACTTATTAATTATATTTATAGTTTCATTTACTTTATAGTTTATACTATCCAGAAATAAAATGGCCACCTAACCTAGTGTAATCTGGTCTCCGTGAAACTTAATACTACCTAAGAATTCTTACTAGAGCTTTTGCAACCTAAGCTTAACAAAGCACTTATACAAATACAGTAATGCAGATTATGCATTACGTTTACAAAGTTCTGCTTAATCTTGAAGAGAAACTAGTTGTTGAATATCTCCTGTATATAGTGATCTAACTGCTATCATAACAATTAAGTTTACACAGACTCAAAACCGCTCTTACCGCAAGAGCATCAGCCAACGCTGTATTCGTTCTAACACCGACATTCCAGTCCTGTTTTTGGCGTAAATCTCTAAAATCACGAAAGGGAAGATGTGGTTTCATGGTTGCCAAAATGGACACCAGAATAGCCGCATAACACGTGTACAGGATCAAGCTGCTAAGAAAACCAGCCACAAACATGAATTTGCTTGAGAATGGCTTAGGTTCCACTGCAGTAGCTGAAAGTAATATTGTACACAGCGTATATGAGGTCTTTTAGTGTCTAAACTTCCCATCCTGGAAAAATAGTAGTTTATTTAAAAGTTGAAAGTTCTGTCAAAATTTAATATAAAGGTCGCGGTTCATTCAAAGTTTCTTAAAAAGATGTATATACACTTTCGTATAGGCTTGTTCGCTCAGTATTTAGACCAGAGATGGAGGTAACTTTCAACTCAACAGCATACAGCTTACGCGACGTGTATTTAGTGTGTGGCCAAACTGGCGAGCGTAAAGTTGTCCTTTGTTGCACAAGCAGATACTGAAGTGGTACTGGAAATATAACATATCCTCATCACAATCGCATGACTGAGGGACAAATTCAAGGCTAAAGGCACCGAGTAAGCCGTTTGTAAAGAGCACTCTGAGAAGTCATGCTCTTCACGGGGTCAAGAAAACACGGCAGTTATGTTAGCCGCATTCGAGCGTTCACCACTTAAATCCATATGAGAGTGTGCTTCTGATTCTGGAACAAGTATGACGGCGCTCCAATGCATCTTCGTCGTAATGTAAGGATCTTTTTGGATGAACATTTTTATGGCCGGTGGATGAAACGACGAGGAGCAGTGGAATACCTACCATGCTCTCCAGATCTCACAACAAACTACTGCCATCTGCGGGCTTTCGTATGAAACACATACAACATTCATTTGTATGGTAGCATACGAAAGTGTGTATGCATCTTTATGAAACACCTTACATATTAACTCTTTAAAAGCGGCAGGGTCGCTCGAGTGGCACAACCTTTAAAAAATCACAATACTACTCCCCGTGAGAATAGCGAGGTTAAGTGACGTTGGGAATAATCAGTAGTTGGATGGGTGGTCGTTCTCTGCGTTCAAATGATGTAGCGACCCATGATTCAGATTCCACATAAAGCTGTAGGTCCTTTCCGTCGCATGTCGTTTTCTGTTACGAAAAAATAAGACAATTCCAAATATCATCATACAAAAAAGTGAGCAAACTATAAACTTAAGTATAACGATAAAAATATTGTTCAAATAACTTATAATTAAAGATTAGATATTTCTGTATAACGAAATATGGTAATGTCCCGCGGGGGTTCAGTTCCCGCGCGTTTGAATGGATGAAAATCAACTTGGACCACTCCAATCCAACTGGGTCCCAATCGAAGGAATTTCTGTGTCCAGTTCGGAGAAATCGGATGCATATATCGTCGGAAAGTCCTCGATAGTTTTTTTCACTGTCACGACCCTGGTATGCACTACAGGCGTGGCACGGATAATTTATTCACGGCGCAAAATTAATGTCACGAGTTAACAATTACTTATTGTTAGGTTGGAACGGACAAAAAAAAATTATATAAATCACTTCTTAATTTTTATTACTGAAATTAGGAATGAATTTAAAGCTTAATTGATGCTAACACAGGCCTGCGATGGTTTTGTTGTCCGAAATATTTTATCACTTATTTTATATGGTAATATTTGCACGCTGATTCCGAAAATAATATTCATTTTTCGCCATCACGTACAAATTTTTCACAAAATGTCATATTTCATATTACATATGTAAGTAATTTTCATTAAATTTTGATAAAAAAAACTACTGTCTATAAATGCTTATAAATGCTTGGTTTCACCAAGATATCAAAGAAATGGAGAAGAGATTTCAGGGAAGGTGGGACATCAGCATGATGGCTGATTACTGCTGGATGTTGAAACAGGATACTCCAAAATTATTATATAAAAGAAAAGGAACAGCGCATACATTCGAGACTAAAAGGCATAGATCTCACGAGAAAACTCAAGACAAATAAAGATGAATATGTAATTGACGTTAGTGATGCACCGGAGGCAGATTTTGGCTGGAGGCCGGAGGGCCGGAACTTCCGGCTTAGTGTTTTTTCGTTCCGGCCAATTGATTTATTTCAGTATTTATATGTGTGTGTGCGTGGTCCATCGTCTCATCTATTTAGGGTTTATATATTATAGTCCTGCTATTTTAAATTATTAAGTCTTTAATAACTTAAACTTTATAAAAGTCGACGTTCTATGCTTTGTGTGTGCTAATTTCTCTAAAAATTCCCATTGAACAGAATATCCTCGGGTTATGAAACTTATGATGTCTTGCTGAATGCTGAGTAAAGTAGCCTATATCAAATCAATTATTAATACAATCACTGATCACTCATAAATAAATTATTATTACAGTCATCTGAGAACTGAAATATTCGGATAGGTGCAGAAATGAGGTTTTATAGTTTTATAGAATTAAAACTAAAAGTTGTCAGAATTGAGTTTGGTGTACTTAGCACCTCCGGCCAGAGGCCGGAGTTTAGTGAGACCTCCGGCCGGAGCAGGAGGTTTTCTAAAATGGCCGGAACTCCTGCTCGGCCGGAGCCGGAGCTCCGGTGCATCACTAATTGACGTTAATAGTCTTCTTTCTTTTTAAAGTTGGTTGCATTTGTAATTAGTATAACAAAGCGAAATAGGTACCTAATGTAAATTGAAATAATAATATTTATTTATGCTGTTGTTTTTTCCCTTCCAGTTTGCAGAAAATCCTACGTGATAGAAAAAAAATGGACACCTTATTCGAAATCAGTGTAGTTGAATTATATAAAATCATTTATTAGTAAGAAAACAACTCTTACAAAGTTCTCATTCGCAGGTCTGTGATAACTGAAGCAGTATTTTGTAATCGATTTGAATTTTGATTAGAAAGGAAACTTTTGTCTTTTCTTTCCAAAAAAAAAAAGGTTATAACAAAGTTAATTGCAAAACAATGAAACGTTTATAAAAACGAGGTAAATGACTATAATTTGGGTTATAAGGTTATCCCTTGAACTCCTTCACACATGGCGGAAATTCTTACAGTGGCCCCGAGAGACATTGTCAACTTATTGAACAACTTCTTTGCAAATATCAGTTCCAATATTGTAGCCTCGATCCCAATTAGACATTCACTTCCGACAATACACGCTACAACCAAATCCAAACTAATTTTCCTTTGATCCAATAAATCAGTGTTGCTTAATAAAAACAGCGGTGAAATTTTGTAGTTACACTGATGTTGTTTGATGGGTTATTTAACCTTCTTCGCAACTTCTAAGGTTATATGACGGATGAAATCTACAGGATGTTCGAAAAGTCCCGTCACCGCCTACAAAATGTACATATTGTAATACCAATTTTATTTTTGTGATTAATTGTATTTATATGTGGTAAGTGTAATTTGAGAAACAAGTCACTAGCAACAGTTACTTCAATTACAGTAAATACAGTTACTAATTACAGTTACTAATCAAGAATATCTGACGGGCGGTATGGTTTCATGCTGAGATCTTTTGTCACGTGATCTCTCACTGTGGACATGGGGACTGCAAGTTCTTGTGATCGTTTCTGAAGTGATTTTTTCGGTGAACGAGCCACCGATGCAATCACACCTTCACATTGTTCTGCTCGCGTTGTTCGTCTTCCCGACCGTGGTCTGTCCTTGATGGAGTCATTTTCAAACAGTTTTTTCTCCCAGCGTAATACCGTCTTGTTCAGTGGTGCAGCCTCAGTGAATCTTGTGTTAAAATCATTCTGGATATCATGCATCGTTTTGCCAGAATGTGGCCGTGATCAATGGATCACATATAAATTCAATTAATCACACAAAAATAAAATTGGTATTACAATATGTACATTTTGTAGGGAGTGACGGGATTTTTCGAACACCCTGTACACCTCTACGTGGGATCTGAACCACGGGTCGTTACATCATCTGGACGCAGAGGACTCTCCCCCCACCAGGCCCAATATCGACGGAAAGCCGTATTACGAGATTGGCCACGACGTATCCCGTTACAATGAAAAGGCGAAGAGGCAAAGGAAGCCAAATAGAAGCATTTGAGGTAATTACAGTATAAATTAAATTCGTCGTCCCTCCTCACCTCTCTTCATCTTCTCACTTCTACGGTAGTGAGTGGTGACCCATGTCAGTTCTGACTATTCTCTGAGTGAAGCAGTATTTGTGAAGCAGTATATATATATATATATATATATATATATAATATATAATATATATATAGTGTGTGTGTGTGTGTGTGTGTGTGTATGTATTGAGTTACAGTGTGTCAAATTGACTACAACTTACACTGTTGGACAAGGCTTGAGAACATCGCCCAAAATGCGTTGGTAGGAGAGATTTCTTCAGCGTCACAGCTGCAGTACAAGGCAAACTTGTTCAAGGCCCACAGCCAGAAAGCTGAAAGTGTAACACATTAAGTAGGAAAATAAATGCATTTTACTGAAAATGAGAGTTTTATACATTTTAATCCACATAATAATGGGTGTTTAAGACATAATTAAGAATGAACATAATAAACTATTCAAATTTGCCCTTTTGTTCGTAGGGTTGACATTTAAATTAGTTTAAATTAATTTAAATTTAGTCTCTTCCTTGTTATGTTTTGGAGTGTTTTAGACTTAAAAACTAATTCATACTCTGTGTAATTGGATTATTCTGTAATATTGCAATAGGAGTCGAGCTAGAAACATCTTTAGTCCTCCGTTGCATAAGGTCTCTCCTAAGACTGATTAAAATCTTCTGGCGTTAACCAGACTAAAGTCAGTAACGTAGACGCTATGCAAGAAAAGGTTAAAACAGTAACTCCACGTGAATGCACGATCAGAACATCAACCCACCAGGGTATAGAGTCGTGGTTACGGCATACAACTGTGAATCTGAAGTTATGAGTTTGAACTCGAAGTCTTTAGTTGTTGATCTCTGTGCCATAGCTTCGTAGACGGAAACACCGGAGTCCGGAGGTTAAGTTCCAATAAAAATCAAAGCAGCCGAGCCATTGAACATAACAACTTTGGATAATTTCATAGGCAGGCGGCGCGCAGCAAAACCCAGCTGTTCATCCTTCCACACAATTAAAAAAATTGGTTAGTAGATAAATGGATACTCTGGGTAGCCAAGTGGTTAATACGCTGGGCTGCTGGTGGAGTGTGGTTCGGATTCCACGTTAAACTGTAGGTCAAAGGTGGAGTGAAAAGCTTGACCTTCGTCAGAATGAACAGTTCGGGCAGAAGCTAAACCAAGGTTAACCAAGGTTAACAGTATATATTTTAAAACAAGTACAGCCAGTACAAAAAAGTCCTGTCACGAAACTATGTTTCTTACCGATATATATTTATAAGAAATATAAAGTTTCAAGACGACTTTTGAAACCGATTTTAAATATAAAAGAAAAACCCTACCCGTAAATACGACGAAGCAAGGTACGCAGATCCATAAGCCATCATCAAAAGGAAGATAATAGAGAACCCAAGTGGCTTCGAGCGCGGGACGTCTGATGTAGATTCTTGTGCTGAAAATGACAGTTGAAGTTCTTGTTTTCAGTAAATGTTTAGGGAAATGTTCTTAGTGAATAGAGCTTTGAAGAAGAGTATTTTCAGATACTTCTGCATCAGGTTATTAACTTCATAATCCATGATAATACATGATGGAAAGGTAATGCCATTTATAAAATTTATATTGTAAGCAACATTTTAGAATAACATGTGTTCGTGACACATATCTCAAACGAAAATAACCGGCAGTCATCGATTTCAGTGTTTCTAAACACTTCCGTAGAAGGAAAACTATCGGTCCGTATTTTGCGTGTTGTTATACAATTACGAGCAAATAAACAACTTATTAAAATGTATTCTTTGACTGATGTTGTTCACATTATCATCGATTCTTTGTTTTACCAAATACTACTGAAATATTAGAGATGTATGACGTGGTGACTGCCGGTCCGTGATATTTTATAGCTGATTTTTGGCGGTTCCTGTTGTGTAGCAGTCTAAAAACATTGATCTATTTAATATATTATATATATATATATATTATATATATATATATATATACCTTTCAACCTTTCAAATGTTCCGTGCAATGATTCCTCATTTCACGAAGGTCAAGCAAGGAAATCCGTGTAACTAGGGATTTTATGAAATCCCTAAAATGTTCAGGGATTTCATGTAAGGTTAAGTTGTGATATTTTTCGTTAAACATACGGGAAAATTATTGAATGCCCGGTTAGATTAATTCAATGCCCGGTTAGGTCAACTGTACGCCCTTGACGATTGGTTAGGTTAAGTCGTGATATTTTCATTAAAACTAACAAAAATATCAGACTTAACCTTACATGAAATCCCTGAATATTTTAGGGATTTCATGAAATTCCTACTTACCCAAATTCCCTATAATATATATATATTAGGGTGATTCAAAAAAATCAAAGTTTTTTTTTTTAATTGTTCAACCTGTATTTTTGTTCCCTATGACAAAAAAGTAGTGCATGCCAAATTTGGCGAATTTTAAATAAAATTTACTATGTGCTACCAGGCGTCAAAGTTTCCCTCTTTTTCAATTTGTTTGTTTTTACAACTTATGATTTTATGTTTAATTGTTTATATTTCAGAATTTTTAATTAATGGTTTATATACTAGCTTGCTTTTAATTGTTGCTTGGAACTCGTAATTTTGATACCAATTAATCGATTATGGAAGCTAGGCCTAACTCACCATCACCCAGTTGCTCATTTGGGAGAAATTCTACAAGAAAAGAAACTGAAGTATGGCTAATTGGGCAGCCCTCTGCAGTACTAAAAACATCCGTATTACCATCAGAGAAGGAAATGATGGCCCTCTTCATGCACTACAGAAATATTAAAAATGAAGACATTAGAGAATCATGCTGCTCTACTGCAGATGATGTGCTAGCAGTTTGGAAAAAAGCAGGAATACCAGCAAAACAAAGAATACATGTAGATAAAATTCAAGGAATACTGAAGGAATGACAGCTGCTTAAGAAAAACAAAGCAAACAAATTGAAAAGATCACAAAATTTAAATAATAATGAAGAAAAATGGAAAGATAAACTGGAAAACTTATTTGACATTGCTCATGAGAATGCTATGCAGCTTATAAAAATAGAAGATGATAAGAAATTCTTGAAAATGCAACGTGAGAAAGGACGTCATGGAAAAATGGGTACCATTGATAAGGCTGTTGCTAAAAAAGAGCAAAGAGCAGCAGAAAAGCAACAACGTTATGAAAAGAGGAAAGCAGAAGAAGAGATCAAAAGAAAGAAGAATGAAGAGGCTGTCATACTCACCAGTACATCATCAGAATCAGAGGAGAGTAAAAGTGATGAATCTGGTTTCTGTGCTGCACAACCTTCAACATGGAAAAGTAAAGTTGGCAAACGTAGAAAATTGTTTGATGATAAATTATTAGGAAGTCTTGATGTTGCAAAATTGAGTGACAGAAATGCGTCTCTTTTTAATGCAAACAATCAGACATCGCTTGAATGGGACATCTGCGAACAAATAAAATGCATGTGTTTCAATACAACAGCAGCCAATACTGGTCCTAGAAATGGTGCAGCTATTCTTCTAGAACAAAAATTTGACAATGATTTATTGTGGCTGGCATGTCGACACCATATATTTGAAATTATGCTGGAAGCTGTTGTTTCAAAGTCTTTATCACCATCTTCTGGCCCAGATATAGTCCTTTTTAAGAAGTTCAGAGAAAAATGGTCAAGCATTAATAAGGAGGACTACGAAACAGCATTATCAGATCCAGATATCTATGAAAATATTCATGACATCAAAGATGACATAATTATATTTGCAACAAATCAACTAGATACATTCCAACCAAGAGACGATTACCTAGAACTATTGCAGTTAACAATTATTTTTTTGGGAGGTGAACCAAAAGGTGGAATCAAATTTAAACATCCAGCGGGACTTCATCGGGCTAGGTGGATGGCCAAAATTACATATTCATTAAAAATTTTTATGTTCAAATCTCAATTCAAAATTTCAGTAAAAGACAAAAAAGGACTAAAAGACATCTGTCTATTTGCTACTCGGTTATATGTAAAGGCATGGTTTACAGCTCCTGTGCCATCTTGCGCTCCTTGTCTTGCTCTGGAATTATTACAGAATCTTGTAGTCTACAAACAAATAAATGACACAATTGCATTTGTTGCTATTAAAAAACTGTTAGGTCACCTCTGGTACCTATCAGAAGAACTGGTAGCCTTGGCCTTTTATGATGATGAAGTGCCTACTGAAACGAAAAAAAAATTGTAAAGGCCTTGCAAAATACAACAGAAACTCTTCCTGCAAAACGGGCTTTTCTAGATCCTGCACTTATTCCAACGAAGAAATTAGAAGATTTTGTCATCAAATACTCAAAGATTCTTTACAATAATAGAATTTAGTTCAAAATTTTTATTCAAAGATGCTAAAGAATGGCATAATGATGAAGAGTATAACTCCGCTAAGAAATCTATCAAACAGTGGAAAGTCGTGAATGATATAGCGGAAAGAGGAGTAAAATTAATGGATGAATATAATAAAATACTAACACATGACGAGGATCAAAAACAATTCTTGCTAAAAGTAGTGAAAAACTACAGGGCTGTTTACCCTGATAGAAAGAAAGAAACATTGATGAAGTAAGGACAGCTAATGTCTCAAATATCATGCTAGTTTAATTATGCATGCTTGTGGTTATGGTAGGACCTACGGGGGAGCTTTCCACATTAAAAAAAAGCAATGCGCCTTGTACTGTACCCCCTGGGTGGTGTGGAAAAATTTGACAATTTGGGTCGTTCTGTCAATTTTTAATTGCTGGTAGCAACCCCTAAAAATTAAAAATTTGCTAAAATATTTTAGGATAGTTGTTTTTATGCCGAAATGAACCATTTAAAGGGTTGAACAAATTAAAATATAAAAAATTTTTTTTTTACCCCCATATTTGAATCACCCTAATATAATATATATATATATATATATATATATATCAGCGAAGTCAAGCGACATTGGGTCTGGGTAGTAGTTGGATGGGAGACCGTCCTCTGCGCCCAGATCATGTAGCGACCCGTGGTTCGAATCCCACGTAAAGCTGTAGGTTTCCTCCGTCATATGACCTTAGATGTTGCGAAGGAGCACGGTGAACCAAAAGTAGGTGGACAGTAGGTTGAATAGGGTTTGTGTTATATTATATTATAACTATGGTGTTCATTATAACTATGGTGTTTGTGTTATATTATATTAAATATTATAACTAAATTTATTTAAATTTAATCTTTTTTCTTTTCAGATAGTTCAGAGAACCCATAATGGCAAATAATCTAAATACTGATGCCAGAAAATGGGTGTTAAAAGAGTATTGGAAATCTCAAAATACTGAAACTGTTAGAACAAAATGGGTTGAAACATTTGGTACTCAAGCCCCAAAGTGTAGTGAGAACATGCATTTAACATTAGAGCAGCAACTAAACCAGCCTGGTGTCACTGTTTGGGGTGGTATTTCAAGTTCTGGTGTTTTAGGACCAATTTTTTTTTATGGAACAGTCACAGGTGATAAGTATCTCGAAATTCTAATGAATGAAGTTGTTCCACACTTACAACAACAGCCTAATTCACATGACCTCTATTTCCAACAAGATGGGGCCCCTTCACATTATTCAAGAGCAGTCCGTGAGTATCTTGATGAAACATTTCCCGAGAAATGGATCGGCCGAAGAGGTCCAATTGAATGGCCTGCACGTTCACCTGACTTTACCCCAATGGATTTTTTCTTTTGGGGAGTACTCAAGGACAAAGTTTATAGTCGAAAACCACGAAGTGTTGGTGATTTGAAAAATTACATCAGATATGCATTTCAAGAAATTAATGCACAAAGAAACTTGTGCAAAAATGTTTGTCGAAGTGTGAAAGGTAGACTTCAAAGCTGTGTAAATTGTGATGGACAGCAATTTGAGCACCTGCGTTGATAAAATTTTCAGTGCTTTTGTATTGTATTGGTATAAGTTAAGTTTTTTTATTATTTTGTATTATAGTATACAAAAAAATTAAATATAATTGTATATGTATTCTCAAAATAAACGTTATCATTTACTGTCCACCTACGTTTGGTTCACCCGGTATATATATCTTTCAAATGTTCCGCGCGATGACGCCTCATTTCACGAAGGTCAAGGTTGTATATATATATATAATTCAAATTTCCAGGGTTCATGAACAAATGACGAGTTTCCATAGATTCCATAGATGCCACTCCGATTCTCATCTATGAATTTGCCACGTCGCTAAGTTGAATTAGGTTAGGCTATTTATTTAAATTATGGATATGTTACATTAAGCTAGGTTAGGTTAAGTTATAAGGTATATTTATTTCCTCTCACTTTAAGTCATTTCCAAATCTGGAATTCTCACTTAGAGCATTCCTCATTTTCGGGCCGCGAATGGGAAGAGGGGATGAATGAAGTGAGAAGTAACCTCTGAGCGACTCACCTCACAATCTGAATGGGAATGGTGAAATCGATTGAGAAGGATCGAATCTGTGTGATGGAAAGAGGCGCCACGGCAACGTCTGCATCGTCAGTCTGAAGCATCCCGACCATTCCATTCCACGTTACTCCATCCTTCTGAAGGGATCCGAATAGCGTGTTTGTGGCCGTGTACCTATTCCATATAGCATTCAAATCAGTATATATATATATATATATATATATATATATATATATATATATTATATATATATATATATATATATACACGTAGTATTTCATTCATACCTCGAGTGCATGGGGGTCAGGCTAGTCGGAAAAACATATGGAGACGCAAAAGCGTTATGTGCTCCCTAAGGGGTTGAAATACGCGCCAAGTAGTACTAACTTTTACCTTTTAACTCAGGAGGTGCTGGGTTCAAATCCTGGTGGGTGTAATTATATATATATATAACCGCTATACTTACTATGGAGGAAATCACTCGACACAGAACAAATTCCACTCCCCTTAAAGAACGCGAACATTGCCCCCCTATTTAAAGGTGGTAACAGAGCAATGCCCAAAAATTATCGGCCAGTGGCTCTCACCTCACACCTTATAAAGTGTTTTGAACGCATAATTAGAGGCAAAACTACCTACTACCCACAAGAAAAAGACTTATACAACCCAAATCAACATGGCTTCAGGGCGGGTAGATTATGCCTGTCACAGCTACTAGACCACAAGGAGAAAATATTAGGAACATTGATGTAATATATACTGACTTTGTTAAAGCCTTCGATAAATGTGACCATGGAATCATAGCACACAAACTTAAGGATACAGGAATTACTGGAAAGCTAGGAAGGTGGATATTTAATTTCTTGAAGCAAAGAACGCAAAGAGTGGTGGTAAACGGAGTTAAATCGGAATTCTCGGAAGTCGTGAGCTCTGTCCCACAAGGGACAGTATTAGCTCCCTTGCTGTTCATAATAATGATTGCAGATATTGATGCAGATATTAAGGACAGTATTGTATCATGCTTCGCAGAAGACACAAAGATATGTAAGGAAATATTGAACGAAGATGACATAAGAAAACTGCAAAACGACATTGAAACATTATTCCAGTGGGAAGAAGACAACAATATGAAGTTCAACGAAGAAAAATCCAACTTCTAAGATATGGTAATAACAAAGAGCTACAGAAAAAAGGGTACAAAACTCCGCAAGCCAAACAGATAACACCAAATCCACAAGTCAGGGATCTTGGTGTAATAATGTCGTCGGATGCAGAATTCAGAGAGCACTATAAAATCAAAATCACAACAGCTAGAAAAATAATGGGAATCATCTGGAGGAGCTCCCGCAGCAGAAAAGCAAACATCATGCTCAAATTATGGAAGAGTCTAGTCCTACCAATAATTGAGTATTGCTCAGTACTCACAAGCCCACACAGAAAAAGAGACATTGCGAGCATTGAAGCTATACAAAGGACTTTTACGTCTAAGATAGAGGAAACGGAAGGTGAAGACTACTGGTCTCGACTACAATCCCTGGAACTCTACTCTCTTGAAAGAAGGCGCGAGCGGTACACAATAACATACATATGGAAAATACTTGAGGGCTCTGTCCCTAACCTTAGAAATGAAATAGAAACAAACTGGAATGACAGAAGAGGCAGATTTTGTATGGTCCCAGCTGCGGTGGGACAAGGAGCCATGAAAACGAGGATGGAAAATACCCTCAGAATACGGGGCCCAAAGCTTTTCAATGTCCTTCCAAAAGAAGTGAGGAATCTCCAGCACACCGACCTGAATAACTTCAAGAACCAGCTGGACAGATTCTTGTGCAAAGTCCCTGATCAGCCATGCGTGGCTGGCTACGAGGGAAGGAGAAGATCAGAGAGCAATTCCCTCCTTCACCAAGTCCCGCAAATGAGGCGGGATGCTGCAGAGGGGTCGACCGCAGGTCGATCCTGAACCGTCGTTCAAACTCAACAAAAGTAACAAAAGTAAGTAAGTAATATAAATATATATATATATATATATATATTACCCCATCCTTTATTTCCGGGCATTTAAGATCGGTTTCGTCAGGGTCCTCTCATTTGGATTGATGCGAGAACAAGGCTTCTCCTATATTCAGCTTTTGCTTTCACACAATGGGTAGCAGCGTTCCCCGCGAGTCGTTACACATTCCTACACACTCATACACATTTATACACCCATTCTCTCCATACATCCCCCCCATTCGCCGTTCTCATCGCCCCCTTCCATTCCATAACTCGTTCAGAAAGAACTTTTTTCAGACCGCCAATCCACTATTTACAGTCTTCCTTTGATACACCTACAGTGAAAAAAATTTAGTTAACAAAACCGATTAAACTAACTAATTTTGTTTTTAGGTTTTATTACAAGAGATTTGGTGATGGGATTTATCATTTGACCATTAGGACATCAAATTTTGTCATTATTACTAATATTTACTAGAAGCAACTAAAATATAGTTATGCTCTATTAACTACATCATCCACCACCTCCATTTTTCCAGCTAAAGCTATTTTCCACCTTGTATTGCTCTCTTTCACACACACACACGAACACATCACTGTTATCCATATCCACACTTAACAGCTGTCCAATATAAACATGCACTTACGCTTCAGTCAATTTTTGCAACTCTTCCTTGCTTCTGTAAGTCAGCAGTGCACCATCGGCATATAGTGAATTACCATTTACTCTCAAAAGAACACCCCTTTCGTCTTTACTTCATGCCAGCATCCCTTATCCATAAAAATACTAAACAACCAAGGAGACATTGCACATCCTTGTATAACACGTACCCTTGCTGCAAACCAATCACTCTTACACATACCCAACTTTCTTTGTAAACACTCTCTTCACACAACTCAACAACTTACCAGCTACATCTTACCACTGCAACACCTGTGATAATGCCTCTCTATTGATTAGCTCTACCATTTACTTTATCTAAATCCATAAACGTCATAAACAGTTTGTCATCACACGCAGATACTAAACACCCTAACACTAAATTTAATATAGAAATAGAAGAAAGTCGCACTTTGCCTTTTTGATGTGTTGCTATAACGTATTGCGTATAACCGATTTGCCATCAATAGGTGAAAAAGACAAAGACTTGCCATCATTGGCAGAGAGCTCATCACCTTTCAGGAAATCAGGTCCTTCTAACAAATTTTAACTTTGTTAAAACACTGGTCTCCGTGAAACTTAATAGCCCAAATTTATTTTCATTATTTTGTATCATTTAATAAATCTTAATATATAGTATACAATATCGTACGAGAAGTTCAGTTGTTCTTGAAGTGTGTGCCAAATGTCCACAACATATCCTGAATCAAAATTCTGCAGCGTTGCGTCTTCCAATAAACTTTCGTACGGCATTGTCTGCAATAAGATGTAAAAATTAAAATGTTGTTTTGGTCAGCTTCAAGACTGGAAATGACGTTACTGTTCGAGATTTCCAGTGAAGGGGATAAATTTCAAGAAAAATGTGTTTTTTACCTTAAAAAATGAAGAGAGGGAAGAGAGTTATTTGCAGTAGATTCCGCTCAGTTCTTAAATCAAAACTAGTATTTTTTTCCATTTCAATAATACAGAAACTTGATGACATCCAATTTTAGAATGAGACCAATTATATGTGTTGTTATGACGTGGTGCGTATAACCGATTTGCCATCAATAGGCGAAAAAGAAAGATTTGCCACCTTTCAGGCAATCAGGATCCTTCTTAAATCTTTAAAAGTATTACAGTATCTTTCCATTTCAAAAATACAGAAACGTAATGCCATCCAATTTTAGAACGAGAGCAAATATATACAGTACCTATGAACACTTATCATTAATATAAAAATATATTACAGTTGTTCCACTCCTTTCATTTCACAGGCAAAGGAATATTTATATTTATTTTTTTTAAATAATTATAAAAAAAAAAAAATCTCGTCACAAACCAAGCATTTGTAGGCAATCGCTGTTTTATATGAACAAATTATAATGCCGTCTTAGATTGCACCTTTAATTGTATGAGAATATGGCTTTAATAAAAAATTGGTCCATATGTTTTAAAACGTTCTCCGAGGTTTATGTTTATTTCTTTACGTATCGTTATGATTTCAAGGTCAATCTCAAATTGCAAGGCAGAGTCCCATTGTTAACTAAATAAGTGTGTGACTTTTGTTTTTTTTCCGCCGGAAGGGTTAACCTCCTTCGCAATATCTAAGGTCGTAAGACGGAGGGGACCTATACTTTACGTGGGATCCAAACCATGGGTCACTACATCAACTGGACGCGCAGAACGGTCATCCATTTAATTGCAACCCAGATCCAGTGTTGCTTAATTTCGCTGATCGAGAGGAAACGGTGTTGCGACAATGCCCACGACGTAGCCCTTAACCGAATAACTAACTCACAATTAGTAAGTAAAGTATCCCCAGTTTAGCTCGTGCTTTTGATTATCTTGAAGGTACACGGTAGTTGTTTTTATCTTAAGAGCAGCATTCTTATATATTCTGTTCAATTTTTCAGTTAATTGAAGCAGTTCAGTAAAAATCAAAAATTTTCTCAGGTATTTTTACATTTACAAATAAAAAATACTGATTTATTGTCGGTTATGTATGGAGTTCTAACTCAGTGAAAAATAACTTTAAAGAGGGGTACGTCGCAACACCACTACTCTGTTAGATCAGCGAGGTTAAACGCTGTTCAGTCTGCTCAGTAATTGGATAGGTTGCCATCCTTCGTGTTCAGATGATGTAAGGACCCTTAAACGGTTCGGATCCCATGTAAAGCTGTAGGTCCCCCCTGTCACATGGCATTTGCCGTTATGAAGGAAATTAATCAACCCCAAAAAACAAACATTAAAGATTCTCGCACAGTCCTTGTGAAAAATCTGCGGTGGAAAACTTAAAGGATTTACAGGTCAGTTTTTACATTTTTTATGTAAATCTCTCTTTTTTTTCAGCGTTATTATAAGATATTTTTGCAATAAACATTCTCCGAAAGTTGTAAATTATGACAATGAAGCTACAAATAAAATATTTACCTTGAAATGCATACGCATTAACTTCAAATGCTTATAGTCACCTTCGTTAGGGTTTTGTCTCTCATTTTTTCTAAGTGATGTAAGAGAAAAGTTTTTCTCTATGTTATGTCATCCTTAGCAGTTCATAAAGAGCAGGAAATTCTTTCATATTTACATATTTGCAGTATCAAATTTAAAGGGTGAATTGAAATACGATTTGTTTTAGGCATGCAGTATGTTACACCTGATACTTATCATTGTAAGACTAATTGAATAGCTATTTAACTCAAAAATATCCTTTTAATTTTACCTTGATTGTAGCTACACGAAGGTGAAATCCTTTCATGTCTTTTCTTCGAATGTATTTATGAGGAAGCTGTCGCAGTTTTAATCCGAGGGTTTGAGACCATTCTCCAATTAAGTTTTCATAAATGACCGTTCCGGGACCAATTTTCCAAATTTCAAACAATTGCCACTTTTCTTCATCAAAATTGTATTGGCTCACGATCACCTATGAAAATCGAAGGAAAATTAAATGAGAGACTAATTGTACAGGAAAATGGGACAAAAGTACACATGTTCTGGCACATAGAGTACTAGGTTTCATGTATAGAAAGTGATGCATATCGGACATTCGGTATGAAACGTAAAATAAAGGTTGTTCTGAATTAAATTACATACACACATTTGCACACTCCTTTCCAATATGTTTAATGTTCTTAGAAATAAAGGATTTTGCTTAGAAAATTTCATGCCAAATAAAAGTCCTTGCGAGATTAAAAAGGAAAATGTATCGTGTTTCTTCCTCACCTCTGAATCAATATAAAAGGGAACTCCGGTAAGTTTTGATTTAATTTCTTCAATCGTTTGATTTTCGGTTAAAAGGATCAACCAGTTTTGTTGAGTGGTGAAAAACCCTTTTTCTCCTGCCTATACATAAAAAAAAATTTAAGCATCATACGAAGGATTATATATGAATTTTTCATTTTCATTTCATTTTATTTCATTTTCATCTTCATTAAATACATATAATGCTCATCCATCCATTGTATTCCTTACGGAACAGAAGGATACAATTAAAATAAAATGTATCGAATGTAAACCCCGACTGTTGCCGTTTAATATGTGAACGGCTACAATCGATTTTAACCGGGGCACGATTCAGCGGTGATAAACGGCAACGAACAGTTTTGTAATATGGGCTTTATTCAGCCTTGATAGATTACATGCTCATCAATACTATGTCCACCATTTGTGGAAGAGTGTTTTATTCTACAAACTAATTTACTGTACATTCTTTTTATTCATAGTTAGCCACTTTAACTCGAGGATCCTAGTGCGTGGTTGAGGGCCTTTTGCAGACTTTCACATATCATTTTGTAAAAAATATTTTCACAAGTGCTTACTGCCATATCGTAGACCGATATTTTTTTATAATTAACAGGACTGTGATGCTCATGTTTTATCTTGACCATTATTAATAGAAATAGCGTTTATTAAGTGAAACTTATTATCATTTGAATTTTAGTGAAAAAATCATAGCAACGGTAAAATGCAGAGCCGTATCGTGCGGCGGGTGGGCATGATGCATTCCGTTCTTGGTTTAAAGCTGATATATTGAATCTTTTAAGCAAATAAAGCACATGTTATCCTTGTGACTAGAAATATTATTTAAGTTTATTATATTGGCAAGTAGTTATTATTTAATTATTAATTAGTAATGAAAATTCCTGTTGGGGAGAGAAATGGCGAATAAATTAAAGTTTTCCCGTGGCACCAAACACTGTAGCTACGACTCTGGTAGAAATTATTATTAATTAATACACAAGAAGCAGCTTTGTTGTCGAATAACCTCAATTATTAAAGCGCAACGGCGAAAGAAACGGCCAAAAAAAAGGTTATTAAAAGATTATGTAAAAACTACACCTAAGTGAAACAATAAATATTACTTGAAAAAACTGAATTGCAACAAAATTCACACTCACCTTTTCTAAATATGTTACTAATGATGTGTCCCAGGAACAAATGAATTGTTTCTTGTAAATTGGTGTAGTTAGATTGAGATCTGCCATTTCTTCATTTTCTTTTCCATTGCTTAAATATATCAGATTAAGTGTTAGGTTTGCGTATTATATTCAGTCATATAATTCAACAAATTTTAGGAGATATATTATTTTATTAAGAAAAAGACTTATGTACTTATGTATTTCTAAGCATTTAGGTATATGAACCTCTATGCTTGCAAAAATTAATGCCGTAGATACGATTGGAGATAGGAGTTTCATTTGACAGTGACGCGACAATGGATCTACCTCAAACTCCATTTTTTATAATGTCTCGGTTTAATCTCGTTGGAATCCTAAAGTTTAGGGATGTACTACTACTTAGAAGCATTTTAGGCTAAAATTATTTCAATATAGGAAGAAATAGATTTCTAGAAATATAATCGGAAGCTAGTACACAATATTTGAGAATCCCCATATTTACACACAATATGGGACCACCCCCACTACAGTAGGATTATATATGTTTGAGCGAGACTGTTTCACTTTATTTGTAATATATTTGATGTTAAAATTTAAGCTACTGTTAATGTTTTTCTAACTTAACCTCTAAGAATTCAATAAATTAAGATTAACTGACAGGGGATTAAATGACACTTCACCCAATACTTGGCGACTCGTGTTCAAATAGTTTGGCTTGCAACATAGTCAAATGGACATGAAATAAGTCCAAAGATGGGGTTTACTTGTGGTCGTTTCAGAGAATGGATTTAATTTCGCTTTTGACGTATATATTTTGTCAAATGGAGGACAGGATAAACAACATTCATTTTCCTTTTTCATTTGGACTAAATATCATAGTTTAAAAAAAGCAGTGACATTCGAAAAACTTTTTATTTCGATTAGACCAAGCGATAGCTGTAGGTGAAGAGTTAATTAGCTTTAAGGCATAATTAAACACACGCTCATTCCTTCTAATTTAAATGTAATTAATAATAATTAACATCGTTCCGCATCAAAATTATATTCCTGTTTTATATATCAAAAAACCTTTTAATTAATTTTTATTTAAATGAAAAGATTTCGAGACCAACCTCATGTAGCTGTCCAAATTCACTCTGCTTACAATTGAGACTCCACTCTTGTAGTAAAAAATTTTCTTAAAGACAGAAGGGGACAAAATACCTGTGAAATTGAGATTTAAACGTTAAAATTTTGAATTTATTTAATGAATATTAAATAAGATCCAAAACTAAAATAGAATATTAAATTAGAATATTTTTAAAGTGGAATATTAAAAATTGGTATTATTATATATATATATTATAATATATCTTATATTAAATATTAAAATAGAATATTAAATACGAGCTAAAACTAAAATAGGTTTGTTGAAAGTAAACATCCATTGTATTAAAATGAAAGTCAGTAATAGTATTGTTCCATTTTAACCTTGGAATTCTCCTTGAATAATTTCCAAAATATTTATGAGGAATATGAATGTCCCATCCTTTATGATCCTTATGTAACAACCCGTATCCCATCCCTTGTGTATCTATAATGTATACATTCAATAACACTGAATAAAATAATTTTTTTCCGGAAGGTTACATCTGCCGATAAAAGCAAATTGGCTTGTTCCATTCATGACTGAAAATTTAGAATCACATGATCAAAATGTACAGTATTTGGACAGCGTAAGACCATAAGCTGGAGAGAAAAAGCACTATCTCAAATAATTCCATCAACACTCTGCGTTATATAATCACTAATACAGAAAGGTTCACACTGTACATTTTGTCCATGTGTTTTCTTTTTCTTAAAATTCCCCATTAATTATACTGTATGTTTTTCTTACCTTTCCCATCTGCGCTGATGAGTATCATATGATTCCAGCCATGCTGTTCGCTGTATTCGATCACCATCTTCCATACTTCGTCGATAGAATTAGTGGTCGAAATAAAAAATGGGAAAATTCCCACAAGAAAGATGGAAAAAATTCCTCCTTTCATTTCTACTTCTGTAGACCTATTCACAACTTTAAATTCAAGAAAAAGAAGAATGTTTTAGTAACATATGAACACGATAGAGAGGGGAATTTAAAGTATTAATTTTCATTTTAGTCAGCTGAAGTTCCATTTCCAGAGGAAATAAGAGGTAAAAAGAGTAATAGAGAGCCCTTAAGAACCAACGTTCTCCATTGTTGTTCAATTTCACTCGCTACTGTTTGTCATTTGTTACATAGTTTTGAAAGTTTGAACTGAATATTCTGTTATGTAATCAATTTCAATTTCCATTTTATTGTTCCTTGTATGCACATATAGGATAGACATTAGCTGTAACAAGAGGATAATATACATACATACATATACCTATGTATGTGCGACAGTGAATGTATTCCTGAACATACATAATACACGAGTAGTATGATAATAATGTAATAATAATGATAATAATAATAATAATAATAATAATAATAATAATTCCAATTTCAATTTCAATTTTTATTGTTCTGTTTTACAAGTATGAAGCATACAATAGGTGTAAAGAGAATAACATATACTACATACATACTGTATATACAATACATATATACTAGTGATGTAACGGATATCAGATTTTACGCATCCGCGGATGCGGATATCTATAAAAAAATTCTAGATTTTCGATTCTCCACATTATTAACAACATGTTTTAGGTTTTTATAACGTAAAAACCTTTGGTCACTTTATAAGGAACTACAACATTGATTAATTCACAAAAATGTCATATCGCTAAGCAATCATGCTATGTACAATGAAGAATGTAAATTGTACACTACATTTGTACTTACCAATAATAGTGATGCTATGATACACTCTTTCAATATATTATTTACAAGTTTTAGACAAACTGATCATCGTAGCGTGTTACGAGGATGCGGAACGAGGACCCAACTCGTAATGCATACCACCAACCACTCCCCCAACCTCCGCCCCTTAATGAAGTGGTTAAAAGTTTGTAAGGTATCATTTTTCACATATAAGTTTAATATCCCTCACATTTCTTGTCATGCACTTTCCAATTTGTTTATATTTGAAATCGAGAATCGGAAGATTGTGCGTGCGAAACAACAACTTTTCTGCTTTGTCACCTTTTCGTCTATCCTCAAAACAGGATAAACTTTACTTTTCTCTTTCCACCAAGACAAACAATCCTCTTCTTGTTCAAGTCTTTTCTCCTTGTGATACTGTTCAATGATTTCTCTTGAACTTTTTGTTCTACTTCATTTTCATCATCGCTACTGAAAGCTTTTCTTGAAGTTTTCAAAACGCGGAACATAGTCAGTGCCATCATACAGACATTTGCAAATTAGTGCATACTGCACATATGGAAATCAGAGATAGTACAAAGATAGTAAAAAGATCAGAGGTCAGGCATATCATAGCCGTCCTACGCGAAGCATGGAGTGACTGTTGAGAGGGACACTTTGGGAAGCGGGTGGAGAAGTGAAGAATGGAGTCATCGGTGTAGGAGTGGATAGGACAGGAAGTGCGACTTAATAGATCATTAATAAATAAAAGGAAAGAAGTGGGTGACAGGACAGAACCCTGAGGAACACCACTGTTAATAGCTTTAGGAGAATAAAAGGCCATCTACAACGACAGCTATAGATCGGCCAGAAAAGAAATTGGAGAGGAAGCCACAGCCGCACAGACAGAAGGATAGAAACTGGAAGAAGGGAGTTTGGAGAGTAAACATTTGTGCCAAACTCTCTCAAAAGCTTTTGATATGTTTAGCGCAATAGAAAAGTTTTGACCGAAATCCCGAAAGGAGTATGACCAAGAGTCAGAGATATATGCAAGAAGATTGCCAATAGAACGTCCCTTGCAGAACCCATATTGACGATCTGAAAGAAGATTGTGAGAAGAGAGGTGTTTAGGAATCTTCCTATTAAGGATAGGTTAAAAAACATTAGAAAGGCAAGAAGTCAAAGCAATTGGACGATAGTTGGGGGTTGAGAGCGGTCACGCTTCTTTGAGACAGGCTGAATGAAACAAACTTCCAGCAGGAAGGAAAAGTACCAGATGAAAAGCAAAGACGAAAGAGTTTGCCTTGGCAGGATGTCAGCACAGAAGCACAGTTCTTGAGAACAACAGGAGGAATACCATCAGGACCGTAGCCTTCCTGGAGTTGAGTCCAGATATGGCACAAAGAACTTCTTTGGAAGAGATTCTAATTTCAGACATAATAAAGTAAGAGGGAGGAGGGTTGAGTTGGAGGCGAAAGTTTGAGCGAAGAGTTCAGCTGTAACAAGAGAAGAGACGGCAACTGAACAGTTGGAATGGAAGAAAAAGGATGGAAAGAAGAGGAAGTAAAGTTGTTGGAGAGGTTCTTAGCTAGATGCCAGAAAGAGCGAGAAGAATTAGAATTGAATAGGTTTTCACATTTTTGTCAGATGAAAGGATTTTTGGCGAGTCGAAGAACAGATCCTGCACGATTCCGGGCAGAAATATAAGCTAAGTGAGAGTCAGGAGTTTGATGGTGACGGTACCTTCTGAAATCCCCTTCTCTATTGCGGATAGCATTAGAACAAGTAAAGTTAAAGCAAGGTTTTTTTGCATTTGTAGTCGGAAAAGAATATGAAATGTATGCCTCCATGCCCGAAAGAATCACCTCCGTGATGCGCTTAGCAGACTGGGAAGTGCCCCGGTCACGGAAGCAGTAGTCATTGCATGGGAAAGCAGAGACGTGCTGCCTGAGGGCCTCCCAGTCAGCGGCGCCAAAGTGCCAAAGGCGTCTCCTCTTGGGATGATCCAAGGGCCACATTGAAGCGATAGGACAGGAAACAGATATAAGTTGTTACACCTTCCCAATTTAAAGCCTAAGAATGAAAATTAAAAACCTCGAATTTGTCTCTATAGCGCGTGTTCTTTCCTTCCCTGTTGATTTTATATTGGTTGCTATTTCAATAATGTTGTGATCTGATATTATAGTTGGGATATTTCTACGTTATCAATTAGGCAGTTGGTTTCTTTGCATTTTCTCTCTTGTGTGATGGAGCGGAGTCGTGTTGGGCTAATGTAGCGAGTGGCGTTCCTCAGTGTTCTGTATTGGGCCCCTTGCTTTTTCTTATATATATTAACGATTTAGATGTCGGCCTAGTCAGTACAGTTTCAAAGTTTGCGGATGACACGAAGCTGGGTGGTAGGGCGATTAATGACGAAGATAGAGGTAAAATTCAGGAAGATCTGAATAAAATCGTTGATTGGTCAGTCACATGGCAAATGAGATTTAACGTGGATAAGTGCAAAATTATGCATATAGGTTCGCGTAACGGTAATTTTGCGTATAGTATGGCAGGGAAAGATTTAACAAGCGTAGAGCAGGAAAAAGATTTAGGAGTTATAGTCACTGGTGATTTAAAAGTAGCGAAACAAAGTACAGCGGCGGTCAATAAGGCGAACAAAGTGTTAGGTTTTATAGCTCGAAATTTTGAGTACAAATCGCGCGATATTATAGTTCCTCTTTATAAATCATTAGTTAGACCCCATTTGGAGTACGCGGTCCAATTTTGGAATCCGCATATGCGCAAAGATATAGACAAAATCGAAAGAGTTCAAAGACGAGCAACTAAGATGATTCCGTCTCTTAGGTCAAAGTCGTACGAGGATAGGCTTAAAGAGTTAAAATTGACTACACGCGCATGTTGATAGAAAGGGTATAGTTTAAGGTAGTAAAATTAAGGCTTTGTGGGAATAGATCCCACAGCTCAACACAAGTGTTGTGGGATATAGGGAGGCAGCGTCTTGGGTTAGGGGATACTCTCTGTCCTTACACACCTCATTTAAAGAGATTCCTCTGCCGAGCGGTGCCCCCCATAGTACTGTGAGGTATTGAAAAACTCATGATCTTCACTTTCCCCACAAACACCTTTAAATGGGAGACCCATAATGGGTAGGGTGACAATAAAAATCGAAAGTTGGAGTTTTTTATTGGCCATTTGTTCAATGCTGCTACTACATGAGAAAACAATGTACTGTAAATATTAGGTCATTCAGATAATATTTAAGGGTGTCTCAAGTGAGGTAAATAATTCTCCTTATAACAAAAATTAATTATTCATTACCTAGTAAAAACAAATTAATATTTTTTTTAATTAATGTAAATAAACGTTAGTTTTAGTTCATAAGGTTTAAGTGCAGGCGTACTCCAATCGTAATAAGTAAATAATATATTTACTAAATATATTCCAGGGTGTCTTTCATTCAATTGTAGACCACCCATTAATTCTTGCTTTTCCTCAAGCCATACCCCTTTTTCAATGTACCAGGCTGAGACTTCCTATGATCCTGAACAACCTGCAAGAGATGTTGGTGCTGTTCTTCATTCTTCGTAATCTTTGTATTGAAGGCCTGGATCAAGGCAATTCCCCTCTCTGCCATGTCATTGACGACTTTTAGTCCTTCAACTATAGTCAAACCAGTCTTGAAATCTTCGTCGTCCGGCCAGGTCTCTGGTTCCTTGGACAAGAAACCATCATTAATTTTTAGAAGTTCAAAGAGAAGCTTTGATCCTTTCGAGGCAAAGTCCGAGAGCTGCTTTGTTGAAATGGAAGAAACAGCAGGTATTGGGGCTCGCTTTGGAGGATCTTCAGCAGCTTCTTTTTCGAGGATTGATCGAGCGATATTCTTTTTTGTCGTTGCATTGATACCTTTATCAAAGAGTGCGAGACCAATCAAGTACTCGCTGAGGTACCATAAGTGACGACCGAGGACACTAAGGCAGGATGCTGAGATCTTTTCATCGTGGTACTTTGCTAGGTCTTGAAGAAGCTTCAAATCGTTCGCGGGAGCAGATGAAGGACTGCTGGCCGTGAACCACGCGCTGACATATAATTCCAGGGAAAAAAATACAAATCGTTTTAAGCTAGACATTTCACGAGTTGTAAGTCTGAACTGATGGGAAAGCAGAAGGATTTTTAATGAATAAATTACTTTTGCCATCCAACGTGCTCGGTGAAGTGCTCCAGGTCGCCGAAACCTGAAGTTAGGTAAATTACCTCCAAGGATTGTAATCGACAACTCCAAGAATTCACGATAATCATCCCTCGGCTGATGTTTTGTCAGATATAGATTCCAGCAAGCGATCATTTCTTCTCGATTCTCATTCAGACTCGATGGAAGGTCTGACAGGGTCTTGTACTTATCTTGGCAAATTGTATTCCACGTCTCTTTGAAGCGGGAGAATAGGAGGATATCTGGACCAGATGATGGTCCCATGCATTCCATGTACGCCTTCTCAACGACAAGTTCTAGGATGTGATGGCGACATGCAAGGTATAAGAGTCGGCTGCCGAGTTTCTGCTCCAAAATTACGCATGCCCCAGACAAGTAACCAGTATTTGAAGCTGTAGTGTCAAAGCTCATAGCTCATAGGAAATCAAATTCAGTTCCAAATTTATATAATTTAAACATCAAACTATGCCAACAATTAATGAAACTTTTCTAGAACAATTTCCAATAATAATATAATCAATGTATCAAAATAAAAAATATTACCTTAGATATCTTAAAAGAATCGGGAGAGAACTTCTAAGCGTTGTTTTCAGTCAGGCAGTCGTATGCAAAATGAACTTGAAGCACCAAAAGCTGATCATCCAAAGATTGATACACATCATACTTATTATTTAACGATTTATTTATGAAAATTTTAATTTAATGAAATAAATTAATCGATTTGCATAATCTATAGTATGAAATAAAGGAAACAATTCTATTAAATTATATAATACACTTGCATTCTCGAAACATTTTTGTTTTTGAAGCGTTGTCGAAACTCGTTCATTCTTGAAATTCCTTCCGCGCGACAGTTTCATTCATGTGACTCGAGGCACCCCTAAATGCTTTCCGAATTCCATGAGATTTTGTCTATGGTGTTTCCTCATTGGGTGGCAGCATTGGACAAATGGCCGGCAAATTTTTTTGAATTTCAAATTTTATCCCTATAAGAAGTTGTCACCCTAATAATGGGTGCACACACATTTCTACATTACTGTACAGTCTTTACAGCCACACCTACACTTTTCCTCGTATGTGTATATATTGTAATGTATATGGTTGTAAATTTGACTTGGTCCGCAATCGATATGAACCGTGACTTGATGGATACCGTAATGAAATTGACTGGATTCTTTGGATCTGATATATTTGCATGTCCGTTATAAATAGATATAGAATGTAACATATTTGTGGATAGTAGTCTATTATGACTTGCTCCTCTGGACCGAGAGATTCTATCTTTAGTTTTAAACCGATAATTAATTATTTTTAAATTGATAATTATTTAGTTTCGTAAAAATTGATCGTTGCCAATTTACCGGCAGTTTTTAAATAAGTTTCTTATGTTCTTGTGGTTCGGAACCCACGTAAAATTGTAGGTCCCCTCCGCCACCACGGAGGACATACACGATTACGAACACAGTTAGGTGGACCAGCCGTGAGTGGATCCTAGGGTCTTTGTTGGTCTGAAACATTATAACATGATAACATTATTATAACATAAATTCATCAGCTAGAGCTCGCAGCATTTTTGCCCATTCCTATTCTTCCCGTGTGCCTCCCTTGTCTTGGTTTATACATATATTTCTTTCTATCCTTTTATATTTCACAAATGGGAAAGTAAAATCACCGTAGGGAATAACATTGGGGGCTGGGGAATTCAGAGCTTTCATAAGTTCCTGACCTCTGTAATGCTATCTGAGAATTTCGTAGTTGGAGTGTTCGGAGGTTTGTATATTGCAATTAGTCCCATGTTTAACTTTTCAACTTTTGTTGCTACTAGTTCTAGGTATATGTTTGAATTACTTACTGGTATTCTGTCATTGTTTTTTCATACGTATATATAGCACATCCTTATTTTCGTCTTATTGATCTGCCAGCTGGAAGTATGTTATAGCTGTCAATTTGTTTTCTGTCAAACAATTTTCACAGTTCACCTGGCAATCCTTCAGATGAGTTTCCATGGGTCATGTAAAGTTTGCGCTTCTTTCTTGCACGAATCCTTTCAGGCATGTGACTTTGTCTAGGGAATGGTTTGGTTTCAGAATAAGATAATTTTTATTTTTTCGTTTTCAGTTTTCTCTTTATGTACGGTAGTTGAGATTCGTTATCCCTTGGTACTGCATATTTCGTTGCCTTGTGATCCTCCGAGAATTTTCCCTTCTTTTTATGTAATTTCTTTCTGCATTTATTCTGTACGGCTCTCGGATCCCCGTATTTGTTGAGTAGCTGTTTATTTGTTGAATGCTAATAGGAACTGAATCGTGTCAACTACGTCTAAAAAATTGGTTACCCTGTTTGCTGATGGTTTTAGCTGCTCAACTCTCGTGTTCCTTTGAGGGTGGTGGTAACAACATTTTTGCCCATACTTGCATAAGTTTTGTAGATACGAAAGTGGTGGAAATGCATTTTTTTCGAATTTACAACTTCCATTTTTGTAATGGAAGCTGCATAAAGTCGGATGTACATAGATGCATTGCCAATCTCTGTATCTGCAATACCCTTTTGCATAATATTTGTATGCAATGTCCTCTACGGTTTTAGTTTTTATTGTCTTTTTATCATTATCTTCGTTTGGTAGTTTCACCACATCACAGATTGTACTTGTTTCTTTTATTTCTCCTACAATCATGTCTTTTTGTCGTGTTATCTCTTTTATTTCTCTCATCCACACAGTTTTCCTTCAGGACATTCTGGTCATCTTTTTCTTCCATTCTTCTCTCTTTATCGCCTTCATATTTTCCATCGCTTTAAATACCGCGAACGAATTCACACTCTCCGTACATGCGTCACACAGAAATTTAATGCCCGTAATCTGTTCCGCGTTCAACAGTTTCCTGTCGTCCCAATTCATACAATTAAAGTCATGTAATTTTTGACAAAAATCACACCTGATAACTTCGTTTCCTGTCGTTGCTCAATTAATAAATTGCAAATATGGTGGGAATGCAGACTCATGGCCATGTTTTCTATTACTGTAATCGTTCAATGCAAAAAAACAACTTTTTTCCTTCCTTTTCGTTTGGGTCAGAGTTAGTTTCGTGGGTTCGGTTTTATGACCATTTTATGCAAAGTGCATTGCACTTACTTTCACTTAATAACTTATATCCACAGATTTACTGATACTTTATACATTATTCGCTGCAAATAGAATAAATCTCTGAGGTATTACTTCCTTTTTATTTTGATATTAATACAAAGAGAGAAAAAGCGTCCATTCTTCACGAGGAATAAGCAATATACAGGGTGTTTCAGGTCGACTCAAGAAATGTGGAAAAGAAACACTTCATATTAATTATGAAATTACTATGACGAACTTCACATACCAAATACCAAATATAAACTACAAATTGGCCACTCAATATATTTTGCCCCACCTTTTTTTTTCTTTCCAAGTTTCCTTGTAAGTCCCAGAAATTTTGTACACAAGTAGTTACATACCTTTTTTACACGTTTTTATTTTTCCACATAGTCGCCATCCTTTTCTACGGCGTTCCTCCGCCTCGAAACAAGGGCCTTTATTCCTTGCTGGTAAAAGTCCGCTAGGTTCCGTTCGAGCCACCTGTTAACCTCCTCATCAACCTCATCGTCACTCTAAAACTTTCTTCTACGAATACCATCCTTCATTGGCCCAAACAAATGCACGTCTGAAGGTGCCAGATCCGGGCTGTATGAAGGGTGGAGTAACACAGTCAAGCGTATTTTTGTGATGGACTCTCTTGTTTGCAAACTGTTGTGTGGCCTTGCGTTATCGTTCAAAAGAAGGACGTCTTCCAGTTTTCTCTTCAGTCGAACTCGCTTTACAGTATACGTCTCTGGAGTTTCTGTAGGGTAGCAATATATGCCTCTGAGTTGATTGTTTGTCCTTTCTTCATAATGTCCACCAGAATCACCCCTTTCATGTCCCACAAGATGGTGGCCATAACCTCTCCTTCAGAGGGCGTGATGCCACTCCATGGATTGGCGTTTTGTTTCAGGTTCAAAGTGGTGTTCTCAAATCTCATCCACAGTCACAATACGTGAAAGGAAGTAATCCCCTTCTGTCTCGTATCGAACCAACAACTCGAAAGCAATTTCTTTTCTTTGGGCTTTGTGATTTTCAGTCAGTTCGCGAGGAACAAACCGTGAGCACACTTTTGAGTATCATAGTTCGTGAAATATCGTATTCACACTTCCTTCACTAATTCCTAGTTCCAGTGATAGCTCTTTTGTATGTGACGCACCAATTTGATCGAATGATGCTGTTAGCACGTTGCACAGTGTGAGATGTGACAGCCGATGCTGGGCGACCGCTGCGTGGCTCATCATCAAGGCTGGCTCTCCCTCCCTCCGATGATCTCACACGTTTAGACCAGTGTCCAACTGTGCTTCGATCAACAACAGCATCTCCGTAAACGTTGTGTAGATGTTTTTGAATATTTCCAACTGTTTCCTTTTCTGCGGTTAAGAACTCGATAACAGCTCTCTGTTTACGACGCACATCATTGTCAGACGCCATTTTCGAAACTTCGTTAACCATCGGTTCTATACAAGGGCGTTTAAAAGCGGTTTTATACAAGGAGGGGAGGTTCAAACTGGAAAAATCCGGTTATGTGCAGCACAGAAAGTTCAAACTTACTGCCCAAAAGACATTTCAGCCCCGTGGCCTATTATTTAGCTGAGAAAAAAGGGTGGGGCAAAGTATATTGAGTACCCTTAGTCGTTCGTACTTGTATTTGAAGTTTGTCTTGGTAATTCCGTAACTAATATGAAGCGTTTCTTTTCCATAGTTTTAGGGTCGACATGAACCACCCTGTGTGCGTTTATATATATATATATATATATATATATATATATATATATATATACCATATGTCCCACAAAAAAGTACACCCAACTTTAGATTGTACTAACTCCTCCAAAAATTGAGATATTTTGGATCTGTTTGTTTGATTTAATATGCAAATTATTCTTTGTTAACGTTCAAATTTATTCATGTTTAAACGATTTAGTGTTTAAGCATCTGCTTTTAACTGAAGGAACGCTTGCAGGAAGTCTTCCACCAAAGAGTAATTCCTACAGGCCATGACACTGAATGGCCTCCCAGAAGCCCTGACTTGACCCCGTGTGATTACTTTTTATGGGGTCATTTGAAAAATAGAGTATTTGTATCACAACCTATCAATTTAGATGATTTGAGGACTCGCATCACAGCTGAAATCAACTTGTTAAAAGACAATCCAGATCTTATCAAAAGAGTGATGGGGAAGATGAGAGCTCGACTCCAGATTTGTATCGATAGGAATGGCGGTCATGTTGAAAAAAAACGAAGCTAAGCATAACTTTTGCAATAAGGAATAAAGAAAAATCTGCTTTGTATCTTATTAAAATTATGTTAAAGTATCTATTAGTATGTATTTGTCTTTTCATTACATCAATAGCACACACATTATTTTTTCATTGACCAATTTTGTGCAATCCATTTTGTTGTACCCTTCAGTTAAAAGCAGATGCTTAAACACTAAATCGTTTAAACATGAATAAATTTGAACGTTAACAAAGAATAATTTGCTATATTAAATCAAACAAACAGATCCAAAATATCTCAATTTTTGGAGGAGTTAGTACAATCTAAAGTTGGGTGTACTTTTTTGTGGGACATATGGTATAATAATATATATATATATATATATATATATATATATATATATATATATATATATATTATATATTATATATATATATATAATATATATATATATATATAATATAATATTATATATATTAATATATTATATATAATATATATATATATATATATATATTATATATATATATATATATATATAATATATATATATATATATATATATATTATATATATATATATATATATAATATATATATATATATATATATATACACAGAGGCGTACGTAACATTTTTCAGCCGCTAGGTAGGGAAATTGTCACCACAGTAGCTTATACTTAGTTGTGCCATTTGATATCGCTAGTTTGCTATGAGAGGCTACTATTCTTTTTTATTTTAAACCTTATTTGTGAATGCATTTAATGTTTCTGTGGTTATAAGTTATTTATTTTCTATTTTTGTTTTCTTTGCCCTATTTATGTTGAAATACGACAAAATTTGCTGCCCTCGGAAGGTGCCTACTCTGTCAATACGTAAATCTGCCTACTTATATACTGTACATATATATATATATATATATAATCTCCAACTCCACAGGATGCATAATTAAACTGCTAGAACAAAGCAAATACAATAAATATATTCAGTAGTCAAAATTCCATTGCATAAGCAACAAAAGCCAATGGATCAATAAATTGTATGCTTCATATAATACATATCCCAGAAAGGTTTATATAAAGCAGAAACAAATGAAAATAAACCTCACCTTTTTAATTTTGAAGAAAATTATTTTGTGTGTGTGTGTGTGTGTGTGTGTGTGTGTGTGTGTGTGTGCTGTGCAATATATATATATATATATATATATATATATATATATATATATGGGAATGAACTCAGAATGGTCCCCTGAGTTTTTTATGATACACACAGACAGTGCATGGAACAAGGAACTCTTCTGGGATAATTAAATCCACTATAGTCCGAATAAGTAATGGTAAATGACAAATACCATAGTTTTTCGGACTATAGTGGATTTAATTATCCCAGAAGAGTTCCTTGTTCCATGCACTGTCTGTGTGTATCATATATATATATATATATATATATATATATATATATATATATATATATATATATAAGCAAAGAACCACAGGGAAAAGGAAAAGGAAACACGAAATCCGAGCGCTTTCGTGATATATTCACATCTTCTTGTCCCTGAAGATGTGAATATATCACCAAAGCGCTCGGATTTCGTGTTTCCTTTTCCTTTTCCTTGTGGTTCTTTGCTTATTAAAAAGATCACGTGTTGTTTTGTGATTTTATTGCATATATATATATATATATATATATATAATATATATATATATATATATATATATATCAAATGCGCCTCAGTGGTATAGTGGTTAACGTCGCTGACTACGAATCCATCGGCCCCGGGATCGAGACCAGGTGACGGCAGGCGGCTCGCAGCAAAACCCAGCTGTTCATCCTTCCACACAATAAAGAAAATGGTTGGTAGATAAATGGGAGCCCTAGGTAACCCAGTGGTTAAGACGCTGGGCTGCTGGTGGGGCGTGGTTCGGATTCTACGTTAAACTGTAGATCTGAGGTGGAGTGATAAGTTTGACCTTTATCAGAATGAACAATTCGGGTGGGAGCAAAACCAAGGTTAACCAAAAAAAAAATATATATATATATATAGGTACCGGGTGTCCGAGAATTATCTGTACAATTTTTGGCTGTTATTAAAAGTCAACCATGAAGTGTAGAAATTCCAGTGTTATCCCATTTTACAGAGAATCTCATTACGTTTTTTCTGATACCAAGTTTTGACAAGTTTTTTAGAAATTCCAGTGTGCCCGAACATTATCTGTACAATTTCATCTTTTAATAAAATTCTTGATAACACACGTAAAATTCTTAAACAAGATTATTTAGAATTTGTATTTTCAAAAGTTTCTTTTATTAAAGTAACGTTGTTACAAACATTCGATATGTGCACCATTAGTGATTCGCAAAACATCCGATCGATACTCCAAATGTTGCCATGTACGCTGCAGCATATCCACATCAATTCGCTCAATAGCAGCTGTGATTCTTGCTTTTAAATCATCAATATCTGTCACCCGCGTACATTTCTAAAAAACTTGTCAAAACGTGGTATCTGAAAAAACTTAATGAGATTCTCTGTAAAATGGGACAAACTGGAATTTCTACACTTCATGGTTGACTTTTAATAACAGCCAAAAATTGTACAGATAATTCTCGGACACCCGGTATATATATACAGTACCCAGGTGAACCAAAAGTAGGTGGACAGTAGGTTGAATAGGGTTTGTGTTATATTATATTATAACTATGGTGTTCATTATAACTATGGTGTTTGTGTATTATACGAATTCTGAAATCTATTGGAGGATGACCCAGACAGGCGGGTGCAATTTAGTGAGATCATGCTGAACGAAATTGAAGGAAATCCAATAATTTTAGATAACATTGTGTGGACCGATGAGGCTTCTTTCAAATTATCAGGTCATGTTAACCGACATAATTGTGTTTACTGGTATAGTGAGAACATGCATTTAACATTAGAGCAGCAACTAAACCAGCCTGGTGTCACTGTTTTGGGTGGTATTTCAAGTTCTGGTGTTTTAGGACCAATTTTTGTTGATGGAACAGTCACAGGTGATAAGTATCTCGAAATTCTAATGAATGAAGTTGTTCCACACTTACAACAACAGCCTAATTCACATGACCTCTATTTCCAACAAGATGGGGCCCCTCCACATTATTCAAGAGCAGTCCGTGAGTATCTTGATGAAACATTTCCCGTGAAATGGATCGGCCGAAGAGGTCAAATTGAATCGCCTGCACGTTCACCTGACTTTACCCCAATGGATTTTTTCTTTTGGGGAGTACTCAAGGACAAAGTTTATAGTCGAAAACCACGAAGTGTTGGTGATTTGAAAAATTACATCAGAGATGCATTTCAAGAAATTAATGCACAAAGAAACTTGTGCAAAAATGTTTGTCGAAGTGTGAAAGGTCGACTTCAAAGTTGTGTAAATTGTGATGGACAGCAATTTGAGCACCTGCGTTGATAAAATTTTCAGTGCTTTTGTATTGTATTGGTATAAGTTAATTTTATTTTTATTTTGTATTATAGTATACAAAAAAATTAAATATAATTGTATATGTATTCTCAAAATAAACGTTATCATTTACTGTCCACCTACTTTTGGTTCACCCGTTATATAGTAATGCGACGTGTTTTATTTGGGTTCAGGGTTTTTTGTTTTTTTTGCATAAAAACGTAAACCTAAAAGTGATCAACTAATGTAAAAACCTTTTGAAATATATTTGGGTCATATTACCTCTTACTGTTGAATATACAGAGCACCCAAGAAATAATGGTTCAGAAATAATTGGTCATATTTTTATTAATCAATATGTATTTCAAATCAATATGTATTTTCAAATTGTTCAAGTTTAGAACTTTTTCACAATCTGACCATAATTTGTCGCTACAATGCGTATTTGACGCTAACTCCACTAGATCATTGGCGGAGTTCTGCCAGACTACTGGGTTTGTGACGATACACAAGTATTTTAATATACTCACATAGACAAAAATTCGAAGGTATTGAGTCAGGTGATCGAGGTTCCATGGTATTGGTTCACCACGGCATATCCAGCGCTGGGGGAAGGTTGCATCTAGAAAGTTGCGAACAGCAACAGTATAGTGGGAAGTCTCCCCATTTTGTTCAAAGATTATATTTCTTGTGCCAACTCCAGTAGTTGGAGAAAAAATGTTTGCACTATAACCTTAGGTTAACCTTTGGTTAGCTTCCGCCCGAATTGTTCATTCTGACGAAGGTCGAACTTTTCACTCCACCTTAGACCTACAGTTTAACGTGGAATCCGAGCCACGCCCCATCAGCAGCAGCCCAGCGTCTTAACCACTAGGCCACCTAGGGTACCCATTTATCTACCAACCACTTTCTTTATTGTGTGGAAGGATGAACAGCTGGGTTTTGCTGCGCGCCGGCTGCCGTCGGGTCTCGAACCCGGGGCCGATGGTTTCGTAGTCAGCGACGCTAACCACTACACCACCGAGGCGCTAACCACTATACCACCGAGGCGCTAACCACTATACCACCGATAATTCGTTTCAGTCACGGTACAATCGTCAAAGAAAAATGAATTAGTTACTCAGTTACGTGACATAACACACCAAACTTTAACTTTTGGTGAATTTCTTTCATGGTGATTTGTTTAAGCACTGCATAGGCCACCTCGATCGAAGAATTAACCCCTTTGGACTTTATCTATGGGGTTCTATTAAAACGCTCGCGTATCATGACAAATTCAGGTATCTGGCAGAACTCCGTCAAAAACTCAGAGGTTTCTCGATCCACCCCACAAAATTATCTTGCTTATGGTCTAATGAAGTTTGAGCGTCAAATACGCACTGTAGCGACGAATGATGGTCATCATGTGGAAGTGTTTTAAATCTGAACCGTGTGGAAATGTAAATCATATATTTTATAAATATTATTTAACAAGAAAAATACAACTATTTTTGAAGCATTGTTTCTCTGACACCTTGTCCTTTAATAATCTTACTCTACTAAAACAAATTGGTACTTTGCTAACACTATAAAGTTAAGTACATTAATTACTTTTGCATATTTTGTGTATGTATAGTTACACTATAGTACAATGAACGCTAATTTTTCTACGAACATTTTTTTAGTTGTAAATGACTAAGTACTTTAATATAACCTATCATGGTATGCTTGAAATTTTGAATATGGTATATTTTCCTGTACCTGATTGCCCTAACTTTTAAAAGGAAGAGATGAAAATATTGTATTATATATCTTCAAGGGCAGTGTTTCTCAACCTAGGGGTCGCAGGAAATACTCAGGGGGGTCAGGGGGGGCTTCCGGGGTACCGGGGTTTAGCAAACATGTCAGCGTACATGGAAAGCCCAAGTTTATTTTTCCAGCTAAAATGACAAAATATGTAGAATTAGACAGACCATTTTTATTAAGTGAGAAACTCTTGTAATGTTACAGTTTTACAGATTAAATAATTTTCTCTTAGTCGTAATCTTCATATCAAACTGTTAGTCTATGTCTTTCAATTAGATACCTGTGCTTGCTTTACATTTGTTAATATTTTTATATTCGGTTGAACAGACTAAACACAAAGTAACACATATATAGTCAGTTTCAGTGTTTTGTTTTAATTGCAATTTGCAATCATTGATGAGGAGTTCAGTTCGCATAAGTATGAGGTTGCAAATGGAATTAAAACTTTCAATGAGACACCAGTTCTGGATTCTCACTTTTCATGCTATCCAAGGACTACGTCGTAGCCAATGTCGTAACACCGCTTCCCGTTGATCAGCGAAGTTAAGCGACATTGGGTTTGGGTAGCAGTTGGATGGAAGACCGTCTTCCATGTCCAGATTATGTAGCGACCCGTGGTTCGGATCCAACGTAAAGCTGTAGGTCCCCTCCGTCATATGACCTTAGATGTTGCGAAGGAAGTTAAACAACCCCAATCACTATTATTATCGTGCTATCCAAAATATACACGAGTCTTCTGACGAGAAAGACGGTACGCTCTAAAAACTGTTTGCTAGCTGTACCTTAGATCCGAGCGGAATAATAATAATAATTGGGGTTGTTTAACCTCCTTCGCAACATCTAAGATCATATGATGGAGGGGACCTACAACTTTACGTGGGATCCGCACTCAACATCAGCGGTCCGGTTTCTTTACAACTAGTGTTTTACATGCTCAACGAAAACGTTCAGCGTTAAACCGTCCAAACCACCAATCGCTAGTGATCGGCTCCCATCCCCTAAACTTGTTGACTTTACTCTATTATAAGTAGAGCAGCCTCAGGCTTCAGCTCCAAGTTCCAGAGCGCTCCGATTAGCCTGGCTCCAGCTCTGCTTCGGCTCCACAATCCCAGCTCCAGCTCCGCTCCCGCTCCGGAGCAGAGTTTAAACAATTGGCCTGCTCCGACCCAGCTCCAAATCTTGGAGCTGGCTCCTGACTCCCGAGCCGGAGCACTGCCAACCCTACTTCAAACTCTCCCAGACATACTCGTAGCACGTTTTGCTTCGTTCAGAAAGTAAACATAAACATTGAAGCAAATTACGATTGAAAGAAAATTATGTTCTTTATATATTTGATAATGGGGTTCAAAGACTTAATAACGGTGAATATTTTGTTATAAAATATTGGAGTTACGATTCTTCTCAAATTAACCTAGCTGAGTCCTTTTATAGCAGTAGTGTACAATGTACAACAACTTGAATCTGTTGTGAGATCTCCGTTGCCTTCACGCACACACACGCACACATACACATACACACACACACACACAGATATATATATATATATATATATATATATATATATATATATATATCTACTAAGCATGTAGCTTCTAGTTAATGTCATCGTCTACATGAATTACAAGTAACATTTTAATTAACGAACGCATAATAATCATATTTCTGCCTATGTAATTATTATAAAGTAATCTACTTTTTTATATTATGCTTATTTTCGCAATTTGTTCTTTAATTCATTATAAGAATTCATTAAGAAATTTTGAGGGTTTTCTCCTATATACCTTCCTGTCTGCTTGGTTTTACAGGCTAAACCAAACAGTGCCACTGCTGAAGAATGTTACGCACTACTGTTTTATTGCGTTTATTAAATTGGTCCAGTCATGATTTTGGTTTGTTTACAAACAGAAGTTAAGACTTTTAAGCAAAGTATTCCCTTTCATTCTATTTGTTTAAACGTAGCTACGAAGTTTAGCTGAAGCAGGCTCAACTCGCTTGACAAATATAAATGTCTTATACATATTATTTAAGTTTAAATCTACTCCAGTTTCTGTTTAACCTTCCAAATAAATAATTGCAAGCTTAAAAAAAAAAAATTATTTTGATTTCATTACGTTTAAAAGAATCAGAACTACCATCAATCGTCTGTACTCACAGTATATAAAAATTCGGTGCTCTTCCAATATGTGCTCTACCTTAAAATTTACATTCCAATACGTGATCTACCTTAGATTATTCGGATTAGCAGCAGGTACGTTAGTTAGCCTTATAAGGCTAACTAACGAAAATATCACGACTTAACCTAACCAATCGTCAAGGGCGTATAGTTGACCTAACGATTGGTTAGGTTAAGTCATGATATTTTCGTTAGTTAGCCTTATGAGGCTAGTTTCACGGTAGAGCACCTACTGGAATATGGTAGATCACAGTTTCGCGGTAGAGCACATATTGGAAGAGCACCAAAAATTCAAGTATTTTACTGTAAATATTTTTTAAGGCTGTAAAAGAAGCCTTTTATCTTTTCAAATTATAATATTTCTCTTGACCGAAGGTGGAACTGTTTACTCTGTGCTAATATAAACGTACCTCTCAAGCGATACTAAAGCATTTTCCTTCTCTTAATACTTATTGTCTACATCCACATTAACATGCAATGAATCTTTTAGCTATACGACCTCTATTATGTTTCTGTAATCCATCCACTAAACCTCATACATTAGCACCTACTGTGAATTTGAGCAGTTTTAAAGCCAATAATAATACACTGACTTTTTTTAAAATAGCTGTATGACATATGTAGATTTATATTAGAATAGTAATGGCTACAGTACTTATATACTCTAATGCGAACATATCTTTCATAATCCTTATTTGATGAGTATCAGAATCAATATTTGGTCAATATACTTCAGAATAAAACGAAGCCAATTTCCCTGGCAGTTAAATACAATTATAAAATATTCATGAATTATATCGCTATTAGTATCAAAACTACAGCTGGCAATGTTTCACATTTTTCCTTATAGTAATAAATTTGTAAAAATATTTATGACAAAATGCATATAGTGAAAGAATATTACTTATAACTTATGGTGTGGCGGTTTGCGTCACTAACTACAAATCCATCGGCCCCGGGATTGAGATTTGTTGACGGCAGGCGGCGCCCAGCAAAACTCAGCTGTTCATCCTTCCACACAATAAAGAAATTGGTTGGTAGATAAATGGGTACCCTGAGTAGCCTAGTGGTTAAGACGCTGGGATGCTGGTAGGGCATGGTTCGGATTCCACGTTAAACTGTAGGTCCAAGGCCTAAGGTGGGGTGATAAGCTTGACCTTTGTCAGAATGAACAATTCGGGCGGAAGCAAAACCAAAGTTAGCAAGGCATAACTTTCGCCAAACCCATTCGAAACATTACATCATGCACATATTCATCTATCCACTATTTATTTTCTATTTAAAGTTGTGCGGTCATGGTGCACCTCCGAAAAAGAACCCTGACTACTGACTATGGTCAGGCTCACACAGAAGAAAGTACAGACAATACAAATACAGGAGAAGTACAGCGCGGTGAAGGTGTACGAGTACTCACTGGCTGATAAGAAGGATGGTTGAAATAAAACAGCCTACCAATATATCAATTGGTAGGATTTATTAGTCATCACCTGAACTCCACTAAATAAACTGTGCGATCTGGTAAATTTACCACACGTCTATCGAATAAAACTGTTTCACACGAAACGAAAACCCTCTGCCTCTAGTAGTTCGCAAGATTAGTGCAATTTAAATTTACAGAAAAAATAGGCAATATCCAGGAAGCTCATTTCTCCATTACTTGATGGTGAATGTGTTCAAAGGATCACCTGAGCCCGAGCAGAAACAGGGTGAATGGCCGGCTCAACCCAACCTGATGCCAGTAGCTGGAGCGAACTCAGAGCCTCACTACCCAAAGCACGACGACACCATAACCACTGAAATACCGGACACTCAAATTCATAGAAACGTCTGGACAATAAAAATTTCTCCTTCTCCTGCATGAGCTCTGTCCAGCTGCACTGCAAGCTCGTTCCCCATCTTATGTAGAAATCGGCATGAGTAGCAGCATAATCCCAAAGATCAACTCGAAAATCTCCTTCAATCAAGACTAACATAGTAAAATTATTTCACACCATTCTGTATTTGGTAATTTACTGAAATGGTGTTCCACAAACATAAATAAAAGGAGATGCGACATTCAACTCTCCCCCTTTGACAGACAAACATGGTAGCAAACTTCCCCGATGCTCTGTTGGTGATTATCAAGTGTCGCCTAGGCTAGGTTTAATTAATTCTTATTTTCCAAATATTTGTTAGGCAACTCCAAATTAGGCATAAGTTCTATTACTGCTGTTATCCCAAGGTCTCGAGTAGGCTTAATCTACAGCCGCTACATTTAAGTTAGGTTTAGTGCCTCGTAGTAACAGATAAGCTAAGTCTCTCTAAGATACGGTCTGAACTGTTTCATATAATTAAAAATTTGGTACTAGTTTAGTCTTACAAAATTAAATAAAAATGCAAATTTTAGTGTCATTATGTTTTAAGACCTAGTAAAGAATTACAACCCAGGGTTTATATTAGACAAATGTAATGATTGGGCTGTTTAACCTCCGAAACTTCTAATGTCATATGAAGGAGGGGACCTATAGCTTAACTTTGCTGGTCGACGGGAAGCGATGTTACGATATTGGCCACGACGTAGCTTCTACATTAGACAAACTCGAGGCATAAGCTTATATGGGATATACTGTATATACAGTACATATCTTTTTTACCTATTTAGAAACACATAATAAAACTATTTTCCTAAAAATAATGCACTGTACTCTAATTCATGAGCAAAGCCTAAAAATCTTGAAGTTCAGTATCAAATTTGGGGCTAATTCCCACTATGATTTTCAATCACACGTATTTGAAATGTGTGATGGACATTTCACAAGTGTAGTTTAATGTCTTTTTTGGACGCCATTTTCAAGCATAATTCGTGCAATTCAAAACTATGGCTCTATGGCAAAAATTAGTGGTTGAATCTTAAAGCTGTACTACCTAAAGTTGTTAAACACACAATTCTGAGTATCTTAGTACTAATGTAAACGATCATTAAATTAGTAATAACTGGTACATGCTTCTCAGAAATATAGGTGAAAATGTCAAGAAAAATACCCATTTTTTTTTTACTTTTTTCCACTTATTTATTTTCTCTTCTACAAGAGGAATCGCTGAGTGGAGGAGGAACATCACATTGAGTCAACGAAACTATTGCCCAACCAAAGTAGTTGTCGTGTGAGTCGCCACAGCCAACCTATGTTGTTGAAACAGACAGGAAGCGATCCATCCAGTCATCCGACAAATTGCTTCCAGTGTAAAGCGTTGAGAAAAGGGAAGGCCTGCTTGCAGTCAAACCAGCTGATCTTTCTGGAACTCTTGAAGATTCAGCTTCATAAACAGAGCGAAGCAACTACTTGTGGGTGTTAACTCGCTTGTTGAACCCTTTTAATGAAAAAGTCAGCCAGCTCGTGGACGAGTTCCAACATCATGGCAAGGGGCCATGTTGACGAGAAGGAAGATGTTGTGGGCTATTTGCCTACTATTAATGCACCTGTGACAGACATGTCTACAGTACAAGAAATGCTACGTAACGCTTTGAACATCATGTCCTCGCTCTAATTTGAGAACATTCCAGTGGTGCTTGATCAAGCTCTGTTCGCTAAGGCGACTGAAATAGCATGGAAGTACGCTGTACGGAAGAATTGTACTCATGATCGGCAATTTCCATGCCATCTGTAACTTCATGTCCACTATTGGGAAACTGTTCGGAGATGCAGGACTTCGAGATCTAGTGGTGGAATCGGGTGTCATTGCCGAGGGCTCCATCGACAAAGTCTTGGAAGGCAAACAGTACATTAATTAATGTTTGGCTTAGGCCCTAGAGCGGTGTTTCTCAACCTTTTGTGCTGGCAATCTCTTTTTAACATAAAAAAAATCCGCGATCCCCCTTCCCTAAATGATGATGCATCACATACTCCCGAACTGTTTTCCACGTGATGATAGAAATTTGCAAAGAAGTGGATACTTATTCCGCTCAATGAAAAGGTGTAAGAGTCTACCGAACTTGCAGGAAATCTAACATGGTACATTGACTGAAAATTCCTCTGACAAGACCCAACAGTTGTGAACTTGGCATTCCCGTCAGAGGACTTCCGTATGTACATTTTGGATAACACGGAAAGGTGAGTATCAGAAATTGGTGTCTGAAACACTGACAATTTTAATTCTATGTGCAACCTCATACATATGCGAATTGAACTTCTCATGAATGGTTGCACTTAAAACAACTCTGTGTTTAGTGTATTCAGCCGAACATAACAAGATTAACGAAACCAAAGACATAGACTAACAGTTTGATATGAAGATTACGACTAACAAAAACTCAAAAACTATAACATTACACGAGTTTCTCACTTAAAAAATAATTTCTGTCTGATTTTACATATTTCTGTAATTTTCGTCGGAGGAAATAAACTTCAGTTTTCTATGTATGTTTATTTTCTTGTTAAGTACAGGGACCCCAAGCTGAGCACCTCTCGCAACCCCAGGATGAAAAACGCAATATGCAACAGTAATTACTGCTCTTAGCATTTTACTATTAGCAGAGTGAGTTAATATGATCCAAAGATATGTCGAAAGAACGATTTTTGCATTATTTAAATGCTATTCGATTTATATTTTAAATAAAATTACTTTTGACCAAAATTTAAAATAAACAAAAGACAAAAAACGAGGTCGATGTTTATTTTGCCAAACAAACATTTCTTTCAAACGAACTCCCAAAACACGTCACATCAATATATATATATATAGTTTTATATATATATATATATATATATAAAATTGTAGAGAAAGGGGGTGTTCTTAGAAACCGACATTTAAAAATAAAAAGGATGATTAACCCCCAAATCAACATAATGGAGATTTAATACCAGACGTTTAGAAATCAAACTCCCATCATCAGTTGTATGTTTAATTTATATGCAGAATTATAGTAATTTAACTTCAGTTTTTGTCTACATATATATATATATATATATAAGGACTCCATAATTCTCAAGTCTGTTTCATTTTGTAGGGTGGCTCTGAAAGGTCTGATATTAAATCTTCATTTTGTTGACTTGGGCGTTGATCATCCTTTTTATTGTTTTATATATATATATAATATATATATGATGAATAAAACCACGAAGGAAAGGAAACACAAAATGGTGCTCAAGCGCTTTCGTCTAATGACATCCTCAGGAACACTGAAGTACATAAAAAGGTTAAGCCTATATATAGGTTACAGAAAGAAAAAAAGAAAAAATAAATAACATACATACACACACACACACATACATATATATATATATATACATACATATCTATATATACAAATACATACACACATACATACATACATATATATACAATAAACAGAGAAGTAAAAATAATAAAAAATTATAAAAAAAATTAAAAATTAAAACCTTAAAAGATTACCAGTGAAATAATTTTCATATATATATATATATATATATATATATATATATATATATATATATATATATTAGTAAAAAGTTAGTTTAAAATAATGAACCGAACATAATCCTTCTCACAAATTCCGTGTGTTTTTCAAACGAAATAAATACGTTGTGTAAACTATTATAATATCAAACCCACTTACCTTAGAATCTACAGACGTACAATCAGAGTCACAGGACAAAACTTTCTGCTCAGTGGCCAGCGATCTGAGGAGCCATTTCTGGAAAAAGGGTCTTCTTCTCGCGATTTTATAACAGAATTGAAATGTCACTCCATTTATAAGTAACGAAA